>JBBPBK010000024.1:0-21680 GCA_039720395.1 Liquidambar formosana
ATAAAAATGTAATCAACTAAATCTCCTAAGGATTGGAATTTACTACGTGACATAAGGACATGTAGGAGTTCCTGGATTCGGGGTAAGATTATTCATTGGAATTTGGTGGGTCAATTGATTAAATCCATTTTATGGTGGTAAGCTATTATGCTAGGGATGATTTTTAACATTTAATGCTGTAAACTTTTATCCATAGCATGATAGCCTACCTCAAGTCCTTAATTAATCTATTCACATGGGAATAGAATTATCACATATCACTAGCACAAAATTTGAGATAAATATATTTGAAAGTCAAAGATGTAAACATAATCAACCCTGGCAGGGTTTGGATTCATGAATGCAATGTTTTTGCTTTGATAGTCACAAGTATATGTACAAAAATAAAAGGGTCAAGTGACCACAAAAAAAAAGTGCTCAAACATTGGGGCAAAAGAGTCGCAACGACTACAACCCATATGATAGCTAAAGCCATAGCCTCTAAATTTAAGCAGTAAATAAAATAAAAGCTGATAATGTACAAGCATTGGGGTAAAGATTTGCAACGACCACAACTGGAGGATAGCTAAAGCATAGCCTCTAAAGAAATAAATAAAAATGAGAACAACCCATTTAAATGGAATTAGTTCATGTCCTTGCATTTGTCCATTTATCCAAGCATGGGGATATTCAATTAGGTCCATAAACTTCGCAACAAAGGGGATTATTTTATGTCCAAGTTGATTATGATTACCAACAAGAAAATAAGAAGAGGTTATAAACAATATGCATACATGTATGAACCTAACCTTACCAATTTTGATTTTACTTAAATATCACTTCGACTTTTTGATATGCTTAAATTTCCATTTCAAGCGTCACAAATGCAAACTCACATGCAATAAAAAGGAATGAAAATGGGTGCTAGCAACCTATTGGAGTGGTTTGCATGCAAAGGGTGGTTTAGGATCTCCCTACCTCTAACCCACCATACAATACTTTAATCCCTTCATGACACGTGTTAGGAAGTCCAAATACGTACTCGGGCTAAGGTAAGAAAGGTAGCAATCACATGTTGAGGCTGTAATAAATAATGGTATCACTAGAAAATTTAAGAAAGTTTAATAATGAAATTAAAAGGGAAGCTCACCTAGTGTAGATGATTTTCACCTGAGCTTCGGCTAATGTAGGCTTGAATACTCCTTTGCGAGGCTTGGAAGTCCTTCCTTGAGATGCTCCTTAGATGTTCCAAGTATGCTTAGATGGTGGTTGAACTTGAGGCTTTCACAACTTGAAGAAGTTCAATGTATGGGTGCATGCATTGAGATGGATTCTTTTTTTAGAGAAATGTAGTGGATTGGTGGGGATTTTTGTAAGATAGAGAGAGATTGCATTAAAATAGAGAGAATTGGGATCAAGAATTGAATTCTTTTGGTATAAAAGGTTCAACCTCCTTAATGAATAAAAAGTGGACTATTTATAGGAAAAGTTGGACTTTTAGGGGTAAAATGGTCATTTGGAAGGGTATTATGGTCACATGGGACATGGAAGGCATTTAGGAATTGTTTGGTGAAGGAAATACCCCATTTAATGGGGGCAAAGTGGTCCATTTGTGGCAAAAGGGCAATCTGCCATGGCAAGTTTTCCATGTTGACAAGGCAGGCGTGGGCCACAAATGGATTACGACTACAGGGTGGTTGGTAGAGTCGAAAGCATATTGCCCACACTGGCAATGCCAGCGTGGGCTGACTTTTTCTACATTTGTAATGATTTCTCATCATTTGCCATGGGAACTTGTGATCCTTGGTTTGTGTGCCTCATGTAATGAGGTAGGGCCACTATGGTAGGTCAGAGGTGGTGGTCTGCTCTACTGTGGGGCCGCATGATCGTCCAATTGCACTTGATCGACAATCGGATGGATTCTAACCGTTGATCTTGAATGTGGATTGAAGCTTTGGGTCCCTAAACTTGGTTTGGACCAAAAGGTGGAGTGTACCCTCCGGGGTGAGATCGAATGGCCCGGATGTGAGCATGATGCTCATAGGGCTATGTGATTAAGGTTTTGTTGATCGTGAGCCGAATGAAGCACGATCTCTGATTAAATGGCCTTGTGTTGATCTTAAGGGATTTAATTGAAGATCCAACGGTCGGATTAACCATTGGATAAGAAATTATGAGAAATCGAACCACCTAAAGTTGCTTTAGGGGTTCGATTTAGGGGTTTTTGGGGATCAGAGGGTTTGTGCCTTCTAATTCCCAATCAAATGGTCCTGGACCGCTCTAGAGACATTGAATTGAAGATCCAACGGTCGGATTGACCATTGGATGAGAGATTGTGGGAAATCAAACCACCTAAGGTTGCTTTAGGGCTTCGATTTGGGCGTTTTTGGGATCAGAGGGTCTATGCCTTCTGATTCCTAATCAATGGTCTTAGACCGCTCTAGGAACATTGAATTGAAGATCCAACGGTCGGGTTAACCATTAGATCAAAGATTGTGAAAAATCGAACCACCCAATGTTGTATTAGGGGTTTGATTTGGGTGTTTTGGGGATCAGAAGGTCTGTGTCTTCTGATTCCTAATCAAAAGGTCCTAGACCGCTTTACGAACATTGAATTGAAGATCCAACGGTCAAATTAACCATTGGGTCAGAGATTGTGAGAAATCAAACCACCCAAAGTTGTATTTGGTGTTCGATTTGGGGGTTTTGGGGATCAGAGGGTCTATGTCTTCTGATTCCCAATCAGATAATCCTAGACCGTTCTAGGAACATTGAATTGAAGATCCAACGGTCGAATTGGCTATTGGATCAGAGATTATAAGAAATCGAACCACCTAATGTTGTATTAGGGGTTTGTTTTAGGGGTTTTCGGGATCAGAGGGTCTCTGCCTTTTGATTCCCAATCAAATGGTCCTAGACCGCTCTTGGAACATTGAATTGAAGATCCAACGGTCGATTAACCATTAGATTAGAGATTGTGAGAAATCGAACTACCCAATGTTGTATTAGGGGTTTGATTTAGGGGTTTTGCGGATCAGAGGGTCTGTGCCTTCTGATTCCTAATCAAATTGTCCTAGACCGCTCTAGGAACATTGAATTAAAGATCCAATGGTCGGATTGATTATTGGATTAGAGATTGTGAAAAATTGAACCACTCAAGGTATTAGGGGTTCGATTTAAGCATTGTACCCGTTCCCTACTCTAGGGCCTCAAATATTGAAATGGGGGGATGCTTTGCCCTAGTGGTGGGTAGGACAAAGTGAACAAAATCAGGTACCGAGTGTGTCCGACCTAATTATACTACTGACGGGTTGATCGATTTTGTCTGGAGGCGGCCTGACAAAATTTGTCTATAATTAGCTTACCTACAACTCTAGATGGTTCGCGCAAACTATTTACATCCTATCTCGGCTCATGGGAGCCATTTCAGGCTTACATAGCCTCCTATTGATCCTGTCTTGACCCATAAGGGCTGCTTCAAGCTTACATAGCTTTGGTACGATCCTATCTCGACCCATGAGGGCCGCTGCGAGCTTACAATAGCTTCCTATGCTCTATCCCACCCTCGAGGGCCGCTACAAGCCTATATTGGCTTCCTAAACTTCATTTCAAAGCCACAAAGCTAACCCAACCCGTAAATGAGTTCTTAGTGCCCTAGTTAGTTTTATAAAGCTAACCAAGGATAAAAGAAACTCATCATGGCTCTGTTTCCATCCCGCAAGACTAGTTCAAGCTATAAGTAGCTTCTTAAGGGTCCAACCGACTCACTAGGCTATTGTCAACCTCGAGGACTCACCACGAATGCAAAGTGCACCCAATGATGTGCTCGAGAACCAAGTCAAGTCCCATCTCCGTCGGAAAGGGAGTAATTGCGCCATTTTTTCTAACCCAACTCTTTAACTCACCTCGAGTCTCGCATCTTGGATTCACACCACTACCCATTTTTTTCAACAAATCAACTCAAAGACTCCACTCAACAACTCACGAGATCACATACACCCACCTAGGCCACTCAAGAGTCCAAAACTCACTTCCCTAGTGGACCCTACCCATTACGCCTTGAGTTCATACCAAAACACCACCATGATAGGGCGCCAAACGCACTAATCCCCAGTGGAAGCAAGCACCTTCCATTCCCTAACCTAGCGTACCTCTACCCATGTACCCCCTTCATACGCCCCTGGTGGAAGCAAGAATACTCACTCCTAAAGCACCAAGCTACCTCACATAAAGCTAGATACACTAACCTGCCTAAACCAAACTCAAATAATAAAACAACACCCAACGGACAATGAACCCAAGCGATAAAACTGTCCAGTGGCCACTACGAGACAGGGATTAATCCCTAGCGAAGTAAAGACAGCCACTATCCTTCCCCAAACAAACCCCACACTCGCCCCTTACGCGAGTCAAATGAGATACACGCACACACACGATGCCCACACATGTTAATTAGCTCAGACCACACTCAAGCAAGTGGCCCACTAACACTTACGACAAGCCTAAACCACACTTAAATATGTTGACTATCAATACCCGTAACAAACCGAATACCACCATCAACGAAAAACCATTTAGCCAATCCCCAGTGGAACCCAACTTACTATACACAGGCCCAACACCCTTCACTGTGTCACTTTACGCATAAACAGCCCGTATGTCCACTTCAAATGCCTTGCCAAGGCCGACACCTATGTGCCTAACTTAAATAACTAACCCATTTGTCTATGGCAAGTGCATTTCAGAAAATTTTAACAAACATGGATAAAACACCGCCATCCCAACCCAAAATTCATTCAAAGCCTAACCCTAGGTATTTACCTAGTTGCCTTACACTTTTAAAACTATCCACAAATGTTTAAGTGATGCCAGATGCAATCGAAAGCTGTCAAAAATCAGAAATGGCAAAAACAATGGACGAAGTGCGATGTTTTACCAAGAACATACCCAAAACCATGCCATAAGTGTTTGCCTAGTCTCCTTACATTCCTAAAACCTGCCCAAGACGTTCAAACAAACCTAAACATGTCCAAAATATGGTTTGAGACCAACAAACAGTCCAAGTAACGACCAAGCCTCGATGAAAACTCCAAAGCAAATCAAAATCCACACCCATTTCGAAAACCCCATACCCACAGTACACACACAAGGTTAAATCCAACTCAAGAAAACCATAATAAACATCCAAACATGATCCAAGAACAATGGCAAATGTATACGAACACAGCAAGCACAATCAAAAACCAAAATTCGCACATACCTTTTCAAACCCTGTAAAACCCACTGCCAAACGTCTCCTATAATCAAAACTTAAATAAAAACTACCCCAATGCTTTTAACATAGTTCACAAGCCTAAAACTAATTAGAAACACAAAGAAATCGTGCACAAATTCAAAATAAAATTTGAGAAAATCAGAACTTGGACTCACCGAGGTCGGATGCAAAAAACTTAAAAACCCTTCATCAATCTTCCAAAAATCCTTCAAGATCATGAAAACTAGTCCTAAATATAGTCTGGAAGCAATCCCAAGTGATTCCCAATGATTGACAGATAGAAAATGCGAGAAAATGATGGAAAATATGGTGCAATGGCCTCCCAACCCGTGCAACGTTTCAGCTTTGAATCATGACAGTTCACGCTTTCATGGTAGGTGTGAACCCATGCCTGCTATGCCAAGTGAGCTTTAATGAATTTCTCAAAATCCTAATTTTGCCCCTGTTATGTCCAAACACATCCTCAGGCTTCCTAAAGCATGCTAGAGCCCTGTCTAGGCCTGCCCATTCGTGCCCAAAGGTCCGCGAAGACCCTAAACTAGGAAAATCATAAAAGCATCAAGCTTGTCTCAATCGGACATTTTGACAATTCATGCTTACTCGCAAATCATGATTTGACACAAAGCCTAGCCCATGAGTCACATCACTCGTCCCCGTCCCCACAAAATAGAAAGCGTCATCCAGTCTTTGTCAGGTGTCTCTCAAGGAGAACCTGACAAAGAAAGGCAACTATAGAAACCCAAATTTTGTCGGGCCACCTTTAGACAAAATCAATCAACCCATCAGCAATATAATTAGGTTGAACACACTCGATACCTAATTTTATTCACCTTGTCCTACCCACCACTAGGGCAAGACATTCCCTCAATTCAATCTTCGAGACCCAAGAACATGGAATGGGTACGATGCCCAAAACCCCCAAATCGAACCTCTAAAGCAACCTTGGGTGGTTTGATTTCTCACAATCTCTCATCCAATAGTCAATCTGATCGTTGGACCTTCAATTCAATGTTCCTAGAGCGATCTAGGACCATTTGATTCGGAATCAGAAGGCACAGACCCTCTGATCCCCAAAACCCCTAAAGCAACCTTGGTGGTTCAATTTCTCACAATATCTTATCCAATGGTTAATTTGATCGTTGGATCTCCAATTCAATGTTCCTAAAACGATCTATGACCATTTGATTGGGAATCAGAAGGCATAGACCCTCTGATCCCCAAAACCCCCAAATCAAACCCTTAAAGCAACTTTGAGTGGTCCGATTTCTCATAATCTCTTATCTAATGGTCAATTCAACTGTTGGATCTTCAATTCAATGTTCTTAGAATGGTCTAGGACCATTTGATTAGGAATCAAAAGGTACAAACCCTTTGATCTCCCAAAACCTCTAAATCAAACTCCTAAAGCAACTTTAGGTGGTTCGATTTCTCACAATTTCTCACCCAATAGACAATTAGATCGTTGGATCTTGAATTCAATCCTCCAAGATCAAGATGAGACCTTTTGATCAAATATTGGGTCTCGTTTGGCTTATGATCAACAAAACCATAATCACACAGCCCTGTGAGCATTATGCTCGTATTCGAGCCATTCGATCGCACCCCAAAGGGTACACTCTCCACCATTCAGTCCCAAACCAAGTTTGGGGAACCAAAGTGTCAATCCACATTCAAGATCAACGGTCGGAATCCATTCGATCATCGATTGAACATGATTGGACGATCATACGACCCCACAGCAGATGAGGCACACAAACCAAGGATCACAAGTTCCCATGGCTAATGATGAAATCATGGCTGAGTTGACTAAAGTGAGCCCACGCTAGCATTGCTAGCGTGGGTAATTTGCTTCCGATTCTGCCAGCCACCTGTAGCTGTGGACCCTGAAAAGTGGCCCACATGAATAAAAAGGAGTCGCCACCTCATTTTTTAAAGGAAACAAGGAAAACCCGAAAATGTTTTATTTTTCAAAATAGTTACTCCATGTTTAAAAAAAATGGTAAGGCAAAAGATCTTTCAAAACCAAATTGTAAATTCAAAGACTAAGTTACGATATGGAAAGGTTTTAGGCAAAGCCTATAGGCACCCATATCACCCTAAACGGTCTCTTAATTTAATTAGGCTAAATCAAAGTCTTAAACACGCACAAATCATCAATTATCATCAAAATACAGCATACATATCATCCATTCATCCATCCACATAAGCAAAATAAATAAAAGAAAAAGAGAGAAAATGGGGGAAAAGGAATCCTAGGATACTTAGTAGTATCCTAGGGCGGACTTAAACCTCACGAAAAGATTCTACGTTCCGTGTATGGAAATACATGGGTCAAAGTCCACGTAGTTTGAATGGGAATAGGTTATAACCTAATAAAGGCTTATGGTAAACCTTAAGTTTCCTCCCATAAAATATAGGAGTTTTCAAATAAAGGATTCTCAAAAGATCTTTAGAAAATATGGAATTTCAATAAAGATAGAAACTTTTTTTGAAAATGAATTTTTTTTATGAAAGGAAACTATAGGAATTACTATATTCCCCTATTAGGAAATAACCCTAGAGAGAAAAGGAAAGTTTTAAGGAAGGAAAGGTGAATTAAGGCACCTTTAAACCCTACTTACCTTGAGCAAAAGCAACCTATCAAAACAACTACCCTATTTCATAAAGTAGTTACTTTATTTGCAAGATTTTGTCTTGCTATAGCCAAAATAATCGCCCCACATTGGTGGGGTAATTACACCTGTCACACCCCAAACCCAAAAGATTGGATTTGACGACATGATTGTCATAACCCACATAGGACTATGCCCCACATAGGCTAGACCACTTAACAATATCAACCTGTAATAAATCTGTCTCCAATAATTCATCCATAATAAAATTCGAATCGTAGCATATCTAAAGTCTCAATAATTAAAAGAAATAATTAGATAAATCCACATCCATCAAAATAAATTATCACCTCCAATAACCTACTACAATATCCACTGAGACAACAAATTAAATTCTTCTAACTACTTGTTCCAACTAAATTAGCAGATTAAGCTGTCGACATTCTAACTTTTCATACGCGGAAGCCACTCACATCAAGCTATTCATCTGTGGGGAAAATATAAGGGGTGAGCATAACGCTCAGCAAGAAAACATTACACAATATACAGGAAGAGGTCAAGCATATTCGCACGGTTGATTTAAAAAACATGAGTAACAAAACGATAGAGTTTTACAATAAATCATTTCTTTCAATTCGACAGGCATATAAACTTTTAGAAGTAATTCTCTTGCTTTCAATTCAATAAACAATGACACTGAAACGCTTTCGATAACAATTCATTCGATAAATCACTTTAAAATCACTGATCGATAATACAAATCAATAAAACATTAGTTCATACAAGTATTTCCTCTGGCTAGACTCACATTCAATAGGTGCCCATCATCGTGGGACTTTCCACTACATCAGTACTGATGACCAACAGTATTAGAATCCCTGTTGGCACGGACCAATTTTCCAACAGTATTAAAATCCCCTGCTGGGACGGACCAATAGTCTAACCAGAGTTCACACTTATACAAAAAAAAGCATTTGGCAAATATCTTTCACAAGTAAAATAGATTCAAACACGTATGTAAAACAATTTCAATAAATGACTATTTTTGCTTGACCCACAGTATATAAGAAATAAGCACTTTGATAATGAAACGATTTTGAAAACAATTGCTCATAAATCATTAGCTCACAAAAGAGGAATAAAAATCATATTTTCTTTTATTTAATCAAAGAGGGCGATACATTGTGCAAGTTCCCTTACCTCAAGCCAAACCTTCAACAATCCAAGCGATCAAACTCCTAACAATCCCAACACTACTCAGAACCTAAAATCAATAATATTATTATCAATAAATCATACTTAAACTAAAGGGTCTCTCCAACTAGATAGTGCATCAAGGGTTTAACGTTTAATTCTCATGGCCTTATAATGCTTACTATATTTAATATAATTAATATGTACACTAATGTGGCGTTAAAATAGACTCATGTTAAATTATAAGTTAATAGTTTTGAATTACTTTTTAACACAGCAAAGTTACCAGTCAATCCGAGAGAAGTTGACTGTCAACAGATGTGAAGTTGACAGTCAAATGTAGTAAAACAGCAGCAGATTTTGTATTAACTTCCTATGCTACCCAAGACAAAAGCAGAAGTTCACCCACTGACTTTCCCTCAAAATCAGTCCCTAAATCTGTGGGAAAAGTATTTGTGGAAGGGTGTACATGGGATGTAGTGGTGGAAGTGGTGGAAACCACCATTTTTGCCATTCCTTGTTACCCTAACCCAAAGAAAGATATTTTTGGTGGTTGGATGATCTTGTGCTAGCTATGAAGGGGTTTTTTTGAGTGGTGGTGATGATGGTTTAGTGGTTTTAGAAGTGATAGAGATGGAGATTGGATTAGAGAAGAAATATTGATAACACAGTAAATTACCAGGCAACAGATGGTAAGTTACCTGTAAATAGACACGAAGTTGGCAGTCAACTCGTGCAAAACAGCAACGCTCCTTCTTTTTCCTTCTCTCTTGCTTTCTTTTCTCTTTTTTTTTTCTGTCTTTATATTGTTTTCAGTCAAAAGAATATTAATCCTCCATAAAGGTTTCTTATATAGGGTGCAAGTTAATCCTAACCCAATTAGGATTACCTTCAAAGTGAGTGTTTGATTAGGATACGAACACTATCTCTCATTGATTAGAAAACAATTACCTTGTTTGGTTACAAAGTTGAACGTGTTTGAGGTTAATTCTAAATTACCTCATACGTTTAAAGGCATTCAATTTTATATTTAATTAATTAAACCTAAGAAAAATTCGGGGTATTACAACACCTGTCATATCCCACTTTCTATGGGTTTGTACCTATCAAGCACCTGCAATTTGCATGCAACATACACCAAAAATACCAACAAACTAAACCAATTCTCAACCAAGCAATTATTATGCTTACATAAAGGCTACCATATGCTCAAAATATGACATTAATAACAATAAATAAATCTAGACAGAATTGAAATAAGGTCTAAAATTACCCATAAGTCATGTGAATAACACGAATCATGAACTAGTAGAAATCCTAATTCAGCTCTATATGCAATGACATGCAAAAAACCCTAAAATCCACTACCGTGAATGCAAAAATCATCATAGTTATTCTATATGCAATACATATACAGCAATTATGAAGAAAAACCAATGACAACCCTAACCTATCATGCCATATGCAACTTTCTTAAAACAAGGACAATAGGAACCCTAGAATCACAACTATGCTCTAAACAACATGAAATAACTCTAAATCATGCAAAACCAATCATGAATGACATTCTAATCATGCATATTAACTAGTAGAAGCATCACACATGATAAAAATGTAAGCTTTAAAATGCAATAGAGCTATTCTAAGCAAAACCCTAATTTCAGCACAATGAAACCCTAGAATCACAACTATGCCTTAAATCACATAAAACAACCCTCTAGCATGCAAAACTACCCATGAACAACATTCTAATCATGCATATTAACTAATAGAAGCATCAACACATGATAAAAATGTAAACTTAAACATGAAATAGCTATTCTAACCAAAAACCCTATTTCAGCACAATAGAAACCCTAGAATCACAACCATGCATTAAATCAGATAAAATAATCCAATTACATGCATAAAATCATGAACAACATTTAAACCATGTATATTAACTATTAGAAGCATCAACACATGATAAAAATACTAACTTGAACATGCAATAGAACTATTCTAAGTGAAACCCTAATTTCAGCATAAAGGGAATAAGGTATACCATGGTGGAGTTCTCTTACTGCTGTAGAGACTTCTTCTCCTCTTATAAACAACTTGAAACACTCTCGGTATTTATAGGGTTTGAGGGGAATCCATCAATGGTTGGGAGTAAAACCCTAAATATTGATCCAAGGATCCTTAGATACTTCATTGGGGCTTAAGTAGGTCAATTAGGGTTGAAAATAAGAAGGAATGGCGGCTGGAGGCGGAATAGTTCGAGAAAATAGGAAAGGAATCCCACTTCATCATAAAAATGGAAAGAGGCTCGGCTGACCACCTGGGGCTAGGCGGCTAGCAGACTGGCCTGGGTGCTAGTCGCTTAGGCCAGGGTGGTCACCCGAGGCTCTGTCATCTCTTGCCTATTCTGAGCCTTTCAGCTTCCAAATGTGTTTCGGGGGTCAAATCGGCTCCATTTTGACGAAAGGAAAGCCAAACAACTGTGTTTCAAAAAGGAGTGTAATTTAAGACATTTTAGGGTAGAAATCTCTAGCCATGGTTGCATGGTTAGATTTTACAAAGGCAGCTAACCGCTATGCACCACCATCACTAAGCTTAAGTATGCACACAAGGTCACATTGAATGCTTTTCAATTTAAAATTCAACCTTCTAAAACACATTTGAGAATGAAATTAAGACTAATCAAAGTCAAATGAGTGAGAATTGAGTGAAAACCATGAGCCGATTTGAGCTAACCCAAAGTAGGTCTCTTAACTAACCTGAACCATATTGAGCCATTTTAATCTCGAACCATCAATTCATCAAATTGAACCCATAAATACCTCAAATGCATCCACATGAAATCCAATTGACAACTTGGAGATCATTTCAAAGTCAAAAGGAAAGTTTGTGACCTAAAGGACATTACCCCTCAAGTCGCAAAAGTTCTTATTAACCCTCAAGATCAACTCCAAATCGAATCAAAATTCATACACATCATCCTCAAGACCCTAGAAACTCAATGCAAAAAACTAGACTCAAAAATGAAACAAAAAGACACATAAAATGACAAACCCTAGTTAAGGTGGCAAAATGGGGTGTAACAGCAGTCGTAATCCAGTTGCAAGATAAAACTTGTCCACGTTGGCAAGGCCAATGTGGGCCACGCCTACCATGCCAACATAGAATATCTACCATGGCAGATTGCCCTTTTGCCACAAATAGACTACTTTGCCCCATCAAATGGGGTATTTCCTTCACCAAACATTCCCAAATGCCTTCCATGTCCCATGTGACCAAAATGCCCCTCCAAATGACCGCTTTACCCCTAAAAATCCAATTTTTCCTATAAATACTCCACTTTCTATTCATTAAAGGATCCAATCTTTTTATCCCTACAAAAACTATACCAAATCTCACTCTAATCCTCACCATCTCTACATCCAAGCATCCTCACTCTCTCCCCTACAAAAATCCTCACACAAAACTCTCCAAAATCACTAAATTCCTCCCAAAAATTCACCTCAATGCTTGCATCCATGCATTAAACCTCTTCAAGTTGTCAAGGTCTCAAGTTCAACCACCATCCAAGCACACTTGGAATATCAAAGGAACATCTCAAGGAAGGATTTTCAAGCCTAGCAAAGGAGCATCCAAGCCTACACCGATCAAAGCTAAGGTAAAAGCCATCTACATTAGGTGAGCTTCCCTTTCAATTTCATTTTTAAGCTTCTTTAAATTTTCTATTGATACCATTATTTATTGCAACCTCAATATGTGATTGCCACCCTCTTTACCCTAGCCCAAGTACGTACATGGACTTCCTAACATGTGTTGTGAAGGGATCAAAGTCTGGTATGGTGGGTTAGAGGCAGGGAGACCCTAAACCACTATTTTGCATACAAACCACTCCAATAGGTTGCTAGCACCCATTTCATTCCTTTTTATTGCATGTGAGATTGAATTTGTGATGCTTAAAATGGAAATTTAAGCATATCAAAAGGTCAAAGTGATATTTAAGCAAAATAAAAATTGGCAAGGTTTGGTTTATGCATGCATATTGTTTATACTAACCTCTTCCTATTTTCTTGTTGGTAATCACAATCAACTTGGACATAAAATAACCCCCCTCCCCTTTTGCTATTGAGTTTATTGGACTTAATTGAATATCCCCATGCTTGGATAAATGGACAAAGGCAAGGATAAGGACAAATTCATTCAAAATAGTTGTTCTTATTTTTCTTATTTATTTATTTATTTATTTTAAAGGCTATGGTTTTAGCTATCCTCCGGGTTGCAATCGTTGCAACTCTTTGCCTAATGCTTGCACATTATCAGCTTTTATTCATTTACTTCTTAATTTTAGAAGCTATGGCTTTAGCTATCCTCCGGGTAGTGGTCGTTGCGACTCTTTTGCCCCAATGCTTATGTACTCTTTATTTTATGGTCACTTAACCCTTTTATTTTTGTACATATACTTGTGCTTATCAAAGCAATAAACATCGCATTCATGAATTCCAAACCTTGTCAAGGTTGATTATGATTATGAATCATTTGATATTTTGAATGTGTTTATTTCAAATTTCATGCTATGTGATATCTTAATCATTTCCCATGTGAATAAAGTTTAATTGAGGTTTTGAGGTAGGCTGTCATGTTATGGATAAAAGTTTACAGCATCAAATGCTTAGAAACTCATCCCTAGCATAATAGCTTACCTCCATCAAATGGATTTAATCAATTAACTCGCCATATTCTAATGAATAATCCAACCCGGAATCTAGGAACTCCCTGTGTGTCCCTATGTCACGTAGTAAAATTCCAATCCTTAGGAGATTTAGTTGATTACATTTTTATTCTATCAATTCCAGTGCGTTTTAAGATTGGATAAAATTCCTCCTAGCCATTTTCATGCTTCAAAAGCCCCTAAATAATTTTCCAAAAAGTCTTTTAGAACTGAAAGTGATTCTTTACATCTCAAATCCCCACTAAAAGGGTTCATCTTTCAAAAAGGTTATGTTTATACCTACGTGGGACCGTTTTCCCATTAACCTCTTTTGACAACATTACCATCTTTATTAGATAAAGATTTTGACTTCCTGATTCAAAAAGAATTTCCTGTCATCAAGCGAGTTGTTAATGCGTGCATCATTTACAAAGAAACATTTTCAAAACCCTTGATAAATGCACAGAGGTTTCAATTGACGAGTTCATTGCAAGAATGACTCGAACAAATCTTATTAAAAGGGCTCATGCTCTCTTTCCAAAAACTCATCTTTCTATCACATGGAGTCAATTTTCCAAAACCGTTGTTCTATGTAGGATGCCTATTAGTTGGGATTAAGAATTATAAAGTTTCTTTCAGTTTGCATAAATAGAATTCCTTTACACTTCAAAAGTGCTCCCTCTTCAAACTGAGATACATTTCTCTTTCTTCAAAAGGAATCTCTGTCTTCAAAAGACTATTTTTCTCTTCAAAAGGGAAACATCTACTTACTCTCAAAAGCTTTCAAAAAGCATCCTTTTCTTTACCCGTTCCATTGACTTCAAAAGTCCCAAGTTCTCTAAAAATCCAAAGTGGATTTGTACTTGATATTAATTCATTAAAAATGCAGTCACATCAAATCCATTTCCATCCTTTCATAAAAGGATTGATTTTACCACTACAAGATAGAGATGCTATTCGTTAGGAGTTAATCAATTTGATCTAAGATACCCATGAAAAGGAAGGTGAATTTGGGGTCTTTTTCAAGTGGTTCTCATTTACAAAAACCTTAAGGCATATTTTTGAACATCCATGTTTTTAAAACCTTGCTCAAATGCCTTTAGGGATCTCTTTTCAAAAATGAAAAAATTCATTATCCTTCAAAAAGGGCATCTTATGTCAAATCGTTCGTGTAGAAAGTCAATAATAACAAATGGGGATTTAAACAGAAACATTGTTAAAATCGGGAATCGTTGGATTCCAACGGGCGACGTGGGGTGCCTAACACCTTCCCCATTTGTAACCAAACCCCCTTACCCTCAATCTTTAGTCTCATAGACCACTAAGAGTTATTTAATTTCCAAATAGGCTTTAAATGGACTTATTTTAGGATCTCAGATGAACTCCCTTTCTAATAGACCATAGGATGCCCAATCCCGTCCTCAAACCCCCTAGTTGGCGGCAATTCCATAACCTTGATTATTCTAGATGTGTTTGCATGCCTAGACCGTCAAGGCGCTCCTGAGATGAACCAATTTCTACAACCATCATTCCACCCATCCATACACCCGCCAACCACGGATGACCCGGTGTCACACCCTATTTTTGTCACCTTAGCTAAGGTTTGTCATTTCATGTGTCTTTTTGTTTCCTTTTTGAGTCTAGTCTTTTGCATTAAGTTTCTAGGGTCATGAGGATAGTTGGTATGAATTTTGGTTCAATTTGGAGTTGATCTCGAGGGTTAATAAGAACTTTTGCGACTTGAGGGGCGTAATCGTTTTTAGGTCACAAACTTTCCATTTGACCTTGAAATGACCTCCAAATTGTAAATTAGAGTTCATATGGATACCTATGAGGTATTTATGGGTTCAATTTAATAAATTGATGGTTTGGGATTAAAATGGCTTAATGTGGTTCAGGTTGGTTAAGAGACCCACTTCGTGTTGGCTCAAATCGGCTCATGATTTTCACTCAATTTCAATTTTTTGACTTTAATTAGTCTTAAGTTCATTCCTAAAGATGTTTTGGTCGAATTTTGAATTGGAAAGCATTTGGTGCGACCCTGTATGCATACCTAAGCTTAGCGACGGTGGTGCATAACGGTTAGCCACCTTTATAAAACCAAACTATGTAGCCATGGCTAGGGATTTTTACCTTAAAATGGCTCATATCATATTCCTTTTCAAAACACGGTCATTTTGGCTTTCATTTCGTCAAAATCGAAGTTAATTTAGCCCCTGAAACACTTTTGGAAGTCGAAAGGACACAAAATAGGCAAGACCTAACGAGGCCCCTCGGGTGACCACCCAGGCCTCGGCTAGCTGCCAAAGGGACTCCATCATTTTTTAGGGTTTTTTGATCCCTTTCCTATTTTGACGGATTTTTCCGCCTCCAGCCGCTATTCCATCTTATTTTCAACCCTATTTGAGTGCCTTGAGCCCCAAGAGAGTCTCTAATGACCTTTGGATTGATATTTAGAGTTTTAATCCCAACCATTGGTTTATTCCATTGAAACCCTATAAATACTCCACTATGTTTCAGCATTGGGAGAGGCAACTAGAGACACTTTTATTATTTTAACCTAATTTCTGAAAGAGTGGTAGAGAGAGAGAGTTCCAAAGGAGAGCAAGGGTTTGTATGGAGGCTTGAAGGAGAGTGTTTCAAGTCATTCACAAGAGAACAAAGGAGTCTCTACAGCAACAAGAGAACTTTACCATAGGTATACCTCTGTTTCCTTTATGCTGAAATTAGGGTTTTTGATTAGAATAGCTCTATTGCATGTTAAAGCTTGAATTTTTATCATGTGTTGATGCTTCTATTAGTTAATATACATGATTAAAATGTTATTCATGAATAGTTTTGCATACTAGAGTTTTATTTCATGTGGTTTAATGCATAGTTATGATTCTAGAGTTCTATTATCCTTTCTATAGAGCTGAAATTAGGTTTTTTGCTTAGAATAGCTCTATTGCATGTTAAAGCTTGAATTTTTATCATGTGTTGATACTTCTAATAGTTATACATGATTTAAATGTCACCTGATTAGTTTTGCATGCTTTAGGGTTATTTCATATAGTTTAAAGCATGGTTGTGATTCTAGGGTTTCTATCATCCTTGTTTTAGGTAAGTTTCATATAGCATGTTAGGTTAGAGTTTTCTTCTGATTCTCTTCATGGTCATTATATATGTGATACATATAGAATAACTATGGTCTTTGTGGCATGCATGTAGTTGATTTCTTAGGGTTTTGGAGATGTTATCCTTTCAGATATATTATCCTTTTTGTAGGGTTTTGTATGAGAGCTTTTTTGTGATGTGTTTAAGCATGAAATCACTTCTATTGTGTTCTAATATGCATATTTTACGTAGGATATGATTGTACCTCTCCATAATGAGTTTTTACGTGGAACTATCCTAAGATAGTTTTGCTTAGAAAAGCTCGCAGTAGGAAGGCATGTTTTCATATTTTACATGAAATATCAATCTCTTGGTTAGAGTTTGCCTTGTTTTCATATTGTCACACCCTATTTTTGTACCACCTTACTAGGGCTCATCATTTCATGCATGTTATTGTTTTGTTTTTGAGTCTAGTCACTTGCATTAGTTTTCTAGAGTCACAAGGACAATGGATATGAATTTTGGTTCAATTCGGAGTTGATCTTGAGGGATAATAAGAGCTTTTGTGACTTGAGGGGCATAATCGTCTTTTAAGTCCCAAACTTCTCATTTGACCTTGAAATGATCTCCAAATTGTCAATTGGAGTTCATATGGATGCATATGAGGTATTTCTAATGTCAATTTGATGAATCAATGGCTCGGGATTAAAATGGCTCGATGTAGTTCAAGTTGGTTAATTGACCCTTCTTTGGATTAGCTCTAATTGACTCACAATTACCAATCAAATCTTTTCAAATTGACTTTCATTAGTCATCATTTTACCCCCAAAAGTGTTTTATGAAGTTCATTTTGATATGGAAAGCATTTGGTTTGACCCTATGTGCATGCCTATGCTTAGCAAAGGTAGAGCATAGCGGTTAACTGCCTTTTCAAACCTAACCATGCCCCATGGTTAGTGGTTTTCACCCCAAAATGTTCAAAAACATATTCCTCATCGAAAGACGGTTGTTTTGGCTTTTGTTTCATCAAAATCGGAGTTAATTTGGCCCCTGAAACACTCTTAGAAGGTAAAGGAGTCCAAAAAAGCAAAAAGCTGATGTGGGCTCGGGTGACCACCCAAGCCTGGGCGGCTAGCCGCCTGGGCCCAGGTGGCTAGCTGCCCAGCCTTGGGTGGTCACCCGAGGCCACTTTCCTATTTTCACTCTATTTCCTTGTGAAGCGGACTCTTCCCTATTTTGACGTATTTAGGCTCTTTTGGACGAGTTTCCTTCTAATTTTTGGTAACTTCTGAGTTACTTAAACCCCAAGGGGGTCTCTAATAGCCCTTGGATTAATTATTAGGGTTTTAATCCCAGCCATTGGTTAATCCTAATTAAAGTCTATAAATACCCCCTATGCTTCAGCACAAAAGAGCCACTTTATGCATTAATATGTGAGTGTTTGAGAGAATAAGGAGAGAGACTTGAAGGAGAGCTAGAGGACCTGCTGTAGCCTTGGAGAACATTGATTCAAGTCACCTACAAGAGCAAGAGGGAATCCATACAGCAGCAAGGAAGGCTTCCCTAAGGTATTCTCCTTCTCTATTCAAGCTTAAACTAGGATATCATGTAGAATAGCTCTATTGCATGTAATGCTTATGATTTCTAGCATGGATTGAGGTTTCTATTAGTTAATGTGATAATAATGATGGTCATGATGAGTTTTGCATGCTTTAGAGTTAGTTCATAGGTCTTAATGCATAGGTGTGATCCTTGTGCTTCTGTTGTCCTTGTGTTAAGATAGTGTTATTGCATGTTAGTGTCAGGGTTTCTTATCATGTTTTATTACTTTAGTTAGTTAATATGCATGATTTAGGTTCTGTTTAGGTTTATTTTAGCATGATTGAGGTTTGTTTTGTGTGTTTTTAAGCATATTTGTGAGTTTAGGGTTTTAGTGTCCTTGTTTTAGGTCAATTTCATACAGCATGTTAAAGTAGGTCTTTTTATTGGTTTTTCTTCATAGTTGCTATATATGTTTTGCATATGGTAAATATGATATTTTTGCATGCATGTTAGTTGATTTCTAGGGTTTTTATGCATGATATGGTTCTAGGATTGTGTTAGGGCTTATGAAAGTTTGCTGTTTTTGTTATTGGCATGCTTAGTGGATGATTTTAGGCCATAATACTATTCTGTCCAAATTTACATGTTAGTGTTTTTGCATGGTTTTGAGCACGTGTAAGGGTGCAAATAGGTGTGGTAATTGTCGGCAAATAGGGCTGCCAATGCTTGAAATGGCCAATGCTTGGAACATTGCGCTCAGGTAAGTGGTGTGAAGGTGCCCCAATTCACTTTTCCTCTCTCTCTCTCTTTCCCTCCTAGGGTTAATTTTTAATGTGAATCAATGGTTCTAATCAAAGGTTTCCTTCACTAACAAATTCTGGTTTTTATCAAAGTTTCCATATTGTGGAGTTCTTTCTAAAATCGAACTTGGTTTATCTATCATATTCAACTCTTTTGATCAAATAAGGAAACCTAGGGTTTTTTACCATAGGTTTGCATTAAGTCTTAACCCTATTCTAATCGAACTACGTGGACTTTGATCCATGTATTTCGTTGCATGGTACGTAGGCGCTCTTCGTGAGGCTCAAGTCCGTTCTAAGATCCAAGCATCTTAGGTTTATATCTTTTCTCTTTTCTTTTCTTTATTTTCTGTTTTATTTGCTTATTATGCATGGATGGATGAATGAAATATTGATATGCATGCAATTCTTGTGATGATACTTGCTGCTTTTTGTGTGGAAAGATCTTGATTTAGCCCAAATGAACTGAGAGACGAAAGGGTGACATGGGTGCCTATAGGCTTTGCCTAGAACCTTCCCATATCATAACTTAGCCTTCGAATCCCCGATTTCTTTGGTTTCCAAAAGACTGTTTTTGCCTTTCCTTTTTGAACATGGAGTCATTCAAATTGTTTTCCTAAAACAAACTATTTTTAGGGTTTTCCTTGTTTCCTTTAAAAAATAAGGTAGCGACTCCTTTTCTTTTCAAACCCCCAATTGCTTTTCTTTTTTCGTCAACCCTTGTGGGCCCAATTTCCAGGTTCACACATATTTATTGACATTAATGGATGTTCTCATAGTCATTGGTAAGTTTTAGTTAAGTTTTGTGCATGCTAGTTGAGTCATTGCATATAGGGTTGAATTAGGGTTTTTATTAGTTCATGATTCGTGTTATTCACATGACTTATGGGTACGCCTGGCAAATTGGACCAAACCCACCTACCTGCCCAAACCCACCCGCAATAAATGGGTTTGGGTAATGATGTATTGTTAAATGGGTTATTTGGGTTACCCAAATCCAACCCAATTATAATTGGGTGGTTCCAGGTTTACAAGCAGACCCATCAAGACCCGCTTATTTTTTATTTACAAGTAGACCCATTGAGACCATATGTCTGGGCTATATATATATATTTCCCGTGCTAAAGATAAACTGGATCAGGTTGTACGATAAAGCCCTACTTAAATAGCTGATTTTGTTGGTTTATTATGTCATTCTATACATAGTGTCAAACTTTTTATTTTTTTATTTATTTTTTATTTTCCAGATTGGGATTAGATTAGTATAAATGAGTTCAAGACAACCAAAATCTAGTCCAATTCAATTCAAGAGCAAGTTAGGCACTGTTTAACCCAAGGTCAGATTACTCAGATATCAAGAGTGCTGTGTCCTGATTTTAGTTTTATTGTAGGAAAAATGATCAAACTATTCAAAGTGAAGGAAAAGCAGAGGGAAATTGTAGAAAATGCCAATGGAAGGACACTTGTAAAGAAGCAAAGTGCAGGAGAATTACGTCTACATCAAGTATCTTGAGTCACTTTTGATCGACCAATATTCCTAGAAGATATCTAGCAGGAGAGTTTGTGCCAACAAATATCTGGGATTTTGTTTTGGTTTATCTTCAGAATTTTTTCATAGCTACTCCTTCTTCAATCTGGAATTTTTATTCATCTTCATAATTGTATGAGGTCTCTGGGATATCTTTGAATTTTTTTATGTTGCTTTCCATTTAATTGTATGAGCTCCATTTAATTGATGAGGCCTGTTTACCACGTTGAAGAGAGAGAGCGTTTTGAGAGAGAAAAAAAAGGGAAAAATTAGCAATAACCCTATTAGGGGTTTGCCTCTAGCAAAAAACCCTACTTAAGATTTAGTAATTTAGTAACCCTTTTTTTTAAGTTTTTATTTGTGGTAACGTAAATAGGTGATTTTGTATACAATTTTTACCCTTGTTTTGACCATTTCGTATCTACTGTATAAAAAATATGGGAAAATCAATTTCCATCTTAAGATGCACAAGGAGGAACCATTTTTGGGGGGATATGATTTCGTGGGAGAGAGATTTCGACTCCACATCATGTTTCTCTCTCTTCAAATCAGCGCCGATGAAGGGAATTCAAATTTAAATTCCATAATTTTCTCTCTCTTTAGGTGGTTGCACGGGGTTCGGTTCGTGTTCGAGGGTGTTCTTCGTTTCATCTATTTTGATAGTTTTCCTAGTTTTTTTGCTGATTTTTCTGAAGTGTAGATGCGAAATCAGTTGTGAAAGTGTTTGAAGTACTGATTTCGGAAGAATAAAGTATTGATTTAAAGGTTTTTCGTGAAATATCGCTAGGGGTTTGTGTGGATTTCAATAACGAACACCGTTGCTGTATATGTAAGTTATATCATATATTTTTGTTTGTTTGAGATTTTTTTTACATGTTTTATGCATTTTCATTCAGCATAGAGTGGGATGCATTTTGGGTGTTTCTTGTATGTGTATCATTTTTCTTTT
>JBBPBK010000026.1:0-350770 GCA_039720395.1 Liquidambar formosana
CGGATCAAAAGGCACTTCAATTATTGTCACTACCGTATTGAAAAGGTCGCATCAATTATGGGAACTCTTCCACCGCATCACTTGTCAGGTTTGTCAGAAGATAATTGCTGGTCATTGTTCAAGCAACGTGCATTTGGAAATGAGGCAGAAGAACGCCCAAACCTCGTAGCAATTGGGAAGGATATGATAAGGAAGTGTGGGGGTGTCCATTGGCTGCAAAGGCTCTAGGAAGCTTAATGCGCTTCAAAAGGAGGAAAATGAATGGCTTTTTGTTAAGGAAAGTGAAATTTGGAATTTACCACAAGACGAGAATTCGATCTTGCCTGCCTTGAGATTAAGTTACTCTGATTTGCCATTAGAGTTGAGACAATTTTTTGCTTATTGTGCCATATTTCCAAAGGATTCTATAATTGGAAAGCAAAATATTTTGATCTTTGGATGGCTAATGGATTTATCCCTTCCAATGGAAAGTTAGAGCCAGAAGATATGGGAATGAAATATGGAATTAATATATTGGAGATCTTTTTTCCAAGATTTAGGCAAAGATGATTATGGGGATTTAAATTTCAAGATGCACGATCTTGTGCACGATTTGGCCCAGCTATGTGGCTGATGAATGCTGTATTAGGGTGACAAGCCAGCTAATATTTCAAAGGAATTCGTCATGTTAGATGGTTACTAATTCAGAGGGATAGGTACCTTTCCTAAAGCTTTGTACAAAGCTGAATCTTTGAGGTCTCTCCTACTATCCCAATGTCTGAGCTTTCTTTGGCTATTCAAGATTTGATTTTTTGCGGGTACTTGGTGGCAAGGGAAACCAGAATAACAAACCTGTCATCTTCAATTGGCAAGCTAAAACATCTAAGGTATTTGGACCTTTCTTGGACACAAATCAAAATACTTCCAGAGTCAATTTGTAGTCTACAAAATTTGCAAACTTTGGATTTATATGGTTGTCCATATCTTCAGAGCTTACCCAAGCAAATGAGACGCCTGAGAAATCTTCGACATCTGTACATGCATAGTCATGAAATAACTCAGATGCCCCCTAGAATTGGGCAATTAACTTGTCTTACGTGGTTAAGTTTTTTCATTGTGGGCGAGAGGAGAGGTTTTCGCCTTGGTGAATTGCAAGGCTTGAATCTCAGAGGAGAATTACATATCAAGCACCTTGAGAGAGTTAAAAATCTTAAGGATGCCAAAGAAGCCAATTGATCGGAAAACAGAACCTCTGCAACTTATACTTATCATGGGGAAGTAATGGTGAATCAGAATCGCAGGTGAATGCTGAAGATGTACTTGAAGCCCTTGAACCTCACCCAAATCTTGAACAGTTGTCCATAACAGGGTACAAGGGCACCGATTTTCCACTTTGGTTGAGGAATCTAGTTCTAAAAAATGTGGTTCACATTAAGCTCTCAAACTGCAAAAAATTGTCCGGAACTTCCACTGTTTGGGAAATACCTTCTCTAAAGACTCTTGACATATCTGGAATGAACATGTGGAGTATATCGACAATGAATCCGAGGGTGGCGTGGTGAGAGGATTTCTGTCTTTGGAAACACTGAATATAGAGTGTTACGAAATTTGAAAGATTATCAAGAAAGGAAGGAAGAGAGCTACTTCCTCATCTTATCAGGTTAAGCATTAGCCTATGCGATAAGTTGACGACTTTGCCATGCCTTCCGTCACTCAAAGAATTAGAAGTGCGGGGATGCAATGAGGTCTTACTAAGTTCGATATCAAACCTTCATAGTCTCACCTCCCTTTCGGTAGGATATAATAGTGACGTAATTTCCTTTCCCGATGGGATCCTGCGAAACCTCACTGCTCTTCAATCACTGCGTATTGATCACTTCTCCAGGCTTCAGTGTTGCCTACAGACCTAGCAAGCCTCGTTGCTCCTAAAGACACTAGCAATTGAGCGGTGTGGAGAGCTTGAGTGTTTGCCAGAGCAAGAGCTTGGAGGCCTGACCTCTCTCCAACATTTGAAGATTCGTGAATGTATCAAGTTCAAATCTTGTGGAGGGGTTGCAGAAACTCACTGCCCTTGAGAGGTTGGATGTTAGCAGTTGCCCGAAGTTGGTGACTTTGCCAATAGGCCTCAATTCCCTTCGACATCTGACCATGATTGGTTCTGAATCGTTTTCATCAAAAATTGGTGGTCCATGGATTCCCACCATTTGTGTCTAAGTTGGTGGTTTTGCCAGAGGCCATACAACATGTCCCTGCGCTGCAATCTCTACATATATCTGGATATTCAGATCTAGCATCATTGCCTGACTGGCTGGGAAACCTCACGTCTCTTCAATCCTTACGCATTGGGTATTGTCCTAAGCTTGCATCACTTCCAACGAGCATTCGAAGCCTCACCAAACTCCATACTTTGAGCATTGGGGATTGTCCTCAACTCGAGAGGCGATGTGAGAAGGAAAGAGGAGAGGATTGGTGCAAGATAAATCACATACCAAACGTCAATTTTTATAATTCTGATCTGGGGGAAAATTCCAGCCCAATATAAGAGCGCCACTTGGACTCAAGAGAGTCAACTAGTCACCTTCGCAAAGGGATACTACTTAATTAATATTAATTATTCAATAATAAAATCCTAGACTCTAGAGCAAATGGTTTGATATTATTACTTACTAGTCAAGTCCCACTAGGACTCTAACCTCTTAATCCAATAAGGAGAAGGACACCCACTACAAATAGGGAGCTCCATACACACAAGGTACATTCCTTTCCTACATTCCATACTTATTTAATATCATTTGACTTAAGCATCGGAAGGCTCCCGCAGGCCACCCACCGATCGCTTGAGCCTTATTTTGCAGGCATACATGAGGAGCATGTGAGGAGAATGTGAGGTCTATGTTGCAACATTAATTGTGGCGATTTTTCGTCATCAACAGTTGGCGCCGTCTGTGGGGAAAAGATCAAAAAACTTTTTCCCTTCTTTCCAATAGAAAGCCTTGGTGGATGCTCGCGTGACCCTAGCCCATCACCTCTTCTCATAAGGTTGCCTACTACGCGTCCACCCAAAATTAATTTGCATGTCGCCTTTATTGCCAACATGGCCTCGCAATGTCGTAAAAAAAAAAGGGCGGGTCTCTTGTTATCTTTTCTCATTGCTATGGTGCTACCAATTTCGCCAAGTATCTCCTTGCACTTCTCAAGAAAAAAAAAAAGCAAGAAAAGGGATGTCGTCCTTGTATTGTGACTCACAATACTTATATAATAGGAAACAGAATGTACCAGATTCAATTTTTCTTGTTTCTCAAGGGCTAATCTTCAACTTGGCATTTATGCCATAATCTTCATATTTGTATAGAAATAGTTCACAATGGCTTGAGTGGGTGATGACTTTGCTTAAGATTGGAGACTAATTGAGTCTTACACCCACCACGATATTTTGGGACCTATACCCCACCCAAAAATATATATATATAATAAAATAAAATAAAATAAAACCATTTGTAGCTAGGGGTGCGTCGGTATTTTCAGGCTAGTAGCCGTTTAAACCATCCTTCTAGGGTTTAATCCTTCCCTTACAAATCTTTCTCTAAGGTTTAAGCCCTCTCCAAAGCCACAAGCACTCACAATCCTTCACTGTTGAGAACTATGGCTACAAAGTTGCTGGTCTCAAGAACAGCAGCCAAGAACCTATACCAACTTCTCCAACCTCGTTTCATAGATTCTCAACCTATTTCGCCTCATGCAATCTCTCAATACCTCAGAAACTTTCACTCGTTTGTTTCCCGAGAAAATAATTCCCCAAATTCCGAGAAACTTCGTTTCAGAAATTCCAGGGGCATGGTCTCTGGCCCCAATTACGATCTTGATGAAGCCGCCGGTTCTGCAGCTCTCAATCTCGACTCTCGCGTTCCTGCAACCGTAATCACCGGTTTCCTTGGCGCCGGAAAGGTTTTTTTTTTTTTCCCCCTTGTTTTGTTTTGAATTTCAACCGTAATGTTGTTTCTAGTTCTATTCTTTGTAGTTGTTTATTTATTATTTATTTTTAAATTTTGTAATATTATGATGACAGACGACTCTGTTGAATCATATTCTAACATCGCAACATGGGAAGCGGATTGCTGTCATAGAAAATGAGGTATTTAAGTTTTCCAGCTTTGAATTTGAAAATTTTGGCCTTATTGTTATGGATTTTTTATTTTATTTTATTTTATGCTTCATAATATCATTTTTTTAATCATAGAAGCCGATTGATTATTTATATACTTGCGCGTTTGTGTATTTATGTTTTTGGGAAGGAGATCGATATTCATTATATTTCAGTTTGTTGGTGTTGAAAACCATCACATGAAAGTACCTTTCTCTTTCTCACCCAAAGGTGGGAAGTGGGATTGGTTTGTACTTATGCATTACTGACATCTTAGTGTATGGAACAAGTGCTGAGTGTCTGCAAGAATCAAATATGATAACACCTAAAACCTAGCCATAAGGATGCAACTATGTTGGTGTTTAAATGAGTTAATTCAATAAGGGCCTGTTTGGACGGCCCATGTAAATTGAATTATTTCATTGTGTTTTGTACATAATTTTGTGAACAAATCCATCATCTTTAATGGAAAAATTCAAGAGAATAATAGCCCTTATCACCAACTGAGAGTGATTTTTTTTTTCTTGATGATAAAAAATGAGAGTAGAAATTCAAAATAGAGGCATTTCATGAATATATGAAATTGATTTTATAACTTCAGCTATAGTGATGACTCCAACTTTTATAATGGTCCCATTCAGGATTATGAATTTTGTAGTTTCAATAATATGTAAAATACACTATAACCATTTAATTTTCATTTGGACGACCAAACATGCCCTAAGTAAGTAAAATAAGAATATAATTGCAAAAGTTTATGAAAAACAAAAAGGAAAATGCTATGGATCCCAACTCCCTCTCATGGGGTGGTATCCACACCCATGCCACCTCATGTGATTGAATTGGGATGTTGGTTCAACCGGTCAAAATCCCAAGAGCTAGGATCCATAGCATTACTCAAAACAAAAATCTTAGGGTTTCACACCTTAGAAGTTTGTTGTTTTATCATATTATATGTTTTATGCTACTTATGCTAGATGATGTGCACACGTGTGTGTTGCATCTGTACTATGACTTGAGTTGCTTTAAAAAAGAAAAAAAATTCTTGTTTCTTGCAACATTTGAGACTTATCCCCATAAAAATACTGATGTGAAAGGTGCCTTGGTACTTGTTAATTTCTTCATTACACTTGGATTAAGGATGATTTGAAAGTTGAAACTATTGTTACTGTTGAGAATTCTTGAATAGAATGCTGAGTGTTATTCTTACATGTGTATGAAAGCTTCTTTAATTCGTCTGGCTGCAGTTTGGTGAGGTGGATATTGATGGATCATTAGTCGCTAGTCATTCCTCTGTGGCTGAGGACATTGTCATGGTTAATAATGGTTGTCTATGTTGTACTGTTCGAGGAGATCTAGTTAAAATGCTCTTGGAGTTGGTTAAGAAAAAACGGGACAAATTTGATCATATTGTCATAGAAACGACAGGTATGTTATTTCAGAATTTGATTCCAAGAAGCGGTATGCTAGCCTATAAAACATATTTATTCATGAAAATATTGTTAACATTCTCTTTTATTTGTTAGATTGTTTAGCTGATTTGATTATCTATTTTAGTTATAAATTCAGAATGGACTCATTCGTCGCCAAAATATGAGTGTGCAACTTGTTTTATTAAATATATGCTAGTGTAAAGTAGAAGATTTTTCCTTCCTATGTTGCTTGGACACAGACACGGGACCTGGAATACGATTACAACCGAGAGAAGCTGAGATGAAAAATTCTTGGAAAACAAGATAAGGACACACTAGGGATGCGGCCTTATATATATAATTGTTGAACTTATATTTCTAAAAGAATTGGTATCCCACAATGTTCAAGAGAATTGGTATCCCACAATGTTCAAGAAGTGTCCTCATTGTGTTATAGTCTTAGGAGGATTGAAAAAGTAATGGCAAGGTCACGGAATATCTTGTGCTTCTTTATTTCATTTTCTTAGTCCATGAATTCCAAGGATTTTAGACCTATCAGTTTGAGCACAAGCCTTTACAAGATCATTTCAAAGCCCTCTTCATTTTTATCGGTTGGTTATCCTTCAAACCATCTCCATTTAGTTTTCTTTTGTTGAAAGGGAGAATTCGTCAGTGTCCATCACGGACACGATTGCTGTATGGAAGTGTTCACGCTACTCAATATTCTTCCTCTTTGTTTCCTCCTACTGTACTGCTCTCTCTTTCTCCGTTGAGATATATGTAATGTTTTGACCTTTTTTCAGGGAATGTTTGGTTTGTGGGAATGGAAGTTGGGA
Source organism: Liquidambar formosana (assembly GCA_039720395.1). NCBI lineage: Eukaryota > Viridiplantae > Streptophyta > Magnoliopsida > Saxifragales > Altingiaceae > Liquidambar > Liquidambar formosana. Next base: position 6,369 of record JBBPBK010000026.1, read on the forward strand.
AACAGGACTAGGAATCTGAAAACAGAATCGGAATGGCTGATTTACATGTTTGAATCAGTGTGGATTAGGTAGGAAAGGGAATCAGAATCCATCACCAGAAAAATTGCCAGGAGCCTTGGACATATGAAATTGGTTGGAATCTTTGTTGGAGTTGTGAATCGTTGGTTTGAGAACCTATAGTTGGGGGAAGACATGACTGTTGGACCCTCTCTTGTGCTTATACTTTGACTCTAAGGGACATGGGAATGAGAATACTACTCCCTTGATGAATGATCTATTCAAAATTCTTCGGAATCCCATTTCAGGAGGAATGGGATTCTCCTATTTGACCGCCCGTCCTGGACACCAAAATCAAGTGAAATGGGAATGCAATTCCTAATTCTGATTCTTGATTTCTGCAAATGAAATGTGCCCCTAATTCAACATATCTGCTAGAAGTAGGCACTAGTTAATTGCATAACTTTAGCCGTGAGCATGCACTCGTTGAGATTTATGGATGTTCTTTTTGCAGGTCTTGCCAAGCCAGCTCCCGTTATTGAAACATTTTGTACTGATGAACTAGTTTCACGATACGTGAAACTTGATGGAGTTGTTACCTTAGTCGATTCTAAGCATGCCATGCAACACTTGAATGAAGTGAAACCGAGATTTGTGGTGAATGAGGCAGTAGAACAAGTTGCATATGCGGACCGTATCATTTTGAACAAGGTACATATACTTTTATTTCGTCTCCTAAAATGCACCTTTTATTTTATTTTTTCCCCAAGTTGTCTCCTAGTCATGCATGCTGTTCAACCTTATCTATACACTGACCTACATGTGAAATTTGAGTTTATTCACTTTTTCCAATTGTTTTGACAGGTAGATTTGGTGACCGAAGCCGACTTAGAGAGATTAACTCATAAAATTAAGGTTTGAATTTCCATAGTATATCTGCTTGATATATTTGAAATGTACCAGTCTAATAGTAAGGTGATGGGTTTTGTAAGATTGTGCTAAGAGAAACTTAAATGGTATTTATAAATAACAAGTCAAATATTATACGCCTGGTCGTAATTTTGGATTTGACTTAGGTTAATGTTCTTTCAATGAAAGCCAGCTTTTGAGACTGTGAGATATATTATATACATGCTTTGTATCCTATTAGAAATGAACATGTTGTTTATTTTATCTACAGAGCTTGTTATTAATAGTAAATGAGAGAGAGTGTTCCCAGGATCACTTTATGCCTTTGGAACCATGGTCTAGGGTCCAAAACCAAGATCACAATTCATTCATGACCTTGTTTGCTGTTTTTTGCATCTGTTAAAACTGTAACTCTTAAATTAGGATTAGTAATTAAATGGGAATTTCCAACTACCGCCATAAAAATATAAGTTTCAATTTCAAACTACTGCTATTGTAATTGGGATTCTCAAAATATTATTGAAAGTTAGTGGATTCTTTGTGTAATTTGATTTTCAAAATCATTTAATTTTTTAAATTAATTCAAGTTTCAAACTTTTAGTTTCTAAAATATTTCAAAACCAATTATCTCTTTCTCTCTCTCGAAGTGACAGGGAAATATATATATATACAACAAACCAAAGCGACTTGTTTAAGACTTTGAAAGTGACCCCATTTAGTGAACCAATTAGGCCTATCCCCATCATATTGCTTACCATCGTATCCCGTACTCATACCCTTACCACGCACCAAAGTGAACTATGCTCTAGGTAACATTGGTCCAAAGAGTTCTATTTTTTTACAGTAAAATAAGGTAAAAGACTGACAGTAAAGTAGACATTAAATTATTACCTTGGAATCATGAATCTTATATTATATGATCAAGCATGGGACAACAGTGGTGAGAAATGCGTATTAAAGGCTTAATTGTTCAATTTATCCAGTTAGTAATTTTTTTTAATTAAGAAAAAGATTGGGATATCTATATATATATATATATATATATATATGTATCTTGCATCCTGTGGTTTTCTAGCACGCTAGTAGAATTCGATTTCGTAAGCAAGGGTTTGCCTATGCAGTTTTGTGTGAATAGCCCTAAAGAGTAGGGACTTTGAAGCATATTGGCTGTGTGTTGCTTTCATTTATCCCATGTATTGTTCCATTTCTTGCATTATTTGTTTTTATGTTTTCTTTGATTTTCCCCCCTTAACATAGTGGTTCATGCATCAGTTTTTTCTCTACTATTGATTTATAACCTTTTTGATTTTTTGTGAATCTTTGCCAGTATATCAATGGAATGGCACAAATAAAGCTAGCTAAATTTGGATCTGTTGACATGGACTTTGTTTTGGGAGTGGGAGGATATGATCTTGAAAGGTCATTAACTACTCTGTTGCAGCCAATTATTTTGCTGTCTCAAATTCCTCGTTTTGCCCCCTTGTTATTAAAAGAAAAAAATTCATAGTTTTTCCCCCTTTTTATCAAATGTAATGCATATCCATATTTCATGCAGTTTTATATGATATGAGCTTAAATTTTCAATTGGTAGTTTGGTACAAATGTCCTCTGTTTTGCAGAATTGATTCTGAAGTGCAGGTAGATGGTTCCCACTGTGCAACACATCATCATGAAACTGGGGAAGGTAGTATCACCTTTTCTTTCTTTATTTGTGTCTCTCTTATTTTCTTTATTCTTATTCGATCAGTGATTAAAGTTTGTTACTATTACAAAAAGGGTGCGACAGCGTTATTAGATATTTATTGTTGCATATCGGAAGATGTTTGCTTTGTTTTGGGTTACGAATAAATTGTGGCTGCTCAATTTGAAAATTCCCTTTCAAGATTTGGGTTGGGTTGCATAGAAATTTATTTTGGGGCATTGGATTTATGTCACATTTTTCTTTGAAGACTTGTAGTTGTTTATTTTAAAATTCTCTTGTAATCTGTTTAGGTAGTGGGAGCATTTTCTATTTACATTTCTCTGTGCAGGTTCAACCTTTTCGAATGAGAAAATGTGCTCTTTCTAGTTTGTAGCACTGTGGATTTTATGATATTCTTTAATGATCTTTTTAGTGAATTGTTGGATTCATGTACATGCACATTTGTTTTGAAAGGAATCTTTCAAGTGTGTGTTACTTTTATGCTCATGGATGTAGGAGCTTGATGGTTGACTTTTAAATATAGAAGTATGAGGACATAGTAATACTATTACGAATTATAATATCTGTTTTATATTATGAGAATCAGCCTTCTGATTTTTTAAGGATTGAACCAATACTTTCCCTATAAGAAAATACCATTATGATCAAAGTTATATGTTATAGTGGAGGGGTGAACAGGAGAGGTGTAATATGGTAGACATAAGCTCCACACGAACCCCAAGTATAAATCAAAAACCCGTTGATTAGACTGGGCAGAAAATAAATACTCCTGCAGTAGAATGATAATTGCCACTTCACTATCACCACTAGATATTGGCACACATGCGTTGCACGTGAATAATATTTAAATAATAAAAGATATATGAAAATTCGTGAATTATATATATATATATATATAAATAAAACATGGAAATCTAATTTTTTGTTACCTTTTGTTGAAAACATAAATCCTGTTTGAGAGATATGTACATATATAATGTTCTTAATATTTATCCCATTTAAGTCATTAAAATAGACGCTCAACACAATAGGTCAAATTTTCTTCCATGATTAGGAGTCATGGTAGGAATAGGAAATTGGTTAGAAGACATGCATAGTAGTGTAGGTTGTGTGGAATTCATGAAGTGGACATCATTATCTTTCTTTCTCCTTATTTTTTTCTTCTTTTTTGCTGGAAAATAAACATTCTTAATTGTTTAAATATGGGGGGCAAATAAGTATTTAAAATTTAAAATAAGGGTGTAATAGTCGATCAATTTTTTATTTTTATTTTCCTAAGATACAGACTTTTATAGGTAGTATATATATATAGATATGCAACTTTATGAGCATGCATATAGCACATCAGCCTCTAGTCATTTGTAAAACCAAGTGATAGACTAGATATGCTCAAGCTCATGAGCTTGATTACCCTATTTAAAGTAGGAAAAGGTGACATAATATTTTTTGATTTTAAGCCTATTCAGTCATGATGTGTTATTGGTCTCACATGAATTGGGCTCATCTAAACATCAGTCTAAAACTAATATATATATATATAGGTATGTATATTGTTTTTTTCCCTTAAAAATTAGTAAATTTATTGTTTTGATTATTGACATTGAATATTACTTGGATAAGCTGGTTCAATATCTGAAACAGAATTCTTCTTTGTTCTTAAGTGGGTCTATTGAGCATTTGTACTTTAGATGGAATTATATATTACTTAGTCTATACTAGTGTTCAGCATTATCTATACATTTGAACCTTTTTGTATGTTGTATGTCTTGTGATGGATTACTGGTATTGACCAAAAGCAATCTAAAATATATTGTTGATTTTTTGTGCTTTTTGATTCAAACATTAAATTCTGAATGGATCTGTATGTAAAGTTACACACAAAGATAAATTCTCTCTAGAAAACAAGTTTCTTTTTGTTATGGCTAGTTACTGAGCACTTCTATGACATCACATGTGCACCTTTATAGATTGTATTTTCATCTGAAAGTTATCATTTTATTTAATGATTTCTGATGGACAATTGGACATTTATTTGTATTCTTTGTCTATCTAGAAATATATTTATTCATTTAAAATGGGATGTCTTGAAAGTGAATTCGAACCCAATTTCTCGTATATCTAATTAAATATATATATTTTTTATTCTCCCCATTTTGATCGTTTTTAACAGAACACCACAAAGGACATCATCACGACCATGTACATGATTCTGCTGTCTCCAGTGTCAGTATAGTTTCCGAGGGAACCCTTGACCTTGATGAGGTAAAATATATTTCAAATGCCTAGTTAAATGTTAACTTGACTATATACATGAATTTGTCGTCTCTAATATCTTGTGTGTTTCTATTGTATATGCCAAAAGTTGAGAATATCTAATTTTGATCCATAAGATGGAAAAAAAGAATTACAATAATTTAAAGTTATTATAGGTACTAAAGTTCGTTAAATCCCAAAGGAGAGGACTTGTTAGAAAAAGTTTCTTGCCATGGGGTATTCTTCTAAAAGTTTAATCTACCTGCACAAAATGCATAATTTTGGGTGCTTGACAGTGAATGAAAAATTAAAAATCTCAATTGGTCTTGGTATCTTTCTGAACATCTTCATAGATTAACTTTAAGTGATCACTAGAATTTATTTTGTAATTCTCTTGGGGAGTTTTTCTTAAATTTGATCTGAAATCACTATTGAAGGGATTCCTGAATCAGGAAGGGATCCCTGAATCAGGAAGGTATCATCTAATTCTATGGGGTAAATCATAAAGGCCACCTTGGACATCGAAGGATAAGGTTACTCTGTAGTTCTCATATTGCAATTTTTCTTCAGTTGAAAAGGGAACCCTAGATGGGCCCTTGGATGTGTGTGCTATTGGTCGTTTGCATAAGGCCATTTCCATGGCAAGCCCATCAATAAACGGTAGATCTCAGTAAGAAAATGAACTTAACAAGATCTTCATTCTTTTATATATTTTTTTTCAGTTTAGGTACAATATACTCTCAGATCAACCATTTTTATATTTATTCCCAGTGTGTATAGCCTACTACTTATTCTTATGGTTGTGTGCGAGCCAGGTTGACGATTGGCTTGATAGACTGGTAGAAGAAAAAGGGGAGGATTTGTACAGGATGAAGGGGGTATTGTCTGTGAATGATTCTGATCAGCGCTATGTTTTTCAGGTTCTTATTACGAACATCTCATCCTTGCTTTAAGCTAGCCTCCACTAATGCATGTGATTGAGTTAAAGTCAGATTCACCATTATTTTATTTTTATTTTTCGGATTTCATTTATTTTGTTGTTGCATCGTTACTTCCAGGGGGTGCATTCCACTTTGGATGGTTGCCCTGGAAAAACATGGGGACCCGATGAGAAAAGGATAAACAAGCTTGTATTCATAGGAAGGAACTTGGATGAAGTTGCCCTAAGAAAAGGTTTCAAAGGTTGTTTAGTGTGATAAAAGGCTGATACATGTTGAAGTGTAAATAGTGGATGAAAGGAGCATCATACCAGCCAGTCGCTTCCAAGTATTACCAGTGCTTATTATATTCAGAGTTTGGTTTGGCAAATAATGCTATTGGAGGCTTACTCGCTAAAACTGTGTATTTGTTGTCCATTTAACACATCAGAATATCATGCTTTTGTTGCCATATGCGAGGACTTAAATGTTGTTATCAATTAGCATTACCACTTGAATTTGGATTAAAGCGTTAAATCATGCAGTGGCTTTCTTAGGCTGATATTGTGTGATTGCCAAGAGGCTCCCACCTTATCGACATTGGCTTTTCGTGCAGTAAAAGTGGGTCCTTTTAGACGAGGGAGAGGCCGAAAGTTCCGAATAAGGCAATGCGGATGTTCTTGGAAGAAAAAAAAGTTGATGGATAAAAAGGGTATGACATCATAAGAGGAAAGTTATTCCATCTTTATATTAAAGAACAATTATTGTTATCAACGTAAATTGCTATTGACATCCTTCCCTTTTTTTTTTTCTTGAAATTATAAATTACTTCATATTTCTTCATCACACATGCTTAGAAATCTAATAATACATTAAAATATTTAGGGTAAATTGCATATAACCCCCTTTGAAGTTTGGGTGGTTAGCATATAATTTCCCTTATGTTTTAATTTTTATTAATGTGCCCCACCATTATTTGTCGTTGATGAAATTTGAAGGAAATTAGTCATGTGCTATGGATGTGACACCGTTAACGGACCCATATTACCCAAAATGCTCTTGACTAAAGGGTACACGTGATGAGAAAGGTGTAGGGCATATCAGTCTTTTCATATTTACCATTAATAGTGTTAAACCAATTAAATCTCCAATTGAATTAGGGAACACATTCGTAAAATTAAAACATAAGGAAGTTATTTGCTAGCTCACCATATTTCAGGGGGGTTTTCTGCAATTTACTCAAATATTTATGGGAAAATTAGTATAAAGTACAATTTTAGTGAACTTGTAAAGGTAGAAGTCCACGAGAATCTTGTATAGGCATAAGTCCAATTTTAAATAAAACATGAGCGTTTTATAAGAGTGTTAATTGCATAAAGTCTATATTACCCTTAAGTTGTTATTTTTTGTTTTTAAACATCAAAATGACATAAATTTTAATTTATATGTTGGTTTTTGATAAAATTTATATTTTTGTAATATACTTGTTGAAAGTTTCGAAACAAGACCCATGATGATTATAAAATTAGAAAAAAAACAAACAGTTACATTGACTAAATGTGTTGTTTTAAAATAGTTACACGCAACTATTTTTAAAAATTTTAAATTAATTGTTTTTAGTAGAGTTTAAATTAAAATTAATTGTTTTGGGTGTAATTTTAACAGTTACATTATGAATAAAACAATTAAATTTGGTATTAGTGATTTGAAATTTTTTGAATTTAAGAGAATATGGTACTTTTAAAACAGTTACATGCCATGTGTAACTATCAATTTTCAGTAAGGATGAAGAGGAGGAGAAGAAAAAAAAAGAATATATATATAGGTATGATTGGTTCAATCAGTAGGCTTGATAAAAGAATAGTTGGATCTGAACAAATGGTGCAGATAAAGTCCATTTCAACGGTTATTGAAGGGTATTTGTGTCTATGGCTATATTTGTAAACTTAAGGCTTTATAAATTTTTTTCATAGACTTATGCATGTAGAAGTATAATAATATAGACTTGTACCCAAAGTCCCCAATATTTATTAGCTAATGGTCCTTGGACATTTTTTTCCTAAGAAAAAAAGGTAGAAATGGTGAGAAACTAATGGCATGAGGGGTTTAGAAGAATAGACGGGACTTAAATGGGGGGAATCACAGGCATTCCATTAAGTTGATTGAGCCATGCTATGATCTCAACCCCACCAAAATTAGTGGTTCTAGTGCATAAGTAAAGAGCATCAAAGAACGAATACATATCATGTCATTGCCCCAAGGCTCAAACTCTAGATTATTTGACTTCTTACACCTTTATAGTACTACTAGATGTTGGAACACACGCATTAAATGTGCCAAAAAAAAAAAATTACAAAAATTTAAATAAAAAATTTGAATTCAAAATGAGAACAAAAACTGATATTAAATAGTTAAGGAGAGAGAGAATAAAAGGGTAATTATGATAGAGGTAGAGAAAAGTGGGAGAAGAGAAGAAGATAATGGATGGTTAAGTTAGAGTTTATTTAGGAGTCTTTATTTTAAAGACCTTTCTAATCCTATTAATCTCTATCTTATATAAAACTGATTAGGGTTTTTTAGTAATCCATCCTATACATCCAATCACAGTTTCATACACTTTCTATATTGATATAAATAGATATCACTACATTTGGTGGTCAATAGTTTTTGAACCTAATGGCATGGGTTGCTCACATAAGAAGGTAGGATTTGCGAAAGTTGTGATTTGGAGCCCAAGTGAGCGTTCTCCTATCGTTTTTCAAAATTCATAAATAAAATATTTAACAACAATCATTGATTTATCTATTTATTTGTGCATACACATGGTGTAGAATGTGGTAATAATAGCAATAATAATAATATAATGAAGAGAATTTGGAAGGTAGGAGGAAGGGAGTGGTGTAGATGGCCATAGTGGTGTCCCCATTCGGCTCCACGGGGAGTGGGAATATTCCGCCTATCCCACCTCCAAACGCCCGTCCCTTGCGGAGCCACCGAAACGTGTCGTATTCCTTCTCTGGTTGGACCACTCAAAAGTCGTCACCACTCTACTACACCCCTCATGTGAACCACCAGCTACAAGCACCACTCACTTCCTTGTTTTTTACCCCCCTGCCCTCCCACCCTCTGTGGGACGTGACACGTGACTCCTCGAATATTCCCATCCCCCCTCTTGCCGGCGAATATTCCACGCTGGCATCCACGTGTCTCCCCGCCCCTTTATCCTCTGCTTCCCACTCTCTCTCTTCCTAGCTCCACTCACCTTCGGATGATCACAAGATTTCAGATCATGCTAATGGAAGATGATCCGACGGTGAGAAATTGAGGAGCACGTACGCTTGAGGAGGATGCTGTTTGGGTACATTTTTTTGCTTTATCATGTTGCTTCAGATTCGTCGCCGATCTTTCCTCTGCATGTTCTTTTTACTGTGAAATGTATTCTCTTATAAGTACAAGTTGCAATGAGACGCGTGAAGCTCCTTTTCTCCTCTCCTCCTCTCTGTTTTCTCTCTCTAACTTTCTGATTTTCTGTAAATTTTCTCGGACTGGAAAATCATTAGAGTAATTCAAAATTTTCCGGGAATTTGGATATTTGTTCCGAATTCTAATCCTTCTTTGGGTCTTTATCTCTATTGTTGATCAATTCCTTAGGAATTCTAATTTTCATTATGTTCAAATTACGAAACATATTATTCATCGCTTTCAGAGAGGAGAGCTTCTTCTATACACAATTCTTTCTCTACCATCAACTTTGGTATTTGGTGTAAGATGTTTCCTTGAAGCTTTCTCTTTTTTCCCCCCTTTTGGGACCTATTCATTTGAAGTTTCTTTCACTTTTTTTTTCCCCTCTTCTGGTGAAGCGTTTTTGAGAGGGAAAAAGGCAAAAGCCGCATGAAGAATTGGAATTTGCTTTAGAGAGAGAGAGAGAGAGAAGAGAATCGGAGGGTTAATTGGAAGAGTGAGTGATGGAGAGAGCATACGGTGGTGGAAGCGGTGGAGGAGGAATGAGTTATGAGTATGAGAGTGGGGTGGTGATGACGAGAGACCCAAAGCCGAGGCTGAGGTGGACGGCTGATCTTCACGATCGTTTCGTCGACGCTGTCACCAAGCTTGGTGGCCCCGACAGTAAGTACTCTGCTCACTTCCTCTAATCCTTGCCACTCTATTTTTACTTAATTCTTTTTATTTATTTATTTTTTCACTTGCTCTCTAAGTATTGTCCTTTGTTAAATGCATGAAACATCAATAATCACATTATTAGCTAGTGAATTAAGAAATTTTTTTTTTTAAAGATTAATAATGGCTTCTTCTGTTTATACATATGGGATTGGCATGTATTATTGTACATGCATCTTATTTTATTTTTATTTTAGGCTACTTTTATAAAACCTTCTAGATTTTAAATTTGAATACTTTTGTCATATTTTTTAAAAATCAAATTTATAGTCTATTTTCGCCGAATTTAGTGCTTAGATCAATTATGAAATGCTAGTTTAGGTGTTAAATTGGTTTGCTAGCGTCATATGATGTTCAAATGATTTATTTTTATCATATTTTGTAATCCAAAATGGCCCCAAGAAGCAAATTAGTGTGATAATTAAATAGTTTAAGGTCATTTGTTCAGTTTCAAAATTTAGGAGTTTTCGTGAAAATGATCTATAATTCAAAGTTATTTTTGTGTAGTTTATCTTAAAAAATAATAATAATAATAAATATGCTAACAAAATTTAAATCAAATTTTAAGTTTTGATTTTGGTATGAAAAGTAGGGATATGATTTTTCTGTCATTTTAAAAGACAAATGTCAAAATAATAATAAGAATAACCTCTATCTTGGTAGTTGGTAGAGTGGTCGGTTTGACTTAACCAAAAAAAAACAAAAAAAAAGGGAAGGGGTAGGTTGGTAAATCAACATTGTTTGTTGGCATATTTTGATTTTAAAAAAAAAAAAAAAAAAAAAAAAAAAAAAAAAAGAAGATAAAAAGAAGACAAACGAACTAAACAATGGAGAATGATGTTTTTATAGAATTCCTAGACAAAGTGATTTGTTGAGGTCTCATTTATAATTAGTAAGATAGCGTTGGTAAAGAAGGTAAAAGAAAACAATAATGTTAGAATTTGGTTTTCGACGACTAATTTAGTTTTTAAAAAAGTTATAAGAAAATATAAGTATAACATTTCCAGTGATGTTTATCCTTGATAAAAATATAAAATGTGTTTTTGTAGAAAATGGGTTTTCCGTAATAAAGAGTCAGTGGGCAATTAATGATGGATGGAGCCCACAACTCCTGCTAACCTAGAAGAAGAAAAGTGTAGAAAAATTCACTTTCCTCTTTCTTTCTTTCTTTCTTTTTTTTTTTTTTTTTTTTTCAATCAAATGGAGCCTAGAGACAAATCAAAACATCCCTTCTGTCAAATGAGTAAATAAATCCCACACAAGTGCTATAAGAGGATTAAAATAGGGCCAAATGCAGAGCCCATTGCCAGAGTATTGATTTAAAAATTATCTCTGTATAGCCGCATGTTGAATTCATGACTCAATCACTACTACTTTATTACAGGTAATGACAGTCTATATTCACTGATTGTTTATAGTGCATACAAGTATTAGGTGGTTTTTTTTATAATTAAAAAAAAAAAAAAAAAAAAAACCTTTTCTAAAGCAACTTAGGGGTGGTTCTTGGCCCAAAATTTAGTGGCATTGCACTGGGTTTGTATTTCAAACTGTGCAAGGCTGAAGGTAAGGCCCTAGCCACCAGTTAAACCCAACCCAGCTTTTTTGGATACCCCCGTTGGAAAAGGTTTGGATACCCCGTTGGGGAAAAAAAAAAGGGTCAATGTTAGCAAACTTATTCATTTTGAGATTGATTGCTGTTTCACATAAACAGATATCAAACCACCCAATTAAGTCCACAAAATTTCAAATGTTGTTTCTTACAAAATAACTCAATTTGGGTTGTGTTTCCGTCTCCAGAGGCAACTCCCAAGTCAGTGCTACGGCTGATGGGCATGAAGGGCCTCACATTGTACCATCTGAAGAGCCATTTACAGGTAATATAACGTCCTTTTGCTTCTCTCTTTTTATAATTCTTGTTCTTTCTTTATTTTGCTTTGTCTATCATAATCCTTGGAAACCAGTAAGCTTATTGAAGAATTAACCGCTAATGGAATATTTCTAAATTAACTGATGTGTAGAAGTATAGACTTGGACAGCAAGCCCGGAGACAAAGCACCAATGAACAGAACAAAGAGAACAGTGGTGAGTACTTATATTATGCTATTCTAAACCTTTTTTATTTTGTTTTATTGGCTAGCAAAAATTACAAAAATGGTATGATTTCAAAATGGTTTTTTCTGCAATGGGTAGCTTAAATTTATAGCCACCAAGTACTCCTTTTTTTTTTTTTTTTTTTTTTTTTTCTGCTTAAAACTTATCGAGTCTCACCTTCATTTAAACTGGTAATTGGAAGTACCAGAGAAACACAAACTGCCAACATAATCAAAATAAAGTTTTGTTATAATCTGAATTATTGCTTTGTATTTTTGTCTTCCCAAAGTCTCTTTATCTATGTGTTTGCATTTTCCATGTTCTAGGTGATTCATATGTACATCACTTTGCACATTCCTCAGGGACAAGTATCATTTCCCCAAGAGGGAGTAGTGAACAAGGGTATGTGCTACTAGAACACTGCTATTTCAATTGATTTTATTTCTCTAATAAATCTATGTGCTACATTGGTCCTGTGGCCTATTATTATCTAGCAGAATCCTCTTTGGGAGTTTCAACTATCGTGTTTTTGAGTTCCCTAGCAGTTCTTGGGAGTGTCTATTTTTTAAAATTTTGTTGCAACCTTGCCCCCTCTAACTCATAGGATTTACCCCCAAAAAAAAGGTTTCAGCAATACATTTAAGTGGGAGTGTCATCTTCTTATAAATAGAAGTTCTTGAGGTACTAATGAATTTGTTACTAACTTTTATTTCTATGTTTATTTATTTTTTATTTTTGGTGGCTTCTCATCAATGCTATTGAAGTCAAGATTTGAGGCATAAAATTGTCTTCTTTCAAATTTTTGTAGCTTGCTTCTCTCTTGAATTTTTCCATATTGGTACTAATGAATGGTGTATATATATGAAACAGAGAAATCCCACTTGCAGAGGCATTGAGGAATCAGATTGAAGTCCAAAAAAAATTACAAGAGCAGCTTGAGGTATATTTCTTAGTGACAGGTTTCACTACCACTTTTCCTTTTATCATTACTTCGATCTTATTCCCTTTTATATTTTTGCCCACAATGATTTCTCAATTGTCACAAATTTTGAAAGTGAAGGCACAAAGACTTTGGCTGTTGTCAGACTAATCTTTGTTACTGCATGTAGGTACAAAAGAAGTTACAGATGAGAATAGAGGCACAAGGTAAGTACTTGCAAACAATATTAGAGAAAGCCCAAAAGAGCCTCTCACTCGATATGAACTGCCCCAATAGTCTGGAAGTGACGAAAGACCAATTAACCGACTTCAATTTGGCTCTATCAAATTTCATGGACAATATGAATCAGGAAGATAGGAAAGGAAACATAACAGAGAAGAACATGTTGAACGATATCCATAAGAAGGCAAACAGTTCGGTTTTCCAAATGTACCAAGATAAGGAGGAGGAAGAAAAGAAAGACGTCAAGCCTAATGTTGAAGGTGGTCCTATACATTTAGATTTAAATTCTAAAGGGAGCTATGACTTTTTTGGTGCAAATGGAGGTGATTTTGAAGCCAAGATGTCTTCATATAGGAGATAGAATTAATTAAAAAAGGAAAATGTCTCTCACCTTTTACTCTCGATGATATGTGTTCATCGATCACTAGCTGTTAATATTTGTTCGCATTGAGTTTTCCATCAATAGTTCTGTTCTAATTTTATTTGATGTCTCTGAAATGATGGGTTTCCATCAATTTTTGTTATATAAGTGCATGCAATAACCAGGAGTTCTAGTTTTCTGGGCATTGCCCATGATACCTATTTCCCAAGACATTTTGAAACCATAATACAAAACCCCACAATTCATCTTCAATCATATTATCATCCCAAGCCTTAGATTTCAGATATGTTGAAAATATATATATATATATATATATATATATATATATATATATATATATACAGAGGTGATCCTATCAGCACGTGCTGATGTAAGTTACATCAGCACTATGCATTGGGGGTTGTACTCCTTGCATTGATTCAATGCACCTCACATCTCACTAATGCACAAGGTATAACTCCCAATGCAGGTTTTGATATAAGTTATATCAGCACGTGCTTACCTGATCATCATCCTATATATATATATATATATATATATATACACGTAGTCCCCTCCCTGGGAACCGATCACTTAAATCATTAATCCACGTAAATCCCCATCCGACGGCTTAATTGGAATGGAATTCTATATATTTATAGACACTAAAATGGTTTGATTCATGGAAGACTGCAAGGTTACAAAAGGGAAGATCAATTTATGGAGAAAGGGTAAGCATAGGAGAAAACATAAGCAATGGACATGGAGACAAAAACTGACCCTATTGACTATTGAGGATTCCACTTGAAGGTGTGGCATCAAAGAACGAAATGGGTGCCCTGGAAGAGGCGTTGAGCAGGCCTCAATGGCAACAGTTGTGAGCACAACTGCCATTACCAATATGAAGATGGAGACATCAATACACATATTCCTATCGACAGCTCTCTGCTGAGCTTTCCCCCCTTCCTCTGTCGCCGAACAAAAAAAAAAGGTTTTTAGCGTACAAGCCAGCAAAGCACTGTATTGAGAGAGAGAGACAGAGAGAGAGAGAGAGACAAGTGGTACCTGTTGACGGCGGAGGACGAGGACGAGGGCGAGGGCGAGGACGGCGACGGCGTGGGAGAAACCTTAATCGCAGGAGAGGGGATGATGGTAACGACGTTATAAGCTTCTGATAATTTTTTTTTTCAAAAAAAAAAAATTAAAAAATTAAAAAATTAATGTTAAAAGCGGTATTACTAATGCCGCTTTTATCTTTTATTTATTTATTTATAAAAATATGTTGTGTTTCATGTTTGTTTATGTCAAAACTGTATTTCACATTTCTTTTTTTTGGAGAAATACCTAAAACCTCCTTAAAAAATAAAATCATATCTAAAAATTCTATTAAATATTTTATCTTTCCATCTAATCCAATAAGAGAAAAATTATATCCATTTACCCCATTAGTTAATATTTCGTTTAATGCTGTTAAAATAAATAATAATTGGACAAAAATACCCCTATGATGTTATTTCTGCTAAACACTCGGAAGAAAAAAATTGAGGTTGGAAAAGAAGATGAATGGGGCAAATGATGTGAAGAGGGGACTAGACACGACTTCTACTTTTCTTGCATCATTGTACTTGAGAGAGAGAGAGAGAGAGAGAGAGAGAGAGAGAGAGAGAGAGAGAGAGCTTGTCGAACATTGGAGGAGAAATGATATAGAAGGGGGCGCAGGCATGCCCACATGGGAAGAGAGAGGGTGCAAAAGTGGTATTTTAAATACATGGGTATTTTTTGTTATTTATATCAAAGGAGGGTATTTTTGACACAACATTGTTCATTTTAATGGCAGTAGACGGAATATCAACTAGTGAGGGTTATTGGATAAGATTTTTCTCATGTTGAATTGGATGGATATATAAAATATGTAAAGAGGTTTTTAGATATGATTTTATTTTTTAAGAAGTTTTTGGATATTTCCCATTCTTTTTTTCTCTTTTTATTTATTTATTTATTTTTAATAGAAAGGGGAAGAAATTCATTAGAAAAGAAAATTGTTACATTTCGGAATAAAAATCCTTTTAAAATTATCTATAATGACTTTCCCATAATTTCCTACTAAAAGAATTAACCCAAATCTTATCCTCGTCAAACGGATATGCTACATTAGTAATACAATTTGCAACCCAAATGCCAAATGGGTTTTTTGGCCATTTATACTATGCTTCTTTTCTTTTCTTACTTTAAAAAAAAATATAGAGACTGAGACTGTAAGTGATAAAAAAAATTCATCTAAACGACAGATTTCCAAAATTTTATTTCCATTTTTAATGAAATTATTTAAAATAATATTTTCTAATGAACAAGACGACCAATTTTTATGATTTTTCTTTTTATTTTTTCTATAAAACCTTAAGAAATTAAAAATAAATGTGTGTACGGGCAAAGGAAGTTGAGGGGTCAATAGCCACTTCCTTGACAAAAGAAAAACTTTAGGTTCTACTTTTCCATCAATTTTATGTAATTTTATATAAACGCATAAGACATCCTTGAGTCTTATTTTTTCTGGGCATTGCCCATGAATACCTCAATGGGGGGTGGTACCCATTGATGGTATTGATACTTGTTCCATGGGATTTAGAAAAGGAAACTTATTTTCTAAAGTAATTAAAAAAAAATTTCGCTTTCGAGTACAACGTAACTTTTATTACATAATTTTAAAATTTTATTCAAATATATGAACTCAGGTAGATATATTTCTTATAGATATTGCTTCAAGTATTCATCCATGCGGACGTATTGAACATCTGGATAGAGCTTTGAAGCTTCCGCCTCTTCCCCTACTTCAAAGTTTGTCAAACAACCTTCATAAAATATGTGATAGAAATGCCCTACTCCAACTTGGTCTGCATAGTCCATTCCTGTAATATATAAAATAAAATAAAATAAATTGTAAATTTAAAATAAAATAAAATAAATGAAGAGATAAGCTTAATGTCTCAAAAATGTAGATAATTAATTGGTTTTCCTTTTAATGTTTACCTTCCATGGAAGAGAGGAAGTCTTCTTTAGAGATGCTAAGCTTGTCTAATTTTTTCCCAATAAGCTTTTCCCACATCTCGATTAATTGTATTTGGGTGAGAATGTTTTCCGGCGGCCTCAGGTATATAGTTTTGTTCAACGTTCGAGGATCATCTATTGTTTTAATTGCATACGTCGCGATATCATCCTCATCCATAAAAACGACTGTAAAGCATAACACAAATCTAACCTTATCAATCCAAACTAATATATACAGATATAAGTTATATTACCATATGCTTTACACGTTGTACCTTTGACATTGCCATCTCCATATAGTTTCACTTGTTCCCTTGGAGGAGTGAGAGAACCACGTTGAGAGAGGTTACCAGCAAAGTAGCCAGCAAAACAGTTGGCAGAGACATAAGTGAAGGGAATTTTTGCTTCTTCTATTGCCTTTCTCACTCTCATCTTCTCATCGAATGATACTTTTCCTGGTTCAAGCGCATGATCCATCCGCGACGGGTCTATACCAAACTCTGAAGGCAAGAAACGCTACAAAAATTTGGACAAAATATTTTTACATATTAATAATTCTTCCCGTATGCACTTTTATCAAGAGTCCATTTAATTTTATAATGAATAATTGCCAAAATACTTGTGGGGAAATTTTAAGGATAAGGAATATTGTACATACCTTGATGTTTCCTGCTTCTTTGATGGCCTCTACGAGCTTGAGTTGCAACAAAAGATTGTGACTTCGAAAATGCACCCCAGACATGGTGCAAATGACTACATCAACCTTTTTAACAGCATCCACGATGCTCCGGTGATCGGAAAACGAGCCCTCGACAAGGCGAGCCCCTTGCTTCTTAAAGGACAGTAGCATTTGTAGCTTGTCGATGTCAAGGCCAATCTCCGGCCGTTGGAGGACATAGGTTTCATGGCCCTCGGCCAAACTTGCCTTCACAATCCTCCTACCAATATACCCAGTTCCCCCTACAACAAGCACCTTGCTCTTTGCCATTATGTATCTCCTTCTTTGGTTTTTAGGAACGAGAGGACCAAAGACTTATATAGAGCTTGTGATCTTGGGTGGATTTGGTACAAAATAATGCACTACAAGACACTCCTAACTTGGTGCTTCAATATTAGAGCATCTCCAACAGAGATAGCAAAGCTCCCTACAAAAACCAACTCCAACAGAGGTAGCAAGGGGTAGCAAAGTATAAATTTTTTTTTTTCTACCACTTTCTCTCTCTTCAAATCGGGAAGAGGAGAGAGAAGGAAGTAAATCTTATATTTGATTAAAAAATTGAAGGAACTTAGCTGGAAATCCCACAGCAGATTGCAACAGTCCCAACAGCCATCAACAAGAAACCCCGCGAAATCAACCTGCCATAGCCGGAGGAACTCGTCACCGTCGCCGGAGAAATCCGGAGGAACTCGGAACTTGTCACCATCGCATCACTGTGTAGTATAAAAAAAAAAAAAAAAAAACCCCAAATCAAAAGTTTTTTTTTGTAACCCCCGTGAAGCCGTGAATGTGAAGATGAGCGAAAAAAAAAAAAAAAAAAAAAAAAAAAAAAAAGCACAAACCTTGATGTCGCCGCCAGTGTTCATGGTGCTGCCGGATTTCAATGTGCCGCCGGAGTTCCGTTTGTCCTCATGCTCCCTCTATTCTAATGCCAAATCGTCGGCGTGTTGGGAGAAGGGGAGAGAAGGCACGGGGAGAACAGAGTGAGGTTTGAGGGGTTGAAGGTTTGTGGGTTTGAGGTTTTGAGGGTTTGTGGGAGTGGGAGGGGGAGAGGTTTGTGGGTGTGGGTGTGGGTGTGGGAGTGGGAGTGGGAGTGGGATTGCAGAAAGAGGATTTGAGTGGAGGGTTTCTGGAGTGGGAGTGGGTAGGTCTGATTTTTGGGCATTGATTTTGTGATTGAGATGGGTGGTGGGATGGGGTTCAATCTGGGCCGTCCATCAACCTATTGCATTTTTTTCTTTTCCTAACCGTTTTGATACATTTTTTGACCCTTCTCATCTTTGGTAAAAAATCTCAAGTCACTAGACTCGTATTGCAAAAACTTTTTTTTTTTTTTGGAAACTTTCAGACAATATTAAAAATTGTTATCTCTTTGGAAACCCCCAAATTTAGAAGAAATCGCAAATTACCAGCAACAAACTAAACTTTGCTACCTTAAATTTGCTACCACTTTACCACTTTAGGAAATGTTTTTACTTCTTACGCAATAGGAACAATAGTACCAATAATTCAGGGGCCGACCTACTAAGGCCTCGTGTGGGAGTAATTAAGTCTTAAAAGATGAGGGAAGTGGAAGGAGTGGGATTGCATGATGGACACGTGGGCCGTGTAACGGGTGCGGACTTCGGTTTCGGGCCTAGACGACAAAAATAGGGCCCTCAATGGACACGGGTTGTGGTCCTCAGGTCATGGTTCAGATGGAAGCGATGGGTGTCAGCTTGGACGTACATGCAACAAGGAGCCCAGCAGTCAGCATAATCAACCCATTCAGGTACCAAGTGGATCTAATGATCTAATCTAATCAATACATGGAGGCCCTCTTGTAACCCTCAATTTTATTTGTAAATTTTATTTATTTTTATTTTTTTAAAGATTTTATAAAAAATATAAAATATGGAACAACTTTTTTATGAAAACTGATCAAGATTTCAAATATAAAAAAAAATCATTTTGAACGACTTTGTGAAAGAAAATTTTTTGAAAATCTATTGTTTAAGTAATTTTTTTTATCATTTATAATTTTTGTTTTCATAAAAATGAAATAGATTATAAATGACCAAAAAAACGCTCTAAAACAACAGATTTTGGAGAAAATTTTTTCTACAAAATTGTTCAAAATAATGTTTTATAATAGGTTGTATGTTCAGTTTTCATAAAAACATTTTATATTTTTCATGAAACCTTAAAAGATGAAAAGAAGTGGGGTTTACAAAAAAATTTGAGGGGTTGCAATTGCCGCCCTCTTAATATATGACTGTGGGGCGGTTATTGTCATCCCTTAATTTTATTTGCAACCCTCATTTATTTTAATCCAAACACTGAATAAGTATTGGAATAGGTATTAGCATTAATTGTAATGACCAACTTTTTTAGTGATTGATTGGTAAGGCAAGTGTCATGGATTTCTGTTCCACATCGGATAGGCATTAGAAGAGTTGGGCGTAAAAATGGGGAAGGCAACTCCACTTAATGGGTTAGCCTTTTGGGTTAGAGACCTGACCCGTAACAAGTTGTATCAAGGCCAACCCGATCCCTTATCTGATGTCACGCCAAGTGTTTAGGCCTACGGGGTATCGAGGGTAACCAAGTGTGCGGTCATGAGGGGTACGGCATGCAGGACATGTAGGTAGGATGGGCCCAATCACAATGAGGGCATCGTGCGGGGGAGAATGTCACAGATCTTTGTCCCACATCGGATAGACACTGGAAGAGTTTTGGGCATATAAGTGGGGAAGGCAACTCCACCTAATGGACTAACATTTTGGATTAGAGACCCGACCTGTGACACAAGGCATGCCTTGAAAAAGTGAGTCCATGGAGCCTCTAGCTAGAATTTAGTTAAGCCAAATCTTCTCTAAGAATTGAGAGGAGGATCCACTCCAATAACGGGTCTGGTGAAATTTGGATAATCCATATGAGGTGGGCCCCACACATGGATGATCTAGCTTTTACTAGAAAGGTCCGATGAGCTAGAGGGGATTCATGCTCTCATGCACCGACACCTCTAAGCAACTTAAAACAAAGAATTTAGTTTTTTGTTCTTTTTTTTAAGTAATGAAAAGGTTCGTATTAATGTCAAATTCGGGTTCAACATGTTGAACCATAAAGTTAAAATAAAACTGAAAGCTGAAAATTTTGAGACCAAGTTTGGAAATTGTTGCATGGGATTTCGAGGTTTATGACCTTGATGCTTCATTTGGATCTTTCAAAAAAAACATAGGGAAAGAAAGGAAAAATGCTACAAATTACTTAAAAATAAATTCCTTTCAAAATTATTTTTAAACGTCTTGCTTTTCAAGTACAACATTGTTATTACCAAAAAAGAAAAGAACAACATTGAAGAATGTTTCAACCTTTTATTACATGATTATTTGTTCAAATACAAGAACTCAGCTCCATATACGTCTTATAGATATTGCTTCAAGTACTCATCCATTCGGACGTATTGAACATCTGGATAGAGCTTTGAAGCTTCTTCTGCCTCTTCCCCAATTTCAAAATTTGCCAAACAACCTTCATAAAATATGTGATAGAAATGTCCCATTCCGGCTCGGTTTACATAATCCATACCTGTCAAACAGACAAAAAAAAAAAAAAAAAAAAAAAGAATAAATTTCCTTGGGTTAGTATATTTGATTGTGTAAGCTTAATGGCTAATAAATGTAGATAATTGTTGTCCTAGCTGCTAATTTACCTTCCATGGAAGCAAGGAAATCTTCTTCCGAGAAGTTAAGCTTGTCGAGTTTTTTCTCACTTAGCTTTTCCCACATCTCAACTAATTGTCTTTGGGTAAGAATGTTTTCCGACGGCCTGAGGTATACAGTTTTTTTTGATGTTCGAGGATCATCTATTGTTTTGATTGTATATGTTGCGATATCATCCTCGTCCATAAAAACGGCTGCAAAGTGTAGCACAAATCGAACAAAATCAATCCAAAGTAAGAGATAAGAGTTTTTTTTTTTTTCGTAAAAAATTAAGGAACTGATATAGATAATGGGAAAAAAAAACATGTCTATAACACTAACTCGATATTCATGATGTTCGAGTATATTTTAAATCATATTATTTAATTCTTCAATTGTCCTCTTTTTTTTTTTTTGGCGGGGGGTAATTAATTGTTTTTACTTTTCACATTGCCATCTCCATATAGCATAACTTTTTCCCTTGGAGGAGTGAGAAAAAGAAGTTGACTGAGGTTACCGACAAAGTACCCCGCAAAACAGTTGGCAGATACATAAGTGAAGGGGATTTTGGCATCTTCGATCACCTTTCTCACTGTCATCTCCTCATCAAATGTTACTTTTCCTGGTTCAAGTGCATGATCCATCCGCGTAGGATTCATACCAAACTCCGGAGGCAAAAAACGCTACAAAAATTTGGACAAAATTCTTTTTTTATCAATACTTCAATTGACACATTACTATTTCAATCATTCCTACCAAACAAATCATTAATCTTTTTTGATATAGGGTACAGTGCGAGATATATTATTGAGCTCGCGCTTCTCTTTTTTTATTTATTTATTTGTTTTTTGGGTTTGAAATTATTGAGCACCTAACCATATTGGAGATGAGTTAAGCTCGTGTCGAGAATAATTCATTTATGGTCAACACTACATTTACCCATCGATTCAACTTATCAGATGATGTGACATACCATTTTTGGCAATAAAATGGATTTGTTTTTCTTCTTACTTACCATTATAATACCGACAACATTTTTCTTTACTTATTTTATAGTTGAACATTTTTTAACTTAGTTGAAGAATTGAAGTCAATTGCATTGGCATATATATCTTCTTTGGTTTTTATTTTTGTCTTTTAATTTGTACCTTTGACAACCTCGTATATACAGGCTGCCACCCTCTTCCATGCATGCTTGTTCGAAACAGTATTTTTAAATTGAATTGGAGGTTGAATTGGGTACCCAATTTGTTTTCTGTATCATTGACTATTACTAGCTTGTTTTAGAGAACTAATGGACAAAGGCACTACTGAGGAAGATGTATAGGATCAGTATTATTTTAAAAAGTAAAAAATTTAGTTTGAAACTAGTGGCCACGTTGCTTCTACACAGGATGAGTATAGAAAACCTTTCATTTGGTGAACAAACATTTTTTTTTTTGCCTGCTGTTTGCTCAGAACCTTGACCGCGATCACAGGACAATCCCTTTTCCTCTTTTCTTTTGTCCCCCTTTTTCTTTAGACTGTGTACTTGGTTTAATACTTTTCAAGTTCAGAAGATTGCACCTAAACCGAAAATCCTCTCAAAGTGGGTAAAATGTCTGGTGGATCCTGCCAAGCTGCTCAAATCTAAGGTTTCTGGAAAGATGATGAGTATCATCTCTTTAAATATTCAGTCTGGTCCCATGACTTTCTACTTTTGCATCTTGGCCATAACTCAAAAGTGCAAGAAAAACTTATACGCAGTTGAATGATGTAGCATCACGAATCAATGAATGCGGACTAAGCGAGAACGTCTTACCATTTTTTGATTTAACATTCTCATTTTGATTTATTTTCATTGGCTCATGATATAATGTGATTATATCACAGATACACTAAAGACTTACGATGAAAATAGAAACAAAAAAACCTAGGAAAGTCAATCCTCATATAGAGGACCTAACTTATATTGATAGTTTTTTCCCCCTTAAATATAGCCATCTAGAAATATGCCTTTCCAAGTTATTTTATGGAGCGTAAAACAGGCATAATCAAGATCCACAGCAATCTTGCTTTAGGGATAACTTGCAAAAGCCATGAAGTGGACAATAACCATAATCTTAACATTTAACATAACATCTACTAATTAAAATGAATGAAATTACGAAATTAAAAGAGAATAATGGCTCTGTATTTCTGTTTGTTATATTCTCAGATAACAAAATGGTTTAATCCTTGCCCCTCCCCCACCTGGATTTGTTGATGATTTGAAAAAAACCATCACCGTGTTGAAGTGATCTAAAAAAAAAAAAAAAAAAAAGGATTGTTGAATGTTAATAATATTCTAGCAATGTTATATTTCCTTCTTCACCCCCCCCCCCCCCCCCCCCAATTTAAGATCTCAAACAATGTGTTATCTTGGTATTGGATATATTTTTGGCTCATTGTGCAGTCAAATTCAGATTTGTAGGTTAAGTTTTTATGTTGCCACATCATTTAATTGGGGCGTTGAATTTAGGAAAAAAAAACAATGTGTTATCTTGGTATTGGATATATTTTTGGCTCATTGTGCAGTCAAATTCAGATTTGTAGGTTAAGTTTTTATGTTGCCATATCATTTAATTGGGGCGTTGAATTTAGAAAAAAAAAAAAAAAAAAAAAAAAAAAAAAAAGAAGAAGAAGAAGAAGAAGAAGAAGAAGAAGAGCAACAACTACTAATTGGGACAATTAGCATTTTCTATAATATTATAACTACAACACCTTATGTGTAGTATTGAAATACAACACCTTATGGACGTGGCATTATATATATAGACCAAAACTTTCTCATTTTATATAAAGATCATTTTTTTTTTCCTACTTAGCTTCAATATTTAGACAATAGGAACAATGGGATCAATAATTCAGGGGCCGACCAACTAAGGCCTCGTTTGGGAGTAATTAAGTCTTAAAAGATGATGGAAGTGGAAGGAGTGGGATTGCATGATGGACACGTGGGCCGTCTAACAGTGGGGACTTGGGTTTCGAGCCCAGATGACAAAAATAGGGCCCTCAATGGACACGGTTCGTGGTCCTCAGGTCATTGTTCAGTTGGAAGCGATGGGTGTCAGCTTGGACGTACATGCGACAAGGAGCCCAGCAGTCAGCATAATCAACCCATTCACGTACCAAGTGGATCTAATGATCTTATCTAATCAACATATGGTAGCCCTGTTGTAACCCTTAATTTTATTTGTAAATTTCACTTATTTTTATTTTTTAAAATTTTATAAAAAAATATAAAATATTTTTATGAATATTGATCAATATTTTAAATAAAAAAACATCATCTTAAACAACTTTATGAAAAAAAAAGTTTTTCAAAATCTATCGTTTAGGTAGATTTTTTTGGTCATTTATAATTTTCATTTTTGTAAAAATGAAATAAATTGTAAATGGCTAAAAAATGCTCTTAAACAATAGATTTTGGAGAAAATTTCTTCTATAAAATTATTCAAAATAATGTTTTTTAATAGATTACATATCTAGTTTTCATAAAAACATTTTATAGTTTTTTATAAAACCTTGATAGATGAAAAGAAGTAGGGTTTACAAAAAAATTTGAGGGGTTGCAATTGCCGCTCTCTTAATATATGACTCATGACTGTGGGACGATTATTGTCATCCCTTGATTTTATTTGTAACCCCATTTATTTTGATCCAAAGACTGAATAAGAATTGGAATAAGTATTAGCATTAATTGTAATGACCAACTTTTTTAGTGATTGATTGGCAAACCAAGGCATGCCTTGAGGAAGTGGGTCCATGGAGGAAGTAGGTACATGGAATCTCTAGCTAGAATTTAGTTAAGCCAAATCTTCTCTAGCACCAAGATTATTTTTTTTTGTAAGACTTGGCAACAGGTATTGAGAGGAGGATCCATTCCAATAATTGGACATGTTTGGTGAAGCTTAGACCATCCATATGAGGTGAGTCCCACACATGGATGGGCTAGTTTTTACTAGAAAGGTCCAATAAGCTAGAGGGATTCATGCTCTCATGTACCGACACCTCTAAGCAACTTAAAACAAATAATTTTGTTTTTTTTTTTTTTAAGTAGTGAACTATAAAGTTAAAATAAAACCGAAAGCTGAAAATTTTGAGACCAAGTTTGGAAATTGTTGCATGGGATTTCGAGGTTTATGACCTTAATGCTCCATTTGGATCTTTAAAAAAAACATAGAGAAAGAAAGGGAAAATGCTAAAAATTACTTAAAACTAAATTCCTTTCAAAACTATTTTTAAACGTTTTGCTTTTCAAGTACAACATTGTTATTACCACAAAAGAAAAGAACAACATTGAAGAATGTTTCAACCTTTTATTACATGATTATTGTTCAAATACTAGAACTCAGCTTGATATATTTCCTATAGATATTGCTTCAAGTATTCATCCATTCGGACGTATTGAACATCTGGATAGAGCTTTGAAGCTTCTTCTGTCTCTTCCCCAATTTCAAAATTTGCCAAACAACCTTCATAAAATATGTGATAGAAATGTCCCATTCCGACTCGGTTTACATAATCCATACCTGTCAAACAGAAGAAAATTTTTAAAAAAAAAAAAAAAATGAATACATTTCATTGCCTTGGGTTAGTATATTTGATTGTGTAAGCTTAATGGCTAATAAATGTAGATAATTGTTGTCCTCCTAATTTACCTTCCAAGGAAGCAAGGAAATCTTCTTCGGAGAAGCCAAGCTTGTCGAGTTTTCTCTCACTTAGCTTTTCCCACATCTCAACTAATTGTCTTTGGGTGAGAATGTTTTCCGGCGGCCGGAGGTATACAGTTTTGTTCAATGTTCGAGGATCATCTATTGTTTTGATTGTATATGTCGCAATATCATCCTCGTCCATAAAAACGGCTGTAAAGTGTAGCACAAATTAAACAAAATCAATCCGAAGTAAGAGATAGAGGTTTTTTTTTTTTTTTTTCGTAAAAAATTAAGGAACTGATATAGATAATGGGGAAAAAAAACATGTCTATAACACTAACTCGATATTCATAATGTTCGAGTATATTTTAAATCATATTATTTAATTCTTCTATTGCCTTTTTTTTTTTTGGGGGGTGTAAATTAATTGTTTTTACCTTTCACATTGCCATCTCCATATAGCGTAACTTTTTCCCTTGGAGGAGTGAGAGAAACAAGTTGACAAAGGTTACCGACAAAGTACCCAGCAAAACAGTTGGCAGATACATAAGTGAAGGGAATTTTGACATCTTCGATCGCCTTTCTCACTGTCATCTTCTCATCAAATGTTACTCTTCCTGGTTCAAGTGCATGATCCATCCGCGCAGGGTCCATCCCAAACTCTGAAGGTAAAAAGCGCTACAAAAATTTGGACAAAATACTTTTTTTTATCAATACTTCAACCGACACAATATTATTTCAATCATTCCTACCAAACAAATCATTAATCTTTCTTGATACAGGTACAGTAAGTGAGATATTATCGAGCTAGTACTTTTTTTAAATTTATTTATTTGTTTTTTGGGCTTGAAATTATTGAGCATCTCACCATATTATTGGAGATGAGTTAAACTCATGTCCACAATAATTCATTTATGGTCAATACTACATCTATCCAAGACTTATCAGATGATGTGACATACCATTTTTCGCAATCAAATGGATTTGTTTTTCTTCTTATTTACCATTATACCACCGACAACATTTTCCTTTACTTATTTTATCTTTGAACATTTTTTAACTTATTTAGTTGAAGAATTGAAGTCAATTGCATTGGCATATATATCTTCTTTCGTTTTTATTTTTGTCTTTTAGTTTGTACCTTTGACAACCTTGTACATACAGGCTGCCACCCTCTTCCATGCTTGTCCGAAACAGTAATTTTAAATTGAATTGGAGGTTGAATTGGGTACCCAATTTGTTTTCTATATCATTGACTATTACTAGCTTGTTTTAGAGAACTAATGGACAAAGGCACAACTGAGGAAGATATATAGGATCAGTATTATTTTAAAAAGTAAAAAAATTTAGTTTGAAACTAGTGGCCACGGTGCTTCCACACAGGATGAGTACTGAAAACCTTTCATTTGGTGAACAAACATTTGTTTTTGGTCTGCTGTTTGCTCAGAATCTTGACCGCGATCGCAGGACAATCCCTTTTCCTCTTCTCTTTTGTCTCCCTTTTTCTTTAGACTATGTACTTGGTTGTGTACTTTACAAGTTCAAAAAGATTGTACCTAAACCGACAATCCTCTCAAAGTAGGCAAAATGTCTGGTGGATCCTGCCAAGCTGCTCAAATCTAAGGTTTATAGAAAGATGATGAGTATCATCTCTTTACATATTCAGTCTGATCCCATGACTTTCTACTTTCGCATCTTAGCCATAACTCAAAAATGCAAGAAAAACTTATATGCAGTTGAATGATGTGTCATCACGAATCAATGGATGTGGAGCAAGTGAAAAGGCCGTATCATTTTTTGATCTAATATTCTTATTTTGTTTTATTTTTATTGGCTCATGATACAATGTGATTATATCAAAGATACATTAAAGATTTACTATGAAAATAGAAACAAAAAAACCTAGCAAAGTCAATCCTCGTATCGAGGACCTAACTTATATTGATAGTTTTTTCCCCCTTGAATATAGCCATCTAGAAATATACCCTTCCAAGTTATTTTATGGAGCGGCAAACAGGCATAATCAAGATCCACAGCAATCTTGCTTTACGGTTAACTTGCAGAAACCATGAAGTGGACAGTAACCATAATCTTAACATCTAACATAACATCTACTCATTAAAATGAATGAAATTACGAAATTAAAAGAGAATAATGGCTTTGTATTTCTATTTGTTATATTCTTAGATAACAAAATGGTTTAATCCTTGCCCCTCCCCTGTCTGGATTTGTTGATGGTTTGAAAAAAACCATCACCGTGTTGAGGTGATCCCAAAAAAAAGAAAAAGAAAAAGATTGTTAAATGTTAATAATATTCCAGCAATATATCCAACCCCCCCCCCCCCCCCCCCCCCCCCAAATTTAAGATCTCAAACAATGTGTTATCTTGGTATTGGATATATTTTTGGCTCATTGTGCGGTCAAATTCAGATTTGTAGGTTAAGTTTTTATGTTGCCACATCATTTAATTGGGGCGTTGAATTTGAAAAATAAAAAAATAAAAAAAATAAAAAAAATGAAGACACAAACACTAATAATTGGGACAAGTAGCGTTTTCTATAATATTATAACTACAACACCTTATGTGCAGTATTGAAATACAACACCTTATGTATGTGGTATTATGTATATAGGCCAAAACTTTTTCATTTTATATAAAGATCATTTTTTTTCTTACTTCGTATAGCACCGCCCTATTAAGAATCATAAACGAATATTGTACATACCTTGATGTTTCCTGCTTCTTTGATGGCCTCAACGAGCTTGAGCTGCAACAAAATATTGTGACTTCGGAAATGCACGCCAGACATGGTGCAAATGACTACATCAACCTTTTTCACAGCATCCACGAGACTCCGGTGATCGGAAAAGGAACCCTCGACAAGGCGAGCCCCTTGCTTCTTAAACGATAGTAGCACTTGTAGCTTGTCGATGTCAAGGCCAATCTCCGGCCGTTGTAGGACATAGGTTTCATGTCCCTCGGCCAAACTTGCCTTCACAATCCTCCTACCAATATACCCAGTTCCCCCTACAACAAGAACCTTGCTCTTGGCCATTTTTTTTTTTTTTTTTGATCAGCAAAAGAAAAATTATTGAGAACTAAACTGCAAAAGAACCTTGCTCTTTGCAATTCTATATCTCCAATTTTGAACTCAAGTGTGCTTATATAGAGATTCTGGTCATCAGGTCATGGGGTAGATTTGGTATTGGTTAGGATGCAGCCCAAGTTGCTCCTCAGTTGGTGCTTACTTATCAAACACTTGGATTTCTTATATTGAAGGGTGGGTTGACGCAATGACGAAGCATGTGTTAGGTTATGCTGTGAACGGCGTGACTTATGGTCAAGCTTTTAAAGTCGTCTATTTCTAGAGCTTTCTTAAGGTTTGATCGAGTTCTCATTGATTTTTGGGAGTAATGCCATGATAGTGTTTTTATTGTAAAAGACGCAGCACGAGATTGACTGCTCGCTTCAAAATTAATGGAAAACACTACTAGCCATGCCGGCCTATTTCAATTAAATTCTTTTAATTGCTTGAAGTAGCCAATGACATGGTGTTACGTACCTTGGCCGGCTGATATGATACTACCACCACCACAATCAAAACCATAAACAACCTCATATCATCACCTTTTTTTCTGAAATTTTTTTTATCTAATTGTGAACCCACAAAAAAAAAAAAAAAAAAAAAAAAAAAACCCCATGAGACCGCATCGATCACTTGTTCAATTGAATAAATTACTAAACTAGCCTTCTTTACTTTATGTTATTCATTTTTTTTTTTTGAAAAAAATAACATGAAACGTCTGATGCTATCTCATTGATTGTTTATGGGACTAAAATAAACCCTTAATCACACTAGGAGTTGAATTTAAGATATTTTCTCTGTTTTTTTTTTTTTTTTTTTTTTTTTTTGGTAACAGTGGAGAAGATCCGAGTTGAACACTTGAACCAAAACCTACCCACCCAGATGTCATTTGAGGTGTGGCTGGTTGGCTATTCATCAACTAGTTGGTGTTAAAATTATATGAATAATATTCAAACATTCCGGAATTTCTTCAATATTTTAATAGCCGGCCAGTAGGGCATTAGGTGACCGGCTTGGTTGCTTCAAAGTCTAACATATGGCAAAAGTAACTGTCACTGTAATAAAGACATTAGCGTAGCCAGACAGATACATATGCCAAAAGTCGGTCCTTCCAAGGCAACGCCAACATCTATATAAGCTATTAACAAGCCTATTCAATGATTTTCATTAACTCAACATCGAATCTAAACTCGTGTTGTAGGAAGCTCTAAGCTACCAACATCTATATATGGAGCATCTATGTTCTATAAGGGTCTGTTTTATTTTGGTGTCTAATTTGAAATTAAATAATTTTATAAATTTTACATAATATTATAGACACAAGTTTATCTCCTTGAATTAGAATATTTAAAAAGGTTTAAGTCTATCACTATTGTTAATGTTATAAGATCAACCCTTAAAAATTCAAGAAATATTACTATATTGAATTTCTACTCTTATTTGTGAATTATGATGATAAGCACTTATTTCTTGAATTTTCCAATTTAAGGCAGTGCAAATGGAGATATATATATAGTATAAATAAAAAAAGGGGAAAAATGTCTTACATTTTACTCTAGATTAAATATGTCTTCCTCTGGCTGTTAATATTTGTTCTTATTGAGTTTTCATCAGTAGTTATGTTCTAATTTTATTCGATGTCTTTAAAATGATGAGTTTCCATCAATTGTCACATAGATGCATAATATCATATCCTTGAGTTTTATTCTTCTGGGCATTGCCTGAGGTATCTCAATAGGCATCCCTATTAATTGGTGATATTTATATCTCTGTGCAGCATTTAGAGGTAAGGATGGTGCTAACATGACCGACCAAATCATGACCATAAAAAGATATTGATCTTGTTGAAATAAATTTATTTTTTATTATTTTTTGTTGTTATGATCTGACTGTAAGTAATGACAATTAAAACGTCATGTAAGCATTTTCCAGAGGTTAATAAGTGACCTTAACATTTCATTTGGATCTTGGAAAACACTTAGAGAAACAAAAAGAAAATACTAAAAATATAATAGATTTTTTTTGAACTATTTTTGAAAGGGCAGCGATATTGCCAGAGTTTAAAACGATGCTTCCACGGCCCTTGAAATTCTCATGAGACTGACGATTTTACCTTTGGAAGTCAAAGAGACCTGCTAAAAGGATTTTTGTACTGTGCCAACGTTTGATCCTTTTGCCTTATTTCTCCGTTTGGCTCCATTCCCCGCCTTCATCAATGTTGGAAGCATCAAGCAAAATGTTTCGTCCTCTTTTCTTTGTTCTCTCACCATTTTGTGAAACTTTCTCCCTCTATTATTTTTTTTTTCCTTTTTCTGTTTCTCTATCTATATATTTTGAGTAGTGGTGGACTGGTTGTTGTTTTCGGTGAATGGCACCATGCTCTCCCTTCTCTTTTGTCTTTTTGTCTCATATTTCTTTCTCCCCACCCCTCTCTGGCTTTCTCTACGCAGCCGGAAATTTCATCGGCGACGATTTCTGAGTCACTAACGATGGTGAGGATCTAGACTATGCTCAACGGCCCCAAATCATTCAATTTTAGTATATTTTCTCTAATTTTCTCTCGCCTCACTCCAAATCGTTTGATTTTTTTATATTTGGTATATGCTGGCATTTCTATTTCTATTTCTTTTTAATATATATAGCCTTCATGTCCTCTCTTGAAGCCTATTTTATCAGGTTCTTAATTTCAATCCTTTGTTATATCGGGTTATTTCTTATTTTTTATTTTATTGCTCTAGCTTCATCTCACCAAAAAAACGAGAGAGTTGGGGATGGCGGTCGTGGTGCGATGGAGAGAGAGCGAGAGTTGCAGAAGTGGTTATGGGATGGTGGTAATGGTTTTCAGGTTTTGTGTGGGTGGGTGGCGTTGTGGTGGGGAGAGAGAAAGTTGTTGATGTGCTTTTTTTGGGTTTCCTTTTGTTCTGGTAATGGTTGAAGCGTCGGTGGGTGTAAGGTAGCGAGTCACCTTAGCAAAGAGAGAGAGAGAGAGGGCCGAAGACATCATTTTGACATGAAAAGGCAGAATAGTCACTGCAACATATTATTTCTTTTAACAACCATGGGAGCATCCATTTTATCTCTGGCAATAACGCCCCCTTTTTTCAAAAAAAAAAAAGTACAACATTGAAGAATGTTTGGAACTTTTATTGCATAATTTTTGCTCAAATATATGAACTCAGGTAGATATATATTTTTATAGATATTGCTTCAAGTATTCATCCATGCGAACATATTGGACATCTGGATAGAGCTTCGAAGCTTCTTCTGCCTCTTCCCCAACTTCAAAGTTTGTCAAACAACCTTCATAAAATATGTGATAGAAATGCCCTACTCCGACTTGGCTTGCATAATCCATACCTGTCATACAAAAAGTAAAAATAAATGAATATATAGATTTTATTGCTTTGAATTAGCATGATTTATGTGCTAGCTTAATGGCTAAAAAATGTAGATAATTGTTTTTCTTTAAATTTACCTTCCATGGAAGCGAGAAAGTCTTCTTCAGAGATGCTAAGCTTCTCTAATTTTTTCCCAATAAGCTTTTCCCACATCTCGACTATTTGTCTTTGGGTGAGAATGTTTTCCGACGGCCTAATGTATACAGTTTTGTTCAACGTTTGAGGATCATCTATTGTTTTGATTGTATATGTCGCGATATCATCCTCATCCATAAACACAACTGTAAAGTATAACACAAATCCAACAAAATCAATCCAAAGTGAGAAAAAAAAAAAAAATCCCCCTCAAATTTTAAGGAATTGATATAGATAATGGGAAGAAAAAAAGCATGTCAATAACACTAATACAATGTTCATAAGGTTCCAGTATATTTTAAAACATATAATTTTTTTTTAATCATAAAAGGAGTCTAAACATTAAAGAGAAAACCTAACATCCCAACTAGGTCGGCACATTAGGTACTCTAAATTAAAACATATAGTTTAATTCTTCTATTGTCCTTTTGTTTTACTAATAAATTTTTTGTACCTTTCACATTGCCATCTCCATATAGGTTTACTTTTTCCATTGGAGAAGTGAGACTACCAAGCTGAGAGAGGTTACCGACAAAGTACCCGGCAAAACAGTTAGCAGATACATAAGTGAAGGGAATTTTGGCATCTTCGATTGCCTTTCTCACTGTCATCTTCTCATCAAATGTTACTTTTCCTGGTTCGAGTGCATGATCCATTCGCGCAGGGTCCATACCAAACTCTGAAGGCAAGAAACGCTACCCAAAAAAAAAAATGGACAAATACTTTTAGATATTAACACTTCAATTGAAAAATTATTACTGAATTATTCCTGCATATAACCTATAGTTGCCAAAATAATAACGGGAAAAATATCAGCGAGACTATTATAAAATAAAAGGGAGGGGGGGACAGTCCACAATATAGTTTATTTATTTAAAAATTCCCCATAGATTCCAATATTTAATCCAGATTTATCATTTGACATGAGCCAATTAATGCTACTGGTTTCTTCAACTAAATAAGCTAAAAAATGTTCAACAATATATAAAACAAATGAATTGTCACTCTCACGGGTTTAACTCACCTGCAATATCGGTAAAGCGCTCATCAATATCAAACTGCCCCCTCCCCCACAAAGGAGAAAACCAAATTCCAGTGGTGCCCTAGTTGTTTATTTGATTAGGTGTACCAACTACTAGCTTGATTTATAGATGGTAAAAAATCATTGAGATTGCGCGCGGGTGCCGCAATTATGCAACCAAAAAACAAAGGGTCTTCAATTGTGGATTAAAACCTAAAATCTAATAATAGGGCAAGTGACGTGATAATGTCACATTAAAGGGCAAAGAGGGATAACAAATAATGGTGACGGCCCAAATTACTCTAAGCGTGTGCATGGGAATTCAGAAAAATGCCATCATGCATCTGTCCTTTTACTGTCCCATTCAACTAATAACCTGGAGAAAGTTTATGGATGCAAGTTAATTAGTCAACAGCCTGAGCCCCCCTGAGGTATAATTTACTCTATATATCGTTTTCAATCATGCAAACTCGATTGAATGAAAACCTTCTCTTTTTTATTTATTTATTAATTTGTTTATTTATTTCAGCTAAAAATAAAACCTAGTCAAACGTCTTCCCTTATAGGGAGTATTTATGAAAACGTCATCATATATCATCATACGTCATAGTATATGGAATGTCATCCCACGAAGTTATAAATCCAAGCAATGCTACATAACCTGAATTTTATGAAAACGCTATATGGATGCAAGTTATATAGTTTGATTTTTTTATCCAAATCTACTAGATCAAATGACTTAATAATTTGACTAATTTATTAAAATTTTTATTAAAGTAAGAATATTGGGTTAATGACGGATGCCACATCATTTTGATTAAGAGATTTAGACAAACAATTTGGACCCCTTAACATTTTTCTGGTAAAGTTATACAAGTCCTCATAATAGAAAGGTCTGAATTTAAACTTTTAAATTATTAATCGTTGGCTTGCTCTACTATAGCTAGCTGTAAAATCACATCATCAAGTGCTGGTAAGACATGGTAAAAAACAAAAAGAACTAAAAATTAAAAAAACAAAAAAAACCCACCCACCCACCCCCAAAAAAAAAAAAAAAAAAAAAAAAAAAGGGAGGATTGCTAACAGGGTAGAGCTGTTGGAAATATTGAACAAAAACATAGATGTTAAAAATCAAAATATTAAATAATCTAATTTATGATAAAATAAGAAATAAACTAATCGATTGAGGCATGTGAGAACATTATCTTTAAGAGTTGATTTGCGTCCCTTTGAGTGAATCACTTGGTGCATTTAAATCCTCTAAACCCCCAACCCTTCAGGATATAACAATCGTGTTTCTCATACACATGCACCCGCAAGTACAAGGAACTAAATAATTTTAGATCGTTCCATGAAAATATTCAACAAAGTATTGAAGAAAGATAAATTAAATTTTATACAAAAAGTTTATAGATAAAGGAATAAGAAGGATTGTAAAAAGTTTTCTAGAACTCTAGTAGTTTTATCATTCCAAGGAAGAAGAAGAAGATAACCCAAAAACCATAAAAATGATAATGGAAAAACTATTTTTTCTCCAAAAGAATGTATAACCTTCCAACAATAATATGCCCACTAACTCATAATAATGGACCAAATAAAAATGACATGATGGTCATAAAATCACATATAATAAATAATAATTTGAATCACACATTTTTTATCTTATTTATAAAAAATCCAATAATCCCCCACATGATTCAAATTATATATGCCCACTAACTCATAATAATGGACCAAATAAAAATGATATGAAGGTCATAAAATCACATAAAATAAATAATAATTTGAATCACACATTTTTTAATTTATGTATAAAAAATCCAACAGGAGCCACCTTAGGGGTTAGGAGCTAGCCCAGGCTTTAGCCCAAGTAAGCCGCGTAGAAATTTTTTTTTTTTTTTTTTTCATATGTATTAGAAGTGGATTTTACCCTTTTAGTTTAAGGAAGATTTTGCCTCAATTTAAGGTTTTAGCCTTGCCTTTATCCTAGCCCAAGCAAATTTCAATTCCTGACTCCACCCCTTACTGCCAATAATTTCCCAACACCATTTTAAGAATCATGAATGAATGTACCTTGATGTTTCCTGCTTCTTTGATGGCCTCAACCAGCTTGAGCTGCAACAAAATATTGTGACTTCGAAAGTGCACACCAGACATGGTGCAAATGACTACATCAACTTTTTTCACAGCATCCACAAGGCTCCGGTGATCGGAAAATGAGCCCTCGATAAGGCGAGCCCCTTGCTTCTTAAAGGACAGTAGCATTTGTAGCTTGTCGATGTCAAGGCCAATCTCCGGCCGTTGGAGGACATAGGTTTCATGGCCTTGGGCCAAACTTGCCTTCACAATCCTCTTACCGATATAACCAGTCCCCCCTACAACAAGCACCTTGCTCTTTGCCATTATCTCCTATTTTTAGCTTTTGGAGTCGGAGAACCAAAGACTAGCTCTTATACAGAGAGTTTTTGGGTGGGCTGGATTTGGTACGTATTGGTTACACATGTGCCGGAATTTATGCAGTACAAGTTACTCACAAAAGTTGGTGCTTAACATTAATTTAACCGAGGGGTAAGGGAATTCATTTATTATATTCAAGGGTGGGTGATGAGTTAGATATATTGCACATCTAATATTTCTTTATCCTATTCTTGATTTTTTTTATATTTTTTTTTGGGGGGAATAAACGAGTTATTCGACTGCCCGTCGCGTCTTCTTGGAGCTTCGACATTCAATTTGCATAATGCTTCTATTTTAGTTTCAGTGTATGGCTTTTCCCAATGACGTATTGTATGCTAAAGAAAAAGGTTATAAGAAGATTCAAGTTGAAGGGGATTCACAAGTTGTCATCAGGATTTACTTGGCAACGTCATTTAATCACCCTTGGCATGTGAGGACTTTTCTTCTGGATATAAAGTATCTCTTTAGATTCTTTGAGAGTATTTGGTTTCACCATGTCTTTAGATAGGCTAATCGTGCAACGAATTATACAACTCATCTTAATCACACTCTTGATTAAACTAGTTGTCATTAATTTGCATTATGTTATACCATCGATATATAATAAACAAATTTTCCTTCAATTGCCTTGCACCCAAAAATTAAAGAAAAATACTTCCATTGTCTCTATTCATCAATTAATAATATTATCATTAAGACATCACTAAGACATTCCACAAGTGGTTCTTCGATCAACA
The DNA here is from genome assembly GCA_039720395.1 of Liquidambar formosana. NCBI lineage: Eukaryota > Viridiplantae > Streptophyta > Magnoliopsida > Saxifragales > Altingiaceae > Liquidambar > Liquidambar formosana. The sequence continues at coordinate 42,893 of JBBPBK010000026.1, forward strand.
TATTGACTAGTATTTCCCTTTGTAATGGTCAATAAACATAATCTTCATCACCTTCTCCCACCCCTATATTAAATTATAATCCATTAAAATTAGATTTTGTTGATCAAAAAAGAATTTGGTGGGAAGCACCTGCCCATTTTCCATAAAGGGGAAGGGTTAGTAGGTGACCCGATTGGTTGCTCCAAAGTCAAACAGTGGGCCAAAAGTAATGAGTAACATAAGGACGTTAGCGTAAGTCGACAAATTTGACAATAGTAGCTCCGGGGTCAAAAGCCTCGACCGGTATGAGGCTTTGAAAAATGAAAAGAAGAGGCCAAGAGGGTGATGTTATTTGCCCTCTTCTAAGCAATTGTTAGCTTTATTAAGATGGAAAACAAAAGTAAATACAGTTCTAGTTGCCCTCCATCTTTATTTATTGCCCTTTTTTAAGTAATCATGAGCTAGTCTCATATATTAAAAAGTAAGAAAAGTTAAAAAAAGAAGTAATTGTACTATTTATTTCATTCCACTTTTTACTTATTTCACTCTTATTGTAGATATTATAAAGTAAATGATAGTTGTCAATGAGATTTCTTTAGTCTAGATGGCACGTTTTATATTTTAAAAGATCATTTGAGAGTCTATGATTTCAATGTCTTTTGGATGTGTATAGGAGGAAGAGAGATCAACTATGTACCCCATTGTGTAACTTTTGAGCCTATTGGATTCTCCTTTCAAAAAAAATAAAAAAAAAAAGACAAAGAAGAAGAAGAAGAAAGAAGAAAGAAAGAAAGAAAGTTACGGGTCAATCCTACCAAATGGCCAAAATAAAGTAAAATAATAAACAATAAAGGTAGGGCTAGTATAAAGTTCCTGCATGTATCCACCAAGTCTTATGATAGTATTATTGTTTTGTACTGTGTGTGATGTTCTTGGTTTGCCTTTGGGTATGTTCTTTGCATTGGTTGATAATGATGCCTGCTTGTGTTTGATATAAATCTGGTCAGTGAGTTGATTTTTTTTTTTGGTGGGTGGAGTATCTGTCCTTCTTGTTGTACTTGTCCCCTTCTTTTTTACGAGTAATAAATTCCTTTTGCCCATCAAAAAAGTCTATGTAAAGATTATTAGCTACCCACTTTTTCCCACCAAAGAGCTGAAAAAACCTATGGTAATAAATAAGAGTGATGTGGTGTTACGAACTAATAAAAATAAAATAAAATAGAATTATAAGAATACATTTTAATTAGTTTCATAATTTTATTTTACTTTGTTCTTATTAATTCATAACATCACATGGTTGTATTACAATTACATTAAAGAAGGCTTATTTAACCTTGGCAATGGCACTCTTGGAGTCTAACTTTGAATCATCAATTTTTTTTTTGCTTCAAAAATTTTGAATCATCATGTCCTTTTTTAATTTATGTGAGACTAATGTTTGGAGGAATAATTTCAAATAATATATGCAATGAACCATCACCAAAAATACGATAGCAAAGAATTGATCGAAACCACATCCTAAACATAACCAGTAACATAGATTTGTTTTAAATGCTATATGTAAAAATTTTCATCCAAACATGCATTAAGAGTTGGAAAACTATTACTGATGTTGAATTTCCTCTCTCCATTTTTTTTTTTTTTTTTTTTGGTGTAATAAACTATATACTGACGTTAAATTTCGAACAGAATAAAACCGAAAGCAGAAATTGTTTAGAGAAAAATTGGAAATTTTTGTTGTTTACATTATATATATATATTCAATTAATTTGGCAAATTTTTTGAGAATTTGGATCGGATCAGATAAATAAAAAAATTTGTGAAATTCAACCTGACCGAAATTTTCCTTATTTATAGTTAGCAGCTTTGACAGACCGATATGTTGCTCCTTTTTGCGCCCGCCCTCGTCTGTTGTCCCAATAGTTCATAAGTCACATCAAGTTGGCGTGATATTGATGAAGCAGATTTGGCTAAACAACCAAAAATCCTGATGGACGACCCTCAGTTTCCCAGCCATTACCTCCTTTCCCCAATCATTTCTTATTTATTTTAAGATTAAATAAAATAGAGAATTGTTCACCTATTAGTGCAAACAACTCTAAATATTATTAATAAAAAAAAATAAACAAATAAAGAAAGAAGACAATAAGAAATAGATAACGGACGAATCTCGTCGTGATGACTTATAACATGCATGTTACAATCCTAACCTTTTTGAGATACATAGTAGATCAGGCTTTTAAAAAAAATAAAGAGAAATAACTTACTCACTAAGGGTCGATATCTAAATCCCTTAATGGTTAAGAATAAAATCTTTATATTTAGCACTTTTTGTAGAATTCCTATTTCGAAAATGGTAGGACACACTGGACATGGCCTGCTTAACTTGTTGTTAAGGATTTTATGTTGGGACTTTGATAAAACAGGCATAAAGGGATCTTTGTTAAGCCTCTTTTCTTCCACCTCCCTTCCCAATCATCCCCTCAGTCAATATGGAGAAAGGGCTTTTTTTTTTTTTTTTTTTGGGGGGGGGGGGGGGGGGGGGGAAGGGGGTGTGGTAATCTAAGAAATATGGGGTTTCTTGAACTCCTAACATCTCACACTGAGATCACTTGCATGGTAAGCCTTGTCGATGCCAACAAGCCAATTAACAAGTCATTGGCCTCTCTCAACATAATATATGAACAAGTTATTTTTTCATCTTTAGTTCATCTTTTTCAGGTTTTGTTTAATATTTTAATATTTAAGAGCGGCTCAATACAAATTATGGTTGTAAATGAGATCCATAAGAACAAGGCCAAATGCCAAAAATTCATTTGAGGCCTTTTGCACAAAGGGTTTTTTACAAGTGAGTTGGAGCCTCCAGAGATGGAGCTTAAAAGGACTGCCTCAATTGCTACCTTTGTTAACATCACTGTAATGAGTTGTAATTGAAGAATTCGACTTGACACAGGCACAATATATCATAACGTTTAGTAGTTTACATGGAAATTTTTTACTTTTTGTAGTAAGAAACCCTTTAGTTACATAAGTTTAATTGGGTAATTATCTCTAATTGCATAGAAAAATTACCTTAAAATTAATGAGGCAGTTATCTGCAGTTTTGATTTCTCTCTTTTTTTAATTTTTTTTTTTAAAAAAAACCTAAATTCTTTCAAAGGACTCTCATAATCAAAATCATGCTTTACGAAAGGAGAAAAAAAAATTGAAAGAAGAAGAAAACACGCAAAGAAATAAAATAAAATAATATGAATTGATGTACATCAGTAGTACTATTTACTAAAGGATTTTCTTAACATGTGCCCTTAAGGCACATATTAAATTATAATTAATTATCCAAGCATTGCATTGGAAATTATGAAAATACATTATAAATAATAAAAATTGTTTTTAAAAAATATGAAAATATTTTTAAAAATATAAAAACATATATATTTTTTTATACAATGATTCAATTATTAATTATAATTTAACATGCGCAGGCACACGTGTTAAGAAAACTGTTTACTAAAATAGCTAGGTATTCATTTGCTAGTTGTGGTGTGGTGATTGACAAATCATTTCCCATGACTAACAATTTCCACTTTGGCTTGTGTGGTTGAAATCAATAGGTTGACCCACCCACCTTCCTCTGACTACCCTACAATAAATTAATATTAATGTCAAGCAATGGAGGGTTGACGTGGTTGGCTGATCTGCAGCATTTTCTATTTTAATTTTCTTTTGTAGCACTCACATGATGATCTAATCACACGCAATATTTCGTAAGCAACGTGAATTGATGGATAATTTGAAAGCATTAGGGCATTTTTTTTTTTATAAATTAATTTGTTCCATTGTGTTTTGCTTAGCATTTGAGATGAGGAATATTATTATTATTATTATTATCATTATTATAATATATTTTTTTGATAAAGGGAAAACGGTTCAATAGGTAGTCCTTTAAACCCACCCATAGAATCAAAACTTTTAGAAAAACTAGCGTAGTAATCCATTATATAATCCTCCACTTAAATCTTGGGTTAATCCTAACGAGAAATCGAATCCATAACCATACGTCTAATCATAAAATTACAAGTTCATCCTTATCAATTGGGTTACCCAAGGATAGGTGAAATATATAAGCATGGTTTTTATAAAAACTTCATATATTTATTATAAAATTTGAAGTGTAAAATAAGTAGAGGTGAAAAACAAATCATTAGGTGCTAATATTAACCCCAATTATTATTTAGTTATTTATTTTTCTCTAGTTATCACTTGACCACTCCATCGAAACCCTTAGGATCCAACTATGAAAACTAGGGTTGTTCATGGTTTAGGTTAAAACCGAAAACCAAACCGAACCAAATCAAACCGGTTGGTTTGGTTTGGTTTTTTTGTCCTTAGATTTGGTTTTGGTTCTAATTTTTGAAAACCGAATTAAATTGGTTTGGTTTTGGTTTTCATATTTAAAAAACCAAACCAAACCGAAAAAACCCAAAAAAATATAATATAAATATATATAATTTTATATATTATATATTAAACTTAGTTTGTAAATTTTCTATTCTAATAAGGGCATAATAGGTAATAGATTGTAAATTTTCTTAATGTTTTTCTTTATTAGATTGGCATGTATTAAATTAGCTATTATTGTTGTGTGAGATATTGGCACATATTAGATTGGAGATTTGAACTTGGATTGACATAAGTAAATACTTTTCCATTTTGATACAATGTTTAATGTTTTTTTTAGTTGCTAATGTAATAATTTTATTAAAAATGTTTTTATTTAGAGTTTAGCTTGTCATTTTTTATTTTTAATTATTTGTTGCTATTTGATAGGATAAAACCGAAACTGAACTGAACCAAACCGAAATTTTATGGTTTGGTTTGGTTTTTTTAATAGTATGGCTTGGTTTTAGTTTGAGAAAACAAAAACCGAAGTATAATGGTTTGGTTTAAAATCTACCCTAAAACCGAACCACGAACACCCCTAATGAAAACCCCTTAGCCGTGTAGCCCATGAGCCCAAGTGAGCTTTTCGTCGGTTTCCAAGGATCCACTCAAAAAAGAGTTTTAAATAAAAATAAAAATAAAAATTCATAGAGCACAAGCACGTCTCTAGTTCAATGTATAATGTGTGATTAATTACTTTTTAATATAATTAGGTTACGTACTTTAAGATGTGATCAATTGCTTTTTAAGAAAAATTTTAGATTAGTCAGGTTATGGAAAAAGAATTACAGTTTTATGCAATATTTTACTAACTTCCTAATAAATAATTTTTTTTAATTATAAACTAATAATAAATAACTATTGACTTAATTAACAATAACTATTAATAATAATTATTTTCCCCAACCAATCTAAAAATTCCCCCTACTTTTTAATGTGAAGGTGGACTAATTAAAACATGTTTGATGACTGAGATGTAATTGAAAAACATCATTTGACCCTTATTTGGAAGAGAAAAAAGGGGTGAGGATTCAGTGCTGAGCTCAAACTTAGCACGATGCCGAGCTCATCTCAGCTGTCCATCTCGGTTTTGGACGGTTGAGATTGAAAGATGATAAAGTTACCAAAATGCTCTTATAAAAGTAATTTTTTCATCTTTCAATCTCAACCGTCCAAAACCAAGATGGACGGTTGAGATCAGCACTGAATCCAAGTCCAGAAAAAAGGGATAAAGCCTGACAAAGTTTGGTGTCCACATGAAAGCAAAATCAATACCCTTCCGCCCCACTTAGATAAGCCATTTTTCCTACCTTTGTGTCTTAAAATGTTTGTCCATTTTAAAAAGTCAAACCATAATTTTTTTAATTTTCCTATATTACCCTTTATTATTTTAATAATTACTCTCAGCAGTTAACACAAAACCTAATACCATACAAGAGAGGGTATTTTTGAAAAAATATAGTTTAATAAATGATAAGTCAAGATAACGGTGACTCTTCTTAAGCTCCATGTTTCATCAAACTTGGTTTATTTTTGTGGGACGGAGGGAGTATATTTTTTTCTTTTTTATGCCGGAAAAATTCTTAGACAAGGCCAATAACCCTTGAGATGAGAAGTAGTCCCTGTAGCACTTTTCTTGATGTGGAACAATAATCGACCTATTATATATCATCATTAATTACTCTATTAACAATAGCAATCACAATCATTATTTTACCTCAGTGCCGACTAGTATCTCCAACACATGTGTCTGAATTCAAAAACTCTACATAGCAACCACTCACGTAAAATTAAAATCAAGATCTTTGTAAATATCATATTTTTTATAAGGATTTTATAAATAGATTAGATATATTTGCTTTTTTTTTTTAAAACCAAAGGATTAGAGAACACACATCTACAAACGTACTCATAGAAAATCAAAATTAAAACCAAAACCTTTACAAACCCACGTCTTTAGTGGAATGAAACATGCCATTAAACTCAAAGACTATTGATGATATATGCTTTCTTTTAGTAGCCCTTTCATTGCTACCATATAAAAGTAGTGATCAATATTTCAATCATTTGAACTTGTATTGCCACTGTTGAGGCTTAACGTCCATGAAATGCTCTCACACACCAATTTCTTTGTTCGTTTAACACGGAAAAGTGGAGGAATTGCAGCTCACCAAATTATTTTTCGCCCAAAAATAACATAAAAGTGGAAGGAAAGGGTAAGTATATGATGTGACAAAAATATATTTTTCTTTTAGTTTTCTTTATGAGAGTAGCATGATAAAATAATATAATTTTAATTAAAGAGGGTTTCATTTTCATAAGGATGGAAAGTGCTTCTTTCCTATGAACTAGAGTATGAAATTTTTATATTTTTATATTTATATTTTTGCTAAACAAGTGGTATCACAAGTTATTGGGTCCAAATTAATCCTCTTGTGAACTCGAGAGTTTCGGTTCTTAAATCGTGATCTTTCACCATTTACTTAATCTGCTTGGCGGGTTAATCGTAACATGAAATTACTTAAAATTGGTATTAATGTATGTTCATATTCATATTATTAATGAAATGGATTTTGGAAGATTGTACATTTAGATCGAATGAGTGAGTTTTCCATGTAACTATGACATAGGCCACGTGGTGTTACGAGCCAATAAGAACAAAATAAAGTGAGATTGTGCGACCAAAAAGTATTTTGAGAATCCTACTTTACTTTACTCTCATTAGCTTGTAAGGCACGCTTGGCCTTGGGATTATTTTTAAATTTGGAATTACCAATTTTTAATATTTCATTAGTTGCATTGAAGGTAAAAAGATCTCATGCATTTCAATCATTTGATCATTGTATTATTTTCAGTTTTTTTTTTTAGTCAATCTGATCATTATTGTCATCACGATATAGTATTATTTTTTAGAATTTAGATACATTTTTAGAAAATCTATTTGTGACTTATATTTACGAAACTCACTGTTGGGGTAGACAATCTTTCTACATAAGCTATGTGGCTCTTAATGTTGGATCAATTTGAATTTTTGGCATACATGGTTTACGTGGAAAGACTATTTAATCCAATGATGGGTTTTGCAAAATATAATTCATAGATAGGTTATTTAAAACTTATATATAAAGATTTGTGTAAAAACTTGTGTCCATTAAACGTAACCCTTGAAATAAATATTAATTTTTTAATTTTATTTTAAACAGAGGCTGAAATTTTATTAACTATTGTAACACAACATTCATATTAGATCAGTATTTGCTTTCCCTACTAGGGGTAGAGGAGCCTATCCTATTTATATACAAAAAACTGAAACTGGGAGGAGAATTTACAAAAAGATTAACAAAATTATTCTCCCCAGCATAGTTTGCAAAACGATCAGCCACTGTGTTTGCTTCCCTATAACAAAACACAAGGATTACATGCTTAATTTGCACTAGCAGAGTTAAATAGTCCGCTAGCTATTATCTTCTCGTACTGCTGCATCATGTTCTCTTTCCTACATAATAAATTAAAAGCCACAAGCGAGTCTGTTTCGAGGTGAACGTGAATGGCATTTAATTCTAAGGCAAGATTGATTCCAACTACAATGGCTTGCAACTCTGCATTGATATTGGTAGAAGAGTGCCAATATCAACAGCTAGCAAAGCCCCTTATAAATTCACCATTAGAGTTGCATATAACGGAGCTCCCCCAATGACCACTTTTCCTAGGTTACCCTTAGTTGCACCATCCACATTATTTTTAATGAACGGATGAGTAGGCGGTCACCAAGCAACCATTATAGTACGAGGTTGAAGTCTTGTTGGTGTTTGAAGCAGAACAGTTTGCTGAGGAGTTTTTAGTCCAGATGGACCTTCAAAACTGAAACAGTAAAAATGTATTAATATGGAGAGAAAGCCAAAATGTCAGAATCGTGTGAAATTCGGTGGGTCAACTGGAATCGATGTGCTGATCAATACTCTTTACCTATGCTTAGGACATACAACGTTTTTCGAACAAATTCCTTCGTTTTGGTCTTTAAAAACCCGTTTTTACTATTTTTGGTCATAATCTGCTGCTTAATTCCAAGAGCTACGATTGCCGTTTGGACTCCCTGTTTTGCCAGCTTGCTACTTTAGTTTAAGGCTTTTGATTCATGTCTTTATTTGGAATTTTTATATTTTTGGTACTTCTAGTATTTTTCTTAATTTGGTTTCTTTTTCCTTAAGTTTATTTGTTCTACTAAAATTAGGATTTTTAGTTTATATATAGGTTTCCTTTTTTCATTGTAAGGTTAACTTTTGATTAATAAAGAACTTCTTTTTTGAGATTTTATTATCTGTGCTCGTGGATTCGACTAATTTCTAAAACGAAGGCGGTGTCTATTTTCTTGATTACCCTTTCCGCTACGTCAGTGTTGAATTTGTGGCTCGATTATTACCGGCAAAATCTCATAGCCGAATTCGTTGAAATCTGTAGACGACTACATTTATTTCAATCTGTGTGCCAACACCTAACAAAGGCTAAGAGAGAAATATGGTGAAAGAAGAAGCTTCTCTCTTGGGAAAAGAAAGTCTTACCTTCATTAAATGTGTAGGTGACTTTTGTCCCTATGGTGGAGACTTTCTAGCTTGCGTGTTCTTTAAGTCCTTTGAATATTCTGTCCTCAGCTCTTACTTTATGGATGTAGGCCTCTTTAATTGTGATTGTAAAAGGCCTCTTTAATTGTGACTATAAAAGGGGACTTGGACAACCATTTTGGCAGAGTGAGAATTGCATAGGTTGCATCCAGTGGGGTGAAAGTGCGTGAGGGTGTAAAATCACTTTTTTGTATTTTGGTTGTTCTCATATTTGTTCATAGTAAAGCTTTCTGATTGTTATCCCGTAGATGTAGGCACTAGCCCAATCATGTTAAATTGCTTTGTCTATATTTTTTTAATTTCTCTTTTGAGTGCAGGTATTGCCATTGTGGTGATTGCAAATCCAATCCTTGGTTCTAATTTTTGCAACAGTTGGGATGTTTTGGCTCGCTACAAAAAACTCCCGAGTTAAAACTTTTGCTTGAATCAAAATTTTTTGAACTTGCAAGAAGTTGGGCATTTACAGCAGAAAAGTTGGGCCAACTATATACTAAAATAATATCCAAATATTTATCTTAGTTTTGAAGACAAGCAACCCAAGTAACGCCACCGTACCAACACTTCAATGAACAAAGACAAGATTTGTTTCCTCCCAAGCTAATTTAGTGAAAAGCAACTGTATAAGAGAAAGCAAGATCGAGGAAACGAGTAAACTCAACGACACACTAAAAACATGCACAAACATAATGTACCTGATATAAAAACCCATGAAGGACAATCTTTCTACCACTTGAGAGAGAGAGATGGGAAAAAGCAAAGTTCTTGTAATAGGGGGAACTGGGTATTTGGGGAGGAGATTGGTGAAGGCTAGTTTGGCTCAAGGTCACGTAACATATGTCTTGCGTAGGCCGGAGGTTGGTGTTGATATTGATAAAGTGCAAATGCTTTTGTCATTCAAGGAGCAAGGAGCCCATCTGGTGGTGGGTTCTTTTGATGACCACCGGAGCCTCGTCGACGCTGTGAAATTAGTCGATGTCGTTATTTGTGTGATTGCCGGCGTTCACATTCGGAGCCACCAGATCCTCCTTCAGCTCAAGCTTGTTGATGCAATCAAAGAGGCTGGAAATGTTAAGGTAAGAGAGTGAGCTAGGTGCATATATATGGTTTGCGCCTTCATAAGCTAACAATTCTTACATTAAGGGATAAATAAAAAAAAGTTTGCAATTCTTACATTTATTTTCATGTATGCACATACATTTGTACTCTATATTTTTAAACGAGCACGGCTATCATAACGTATCGATAATGTCTTTTTTTTTTTTTTTTTTTTTTTTGGTGGTGGTGTGCAAATGATTGATAAATCATGACGGAAAAAATAGTTAAAAGTGCATAGAGAAATTTATTGTTTTATATTTTTAGAGTCATAATTTGATTATTTTTATATTGTGAATTACTGATTTTCTATAATATAATTAAATGTTCTTGATCAAATATTTCTTTTTTCAAATGAATTGTTTTACCACTAAATGTGCCTAAATTAGGTCTCAAAAATAATATGCATGAATATATTGCAGAGATTTTTACCCTCCGAATTCGGCACTGATCCTGCAAGAATGGGAGATGCAATGGAACCTGGAAGAGTGACATTTGACGACAAAATGGTAGTGAGGAAAGCCATCCACGATGCTGGCATCCCTTTCACATACGTTTCTGCAAACTGCTTTGCTGGTTACTTTCTTGGTGGCCTGTGTCAACCTGGTAGCATCCTTCCTTCTCGGAATAAGGTGGTCTTGTTGGGAGATGGCAACCAAAAAGGTGCCTTCACAATAACATTATTTTTCTCCTTATGTTTGAATAAAATTATGTAGCCATTATTCATAAAACATTTCTATGTTATTCGATTTCATCACCCTGTGAAACGTAATGCACGTCGCATAGTGATCGTGATTAGTCGTGACCATCAGGTGTGGACACGTAAAAATCATGCGCAAATCATGATGGTTATGCAATTCTATTAAATGACTGAAAATAAATAATTATTAATTTTAAATTATTAATACTTCTATTAAAAGACTGAAATCTTGCAATTCTATTCTCTTTTACAAGGCTTTTAATTAACATCTCTTGTGTCAATTGGCAGCAATTTATGTGGATGAAGATGATATAGCCACATACACAATCAAAACCATAGACGACCCTCGAACTCTCAATAAGACATTGTACCTTAGGCCACCCAAAAACATTCTTTCTCAGAGGGAAGTTGTTGAGATCTGGGAAAAACTGATTGGCAAAGAGTTGCAGAAGTCCTCAATCTCAAAGGAAGAATTTTTATCTCTCATGAAAGGTGAGAAAAAAATTTGCATAATTTTTAAACACTGGGATTTTTTATTTTTTATTTTGGGCAGATGTCCTCAATTTTAACATATTTCACATAGCATCGAAGACAATAATTTATCTGGAAATGAATTTTTTTAGGAATTAATGAACTGAAATATCATTATTTTGAATTTTCACTCTTATTCAGTTAAAATAATAACTATTGTTCCATTGAATTCTTTCATTCAAAGTGATAAATTTGTACTTTTAATATTATATTTAAAATAAACAAAAATTGTTTATTCATTTGGATGCTCAAAATTAAGGGACCCTAGCTAAGTGTTTTTATTTATTGTGCTTCTTGTGGCATATTAATTTGACATGCTTGCCTAATTTCTCATTCATTTTTGTTTATTTATCCTACAAAAGGACAAGATTATGCAGAGCAAGTTGGATTAACACATTATTTCCACGTTTGCTATGAGGGGTGTCTTGCAAATTTCGGAATAGATGATGAGGCCGAGGAAGCTTCTAAGCTGTATCCAGAAATAGAGTACACGACTGTCAATGACTACATGAAACGCTATTTATAAGTGAAAAAATTGTTGTATTTTATTGCTACCGGCAAACAATTAAAGCTGTCCCCTTTGGCTTGTCTTTGACCATAAGACCATCATGTAATTAAGTGCTCATAATTATTAATTCCAAAAAAGAGGAAAAAAAAAAAAAACTTCTTTTTTGGTTGAGCTCATAACCATTTCTACCACAAATGTTTGATTGTTATGGTTTATGGCTATGCTGGAATAAGTTGGAATGTCAGATCAATGCTCAATTAAGACCCGTTTGGTCGTCTAATGAAAACGGAATAATTATAATCTATTTTAGATGATGGTGACTAGCTTTTTGGAATAATAAATCTATTTAAAGTGATGAAATTTGTACCTTTAATGTAAATGTGCAGTAATTGTTTAACTTCTCTTTTAGCATTTCCATGGGAGCACTTCAACCCTTTCCTCTGTCCATTATCTGACACTAAAAAGGGCTTTAATCTCTCCACTGTTGATGCTTTAAGAACTCTTTCATGCAAATGTTCACTTTTGATGAACAATTGACTTTTTGGTAAAAAAAAAACTTGGCTTTTGCTCAATTGATTGATTTTGGATTATTAATTAATTTCAGCCTTGTAAAAATGAGGTGATTTACATTGTCTATGCTGAAAGAGAAGCTCCTCTCCAGAAAATGGAAGGTCTAGTGAAATTTAAATTATTCATACCATGTGAGACCCGTATCCCATTAATCTTGCCTATCCCAATGCTTTCTTGGCTTCTTGTTAGCCATGTGGGTTGTGAGGGAGTACTAATTAAATGACCAAAATATTCCAAGCTAGCTCACCCAAAATTAAAATTAAAAATTCCCTTTTTCTCTCTATACCTCTAATAATATCCAAACTATTCCCAAACCTTAGCCCCTTTTAGCGTTTCTTTCGCTCTATGCAACCAGCCTGCCACAGAGGAATAGAGGATTCGAGGGGGTTGTATCATGGAATTTGATGCCAAGGAGTTCGTTGTTGCCGTGGTGTGAGTGTGATGGTTGCTTCTTTTTCGTGTTTGAATCATATTTATTTATTTTTTTTCATGTGATCATTAATTTTACAAAGGGTGTTTAAATAGATTTTTTAATCATTTACACTGTGTTTGGTTGGAGGGATAGAAAGGGGGGAGGAAAGGAAAGGGGAAGGGAATGGAAAACCCATCCTTAAGGGAAAGGAAATCTTCTTTCCTTCCTATTGTTTGGTAGGAAGGATGGAAAGGGGATGGAAATGGGTTTTCCTTCCTTCCTCTTTGTTTGGTAAGAAGGAAGATAAAGAGGAAGGAAAAGATGCTAAAAGATATATTTACCATATTACCCTCGTAAATTAAAAAAAATAAAAAATTTGGCCAGCTGGGTTTTTTTTTGGGGCATTTGTCCATAAAAATCATGAGTGTGGGACCCATAATCCATCTCTCCGTCCTCTCATCCCGTCTCTTTCTCTATCCTCTCTTCCTTCTTTTTCTCTTCCCTTCCCTTTCTTTTTTCTTCTATTCCTTTTTGTTCTGCTGACTTTCTCCCCCTTCGTGGCTTCGTCGGCAACAAGCAAACCAAGCTTCGTCGGCAATAAGCTTCGTCGGTAACTGATGGCCTTTAAAATTTGGGAAGCTTTGGTGGGATGGTTGAGGATGAGATTTTATATTTTAGTTTTTATTTTTATATCTTCATCCTTGCACCAGATCCGTTCGGCACCCTCCATGAACCAGTCGCCGACGGTGGAGAAGGCCGTGTTGCCTTGCGGGAGAAGCACAGCGGCTTGGTCTGGGTTTTTTTCCTTACGGATTCGGCAAAGGCCGGCATCTTGGTCTGGGTTTTTTTTTTTTCTTTTTTTTTCCAACTGAGATGGGTTTGAAGGGTTGCTCCGATGGGATCTTCCTGGTAGATCCAACTCGACGGGTTGATCTTCTACGTTGTTCTCTGTTAAACGCCGACCAGTTGGAGCAGACCCATTCAAGGGTATTTTGGTCACTTCAATTTTTCCCCCACATTTCCATCCACTTTTCCGCCCGTTTTTGGGCGGATTGAAAATGGTGGGCGGGACAGAAACGGGGTCCTTCCTGTTTTCCTTTCCCTCCTGTTTTCCCTCCCAACCAAACAAGGGATTTTGAATCCTTCCCTCCCCTTTTCCCTCCCCCCCTTTCCTTCCCTCCCCTTTTCCACCCAACCAAACACAGGGTTATACTATATGACTAAATGTTCACTTAAACGATAGATTTTAAAAAAAAAATTATTATACAAATATGCTCAAAATGATGTTTTATAATAAATAATTTTTTATTTGCCATAAAAATCTTTTATATTTTTTATAAAATCTTAAAAAATATAAAATAAATGGGATTACAAATAAATTTGGGTAAATTACATCTACACCCCCTGTGTTTGATGACAAAATCATTGATACCCTCATACTTTCTGAAAATACACTGTCCTCCCTTATTTTCGAAAATAATCTACACTTAACCCCATCTGTGAACCTGCCATTTGGAAGTGTTAACGTTTTTCACTGACATCATGGAAAAGTGGGCTGGAAATGCCCATTTTAAACCTTTCAAAGCCAAAACGATGCACTTGAACTAAAGACTCAGGTAGAAAGAGGGTTTAGAATGAAGAAGAAGATAGAAGAGGGTTTCAAAAGCCATAGTACCCTAGAGAAACGATACTGCCATAGTTTTCTCCTTCACTAATGAGGTTTAAACTCCTTACGATGGCTATACCAAGGGCACGACCATCATGGGGATGATAATACTACCCTAAACGAAGCATGTGAAGAAGATTTGAGGCCTTACCATGCTGTGGATCTCATCCAATAAGCCTCAAAACCCACTGTTTCAGAATATTGCTTCAGGTAAATTGATATTCTTCATATTTTTAACCCTTAATCAAATTTACTTTGATCGTTCTTGATCAAACCCTTGACGAAGAGCGTGAGATTCAAATCTGCGTAAGATAAAAAAAAAAAAATCTGCTTGAGATTCACCTCTATCGTCGCCATATCTGATTGGGGTCCTCCTTCGATACATCTGATGGTCAGCGTCGTCAAATCTGGAGGTGGGTTTACCTTACATGGTAAATTTGATGGTGTCGCTGGCGAGGATGAGGAGAGAAGGGAGAGAACGGTGGCGGTGGATCTGTAATTAACAAAAAGGGGAGGTATTACAGAGAAAAAAATGACCAATCATGGCGGCTATGGTTGCCTCTAAACAAAGCAAAAGGTAAAAGAAAAAAAAATGAAGAATGGAGAGAACAAGGAAAGAGTGACGGTGACGAATTGTGGAATCTGTTGGGGTTTGCATTGGTTGGTTGTCCCCTTCTCTTCATCCTTTCCCTCAATCCAAAACCTTTCTTTCCCAAGTCTTCAAAATCCCACCTTTATACCCTCCCTTGATAGGAAATTTTTCAGCCGGAAAAATTGGTAGGGACAACGAAATGCATACAGATTACAGAGGAGAAGATTGGCAAAGGCGTACACCGACCCCGACACCATGCTCTCCCATGTCAAGCACCTCGCCCTCACTTTTCACCTTCTCATAGTGGGCTTTTAATCGGGTAATTCACACCAAAACGACGTGTTTTACATAGGGGTAGGTCCATCATTTCGCACTTCTGTTAACCCGTTAAATTGCCCGTTTTAACAAGGGATGATAGTATAATTTCAGAAAATATGAGAGTCTTTGTGTTTTACAGTAAACACAGGGTGTAGATGTAATTTATCCAATAAATTTTTGGCCTTAGAAAGAAAAGGACCGTTAAGTTAGCTAGCTTCACCAAAGGTGACGTTGTAGTCCCTACTCTGAAGTTCAGATGCTCTCTCTCCTTTTTTCTCTGTAGCGAAGAGCAGTGGTTCTAAAATGCCGTCATCCGTTGCGCCAATCGCTTCTCAGGCTCCCATTGCCGTTCCTACTCTTCCAAATCCAAACGTAACAAAATTCTTTTTTATTTATTTTATTTTTTATTTGATTTCGTTTGTAGCTTATGCTATAGCTTTAATTTCGATATTTTCCTTCGTTTGGTTGCTGAGAAAATATAGGAAAAGAAAAGAAAAGAAAAGAAATTAAACTTTTGAATCTTTGATTTTACATTGTTTAGGAAGCAATAAAACAAAAAAAAAAAAACCTCAACTCAGCTGAGCCTCAAACCAAAACAACGTTTTAAAAAAAAAAACTACTCCGTAAAACTAAAACTATATTCCAAAATTTCCTTCACTTTCTTTTCCTCGGCTTTCTCAGCAACCAAACAGGTTATTAGAGAGATTTAATTTGATGTTTCCGCCCCTCTTTTTCACTTGCTCTTCGTTTTCGGAATTTTTAACGAATTTTATAATAGATTAATTTTTTCACAAATTGTAGGTTCTGAACTGCAGAAGTAATCGGGTGATAAAGCATGGGAAGTTCAATGGCAGAAGAATGGCTACGTTGAAGATGGCTAGAAACCTTGAATTTGCAATTAATTCGGTTTCGAAGGATGGCGGTGCCTCGGTCGGGCTCGACGTGCCTTTTCCCAGTGATTATTCCGAACTTCTTAAACAAGTAAGCTTTTTACATCATCTATACTCTGTAATTTCTAATTTTTGAATTGTAGTAAGTTAAATTTGTGCTCTTGCGAATTCCGTGTGAAGTGAATGCATGAACAAGTTGTAATCAAGAGCAGAAGTTAAAATAAAAGCATAATCCTTACGTTTAGAATGGTGGAAAGAATGAGGGAAAGAGGAAAGATAATACTGAAAATATCCTTAAAAAATGGGGTCTTTTCTTGATGCATTTTTAACCTTCTTCCTTTCCTTTTCTGGGTCATGTGAGTCAATTATTAAAGAGGACACTGGGAGGATATATTGTAGGGTTCTTTGGCCATTGGAATATAAGTTCACTATAGAATAGTGTCAAAATTTTCCCAAGTGGTCTGTTTTGCAAATTTATGTGATGGATGGTCATTTGTGCTAATGACATAATGTCCAAATAAGTGAATAAATGTAAGGTAATAATAAGTTGAAGGTAACGAGTATTAACCAGGTTGGGGCCAAAGCATACCTAAATGTCCAACCCAAGGAAACATTGATTTAACATTGGAAATGTTAACAACACTGATTTAGACCCAGAAAAGAATATCAAAACAGAAATTAACTCCATCAAAGAAACATTTGGAAATGGTTGGGATATATTCCGCACTACATACCCATTACCCAGATCAGGTGGTGAAGAATTTGCTTTAATGAGGGATTGAAGTTCCATACTTTCACTAGTATGAGGTCAAATAGGTTTGGCTGCATTCCTCTCTTCTACATTTTCTCTTTTTTATACAATTTCTTGTTTTTGAACCCCCCCCCCCCCCCCCCCCCCAAAAAAAAAAAGAAGGAAAAGAAAATAAAGGGGTTTGGCTGGATTTTGTTTGTGGCCCATAAAGTAATGTCAAGGTTGGACTTGGGTTCCAGGTGAAAGCCTGAATTTTGGGCAGGGTTGAATGCCAGCCAGATTATTAATGTTAAACTGTTAAAGCATTTCATTTTCTCTTGGAGGATTAAAACTAAGATCAATATTTTATAGAGAAAAACCTGTGTTGGGGAATATGTTTTGCCAGTTTAAGGGACAAGTGATAAATATAATCTGGGTGCAGTGATAAAATATGGAAACCAAGGTCTTTTGTGTACCACTTGCTATATTGTAGGTGTCTGTTCCTTCCATGATTTTCCGAGTACAAATTCTCTTGGGTTTCTCTTTTATGTGGGGCAAATCAATGTATGACCACCATGTCTTGTCCTTAGTATTATCACAATGTGTTACCTTGACTCTTTAGAATTGGCATAATTGATTTAGGGAGCATTAGGCATTTTAAGTTGTACCTTCATTACTACATGAGATTTTGAGTCTTTTATTGCCAAAAATGTTTGTGTTTTTTTTTTTTTCTACTCAGCTTTCTTTAACTATTCAGTGCCTTCAAATCATGATAAATTGTCCCTTCTAGCAGCATCATTGTTCTTCTTTCTTCAAGTCAGGAACATCCTGATTGGCTTCCTTACTTCATCATACCACATATATGGGATCTTTCAACATGCTTATTTGTACTCTTATATCATTCATTTGAGTCAAGATTCTCATCTTGGCTCATCTATGCAATAAACACATCACATTTTGGCTTCCAAATGTTGTGCTCCATAATGTGGTGCTATTATGATTTTTGCGTTGGGAATTCTCCTTTCAAGTTTTATCAGAATGTGTCTTGAAATAACGTCCCATTACCTGAAAAGCCAACAAGATCTTACTAAATAGTTCTCATCACCATAGTTTCTTGGCTTTCTTCCCTTGTGAATAATCAAGTAGAGTACCAAAAATGGTTGATAGGGAACCTTTTAGGATCCAACGAATCTAAACAATGCTTCACCTTGATTCTCAATTTTGAAGTTTCATTCTGTGTATTCTCTCTTGTTCCAACTTATTTAAAAACCTTCTAAATTTGTGAAACATATTTTCCTTTCTATATTTCAGAAACCAACTTTGCAGCATAGTTAATGAATCACACAAACAATAGGATCAATCTAATAGATGTGAAATATATACAGATTCAAGAAGCTGTTGGAATGTCCAACTTGGATCCCTCTCTTTCTCTCACTCACACACACACACACACACACATGCACTCGCATGTAAACGTGCAGCGTACAATTTCAGTTCTTATGTTACACAGTTACACTATTACACTTTTTGGAGTTTGAGACCCTTTTTTTTTTTTTTTTTTTTAATTTTTTATTGGCACTTAGCAACTAATGTACTAAACCTTTTGTTTTCCAATTCTTTTTTTTTTCTTTGAAATTTTAATTCTGCCATGTAACAATCAACAGGCAAAAGAAGCGACAAGTGATAAAAATAATCTGGATATAGTGGTAAAATATGTTTTTGCCAGTTTAAGGGACAAGTGATAAAAATAAGCTGGATGCAGTGGTAAAATATGGAAACCAAGGTCTTTTGTGTACCACTTGCTGTATTGTAGCTGTCTGTTCCTTCAATGATTTTCTGAGTACAAACTCTCTTGGGTATCTCTTATATGTGGGGCAAATCAATGTATGACCTCCATGTCTTGTCCTTACTATTATCATAGTGTTACCGTGACTCTTTAGAATTGGCATATTGGATTTAGGGAATATTAGGCATTTTAAGTTGTATCTTCATTACGACATGAGATTTTGAGTCTTTTTTTGCAAAAAATGTTTTTTTTTTTCCTCAGCGTTCTTTAACTATTCAGTGCCATCCAATCATGCTAAATTGTCCCTTCCTTCTAGCAGCATCATTGTTCTTCTTTCTTCAAGTCAGGAACATCCTGATTGGCTTCCTTACTTCATCATACATATATGGGATCTTTCAATATGCTTATTTGTACTCTTATATCATTCATTTGAGTCAAGATTCTCATCTTGGCTCATCTATGCAATAAACACATCACATTTTGTCTTCCAAATGTCGTGCTTCATAATGTGGTGCTATTATGATTTTTGCCTTGTGAATTCTCCTTTCAAGATTTATCAGAATGTGTCTTGAAATAACGTCCCATTACCTGAAAAGCCAAAAAAGATCTTACTAAATAGTTATCATCACCGTAGTTTCTTGGCTTTCTTCCCTTGTGAATAATCAAGTAGGGTACCAAAAATGGTTGATAGGGAACCTTTTAGGATCCAACGAATCTAAACAATGCTTCACCTTGAGTCTCAATTTTGAAGTTTCATTCTGTGTATTCTCTCTTGTTCCAACTTATTTAAAAACCTTTTAAATTTGCGAAACATATTTTCCCTTCTATATTTCACAAACCAACTTTGCGGCATAGTTAATGAATCACACAAACAATAAAATCAAACTAATAGATGTGAAATATATACAGATTCAAGAAGCTGTTGGAATGTCCAACTTGGATCCCTCTCTCTCTCACTCACACACACACACACACATGCGCTCGCACGTAAACGTGCAGCATAGAATTTCAGTTCTTATGTTGCATAGTTACACTATTACACTTTTTGGAGTATGACATCCTTTTTTTATTTTTATTTTATTAGCACTTAGCAACTATTGTACTAAACCTTTTTTGTTTCAATTCTTTTTTTTTTTTCTTTGAAATTTTAATTCTGCCATGTAACAATCAACAGGCAAAAGAAGCGACTGAATTGGCTCTGAAGGATAAAAAACAGTTGATGGTGAGTTGGTATTGGGTATTTTTAACATTATGGAAGAGGTAGAAGTACACAACAACTCTAGAATTATCAGAGTTTGTGACCAACAAATATCTATTACAGGAGATTGAATTTCCTACAGCCGGACTTGAATCTGTACCAGGTACTCTTCAGTTGCCTTGAGATCCTTCCTTTTTTCTTCTGATTTCCTCCTTATTCTATAATCCACTGTCCCCATGGACTTGTAGTGTCTCTTACGCTATCTGATATTTGTATCAGGTGATGGTGAAGGAGGTATAGAAATGACTGACAGTATGCAGTTGATTCGTGAGTTTTGTGACTGCTTCATAAATCCAGAGAAAGTTACACGGACTAGAATAGTAAGTCTCCATATTTTGAAACAGTGTTCGTAGTTTGTTACTAAAAAAATAATAATAATGACATCCTAGTATTCTGATCTGCTGCTTTGTTGATTTGTAAAGCTTTAGCGCAATATTTGACAAATAATCTTATTTTAAAAGTAGGAAATTGAATTTTTAACAGTTCCAGGTGGTTCTAAGTTAATGGATTTTGTTGCCGGAACAACTATTGCTATTTACACATCCAATTAACTGAAGCTGCTTAAGTTGGTTAATTTTTCTGAAGAAATAAGAATTGAGTGTACATAAATACATAATATTAAGATATAGTATATTTTTGGGCAGTGGAGGATATTGTTTGCAAAACATGTGGTAGATGGTGCCATGGTGGGCATGTAGATGTTTTTGTAGAATGCGTTGTGATTGAAGAATATAAATTGGGGAGGGAAACATTATGGAAATGAAGTTTATTATGTTTAATGCCTTGGTAAATCTTTGACTATCTCTAACTAATATTGAGACAGAGTAAGTCATGGATGGTTTAATCATGTGTTACGTAATAACATTATGGCTGAAATAGCCATTTTCTTCCTGGCGAACATTTATCAAAATGGCCATAGTTGCACAGATTATGGATATTTTAACATTGTAGTGGCATGTCAGTTTCCTTGTATTGTTGTTGGACATTGATGACACTGCACTCATTGGTATTCTTGTTACATAGGAGTGGAGGCTTTAGGAAAAGATAGGAGGGTATTCCCATCTTAGCTATGGTGAGGGGCTTGATGGGTAGGGTTTAAGATTTGGTACTTCTACCATCTGTGCAGCTACCAAATTAGTGAGCATATGCTTAAAGGTGCAAGCAATAGAAAGAGACAAGGATCTTAAGAATTGAATGACATAATGGATGCATTGTATTTGATGAGTCTGCTATATTGAAGGGTGGGAGTAATGGTGAGGAGAGTATGCATTGAATCGAGATTTTGAACTTATTGGGAAGAAAATGAAAAAAGGATTTCACATCTAGATACCAAACCAAATTAGAACATTGTTCGATAGAAAAGTAGTTATGGTTAAAAAATAAATAACAAAAGAAGAAACATTTTGAGAAGAAATATTTATTTGTAAGGTACTGCCTCATCGCTTCTTGCATACACTACCTGCACCATGATTACAGTCTCGCATAGAATCCATTGTGATCATTATCTGATTTCTGGATTTACGATTCATTGAATGACAATGAGTCTTTTGCATTAAGTTTCTTTAAAGTCTAGTGTGTGGCTTATATATTTAAACCTTTACGTAAAATCTTTCAGTTTTTTCCAGAGGCCAGTGAAGTTGAATTTGCAAGAAAATCAGTGTTTGGAGGAGCTTCATTTAAATTGGACTATTTGACAAAGCCATCATTTTTTGAGGATTTTGGTTTCGTCTCAAAAGTCAAAATGGCAGACCGAGTGAAGCCAGAAGATGAACTTTTCTTAGTTGCCTATCCATATTTTAATGTGAATGGTAGCTTCAAACTAATGTTCTTCTGATTGATATTCACTCCATAACTTTGATCTCATTGTCAATTTTCTTTTGCAATTCAGAAATGCTTGTTGTGGAAGAGCTTTACAAAGAAGCTGTGGAAAACACTGCTCGAAAACTGATTATATTCAATGGAGAACTTGACCGTATAAGATCTGGGTGTATCCTTTGTCAATTCTACATGGTTCTTGAAAAGTGATAAATTACATTTTGCTTGGTTAATTGCATAAATTTGAATCTGGATTAAAATTGCCCACCCATTTCACAATTATTGGTGCCTAAACACCCTCTGCTCCACCAGCACCAGTGTTTAAATAAAAAAGAGAACAATTGTTTGGTGAAACTCCACTCTTAATTGTGCAATAAGAACATTAGAGAAAAAGACATACTATCCTTAATGAAGATTCAATTAGGTTGTATGTTATAGCTTTTTGAAATACAAGGAAAAAATCCTTGAAGCATCTCTTGAAACAAGAAATGCCTTTTTTGGTCCACTCAGAACGGTTGTCCTTGAGATGAATTAAGATTATCCATCATTCTTCTATCCGAAGCTTGCTGCCCTTTCCAAGACCCTCCTGCCCAAGATGGAGACTATATATTACATTCACAATTTTAAAGGACGTAATGGAGGAACCCTATTCAGGTTTCCTAGTTGACAACTCCCTAAATTCATTCAGTGTGTGATCCACACTTATTAAGAGTTTATGCTGTTTTTGATATCTTCATAATGCCTGTTAGCAAAAATTGTTTTGTTCCATGGGGATTAGTTTCCTTTTTTTTTATGTTTTCATCTTTAATTCATACATTCAACAGTATAAAAATCTTTGTTTTCCTCTCTCTCTCTTTTAGGTGCTACCCTGGTCCGTGGAAAGTCCTTAGGAAAGTGAGGAACAACTATATTTGTTTGCATCAGCAGGAATTGATGCCGTCCCTCAAGGAAGTTGCATTAGATATTCTTCCATCAGCTTGACTACAGAACTTATCTGGTGGCAGTACTAGTTTAATATATGGAAGTAAGAAGAAAATCCGTAAATGACTTTCAGTGTGTGACCTCGCCTATTGCAGAATTCCATGTTTAAGATTATCAAATTGTTGTTCTTGTGAATCCTGTTTTTTTAACAAGGATAATCCTGTTTTCTTTTTAATCATGTTAGTCTATTTTTGTTAAACACCAACTGCATGAGATTCCTCCTAGCAAGGAACATCCTTGAGAAAAAAGGGACTTGGTAATTTTCAATTGTAATATAAACTCTTTCACAATGTTGCTGTGTGGTTCTGAGCTTAAAATTTTTTGTGTGGGTGTGTGTGTGTGTTTTCCCAGGTTCCTATGCTCAAAGTTTGTGTAGTCACTGTATTCTTCCAATGTCTAAACAAAATTCTGTTGGTAAGTTCTGAAGGTCCCTTCTCTCTCTCTCTCTCTCTCTCTCTCGTTGTGTAGGCTTTTTACTTGTAGCTATATGATACTTGCCTATGGCCAATTCCGCTTCACACTTAAAAGGAAATATGTTTCATTCTTTTTTAGGATTTTAGGAATTTTTAGCAGCATTCTGAGTCTGATGGTTTCTTTCATTGGTAAGTTCAGTTGCTGCCCTTTGTTCTGTCAGTGGATTGGATAGAGAATGGAGAATAGAAGAGAATATGAGCGAGATCATGAGAGCTTGCCCAGACTAGGGCCGGCTCTATCCTTATAATGTTTCTTTGAAAGTGAAAGTACAAAAAAACCCTCAATATAAATACCATATACCTCTGAACAGCTTCCATTTCCATATTGAAGCTGTCCATTTCATTTGTTACTCTGGTAGGATGTTTTGTATGTGTTCTTTTTCCTGATGGTGAGTGATTGGGAGTGGCATTGCTTGGGGTTAAAGCAGGAAGCAAAGCTGAAAGCATCCACTTAGCAACAAAAGCAGCAGCAGAAAGCATCCAAATCTAGCAGAACTTTATAATCAACATTTTCTTGGTTTCTTTCCTAGAGAACCCAAACCTAGCTGGACACTTGAAAGCTTTATGTGAGAGACTGCAAGGATTCTGTCTGATACAAAGTGACCTTTTAGATATCCTTCCTGATGTCTGGTGATGGGATTACGTTGTCCTAATTTATTGTCTTATTGCACATCAATGGGTTTGGGGTGTTACGTTCAACTAGTTGGTGCTTGACACTCTTTAACATCATTTGGGTATCAATAGTTGCAAAAATTGTCATGCATTATGAAAGATTATAACGTAGTGATCTTATTTCTGGTTATCCCCTCTTCTTATTTATTTCAACAAGCCCCAAGTATTACATGATTTACCAGTCCAGCTCAGTTATTTATTTATTTAGTTTTTATTTTCTTGTTCAGAACTTTTAAGTGACTTCAATTGGAGTATAATTGCTGCAAGAAAGCTGAATAAGGTATGGAGATGTCTGAAAAGTTTACCATTGTTCTTTAATGTTGAAAGCTTGTATGCATCTTTTTTCCTGCTCCAGCGTTGTAATCAAGAGATTGGCACAGAGGTGGTCAGAGTACTTGTATGGAGTGTTGTTTAGACAGACATGGTTTAGTTATTTAAAATGCAAGCAGGTTATATCACATATATATGTAATTAAGTACCAGAATAAAAGTTGCTGGAATGCTCTAATTCTTTTTGAGTGTATATGTTAGATGTACAAGTGATTCTTTAACACTAAAAGAAAGTTTTTCATAATCTTTTAAAATCATTATTGTATTTAATTATTGATTTTTTTTTTTATTTGACAGACTAATTCACTGAATGACATAATGAAACAAACAAACTTCTGTTCTTCATTGATTGCTATTTGAATAGAGCTATTAATAACACTAATATGTCATTTTATAATATCTGCTTGAAGGTAGCCAAAGCTGTAGCACCGTGATAAAGGCATTTGGATGATTGTGGTTGATCTGGGGATCAATTCTTACGTGTTAACACACACACACACACTCACAAACATAAAGTTGCTTAATGATAGAGGAGGTTGAATTAGACCTGCTCCCATTTTTTTATCTAAAAAGAAATGAGGATTTGTAGACAAGGAAACTATGTACGACTCTATAACATGGTATCACTAAAGGTAGCTTCGTGACCTCTCCTAAGGTAGAGAGTTGTGAATCGAACTGACTTTCCCTTTTTTTCACTCTTTTTTCCTCCTCTCTTCTCTGTATAAACCCAAGAAGATATATTTCACTTTCTTTATGTAGTATAAGAGTGTTTTGATTAGATAAGGGGATTTATGATGGAGAAGGAGCTAGTTGACAGATCATTGATGGTATCCATGTGGATAATGAATTGCACGTGCAGGAACACCCTAGAAAGGATATTAAACCCCTTGGTTTGGTTTGGTTTGGTTTCATTTGATTATTTCACAGGTGGTTTGATTCGTCTTTTTTTCTTTTTTTTTTGATGAGCAAACCCATATATTAAGAAGAGAAAGAGAAGATACAACCAAGCAGGGAAGAAAAGACCCCAACTACTCAGCCAAAACGGAAAAACACAGAAAAAGCTACCAAAACGCCACGGAAGGGAACAACGAGATCTCAACACCCAAAGAATACAACAATAAAATGAGCAAGACTTAACAGGGGAAAAATATATCAGAAAGCTGGCCTAGCTGCAGCACCAAATAGCAACACCCAACAAGCTAGCTATAGCCAAACCACGAAAGGAACAAGTCTGTCCACACCTTCTTTAGCTAGCCAGTCAATCAGGTTGTTGACTTCTCTAAATTCATGGTTAACAATGGTTGAACGAAGATGCCCCAAGAGGGAGAAAATTTCATTAAGAACAAAGTTGTATTTCCAAATTCTTGAGGCCTTTTTGATCCAGGAGACAACCACCACAGAATCTGATTCGATAATGAGATTCTTCTTAAGCCCCACCCAAGGGAAGGAGCAGAACAATCTCAACGCTTCCCTAACCGCAAGGAGCTCCGCCAAATTAGAGTCAATAACACCAGCTGGGCAAGAAAAGAAGCACAATATAGTCCCACGCTCATCCCTGAGAACACCACCAATACCACTTGGCCCTGGCTTGCCTCTAGATGAGCCATCTACATTGAATTTCAGACAACCAACGGGAGGGGCCTGCTAGGGCTTGCACAACCTAGCTTTTAACCCACTACTGCGAAATGCTCTGACACCATGTTTGATTCGTCTTTTAAGCCCATGTTTTGTTTTGTAGTGGAATCAAGCTTGTTTTCATTGATTACAGAAGGGCTAATTCATGGGGGTTGTATCTTTAGGGGCCATTTTCATTTGATGAACTTAGGGGCTGATAATTTTGTTTTTGTTTTTGTTTTTGTTTTTTCATTTGATTTGAGTTTGATGGAGGTTTGACGTACTCTCAGCTCTTTTGAAGTGTCGGTGAGCCAGATGTGTCTATTTGCTCTATGGAACCTGAGATACGTCGTTGGCTTTTATTTTCGTAGGCAGCAAAAGAGTTTTGGGATGCAACAGCCCAAAGTAATGAAAGGTGACAAATAAAACCTCTCTATTACAGCAAATCTCTACATAACAGAAGTAGGTGAGCACTCTAACTTCATCGTTGGAGTGCTCTGTTTCGGGTCTTACTACATTGTCTGATTATAATCGGTCTGACTATAAAATCCCATAAAGCTTAATATAACATAAGCAGGTGAGCTCCCAAGACCATTCAAATTTGAATGGGCGTGGATGACGTATGCATCAAGCTCAACTATGGCGATTGACCTTGCTTCAACCTCTAATGGGTTCTCACTCTTTAGAGTTGGTTAAAGATATCAAAGCATTAGGAAATAGGAAAAGAAAAATGCTTTGTTATTGATACCACTCATCAAACAAACTGCCACTCATTTTTCTTCCTTTTACATGCGTGCTCACTTATCAAAAGAGGAAAAAAAAAAAAAATCAAAGCATTAGAAAAATGCTTTATTATGGTATAAATGAACAACTATGAACATAAAATAAGAACAACTTCGAATATATCCCCCTACGTTTGGTTGCTGAGACAAGTTTGAGCCTTTGAGGACAGCAAACTAAGAAACATTTTGACTACCGCGTACAGAAGTCGGCAACCTATTCGATGGAGCAATCAAAATAAGAAAAGAGAACCTCGTTGTAAGGGTGCTTACAGGCAAATTCCAAAATTACATTTTATTAAACAATAAACAAAAGCTGTTGATGGGTAACAAAAAACAAAATGACCATTTTTTCTATCCACTTTTACTCCATTTACTTTCTCTTCTCTCCTAACTTAACAATCTAAATAAGAAAAATTGAGAAGAAAATGTTTCACTTTTCTTCTCTTTTCTCAATTTCTCTCAATCCAAACCGTCTGTTAAGGTAGACAAGAGTCAATTCCCTTTTGATCGATGACGTGGTTGATATGAAGCATATCCATGATATACCTATTATGCTTTGGCCGGAGAAATTTCTTTCAAAATTCAGAAAAGATGAACAAGATGCAAAGCCACCCCTTTTTTATTTTTTATTTTTTAAACTCAAACAAAAGGAAAGGGCACAAAGATTAACAAGACAGCACTAAACAAGCCTTGGGGAAATTTCTACCATGACTTAAAACATACATACGTGGTCAGTCCCCCCCACCCCTTTTTTTATTTTTTATTATTATTATTTTTTTTTTGTGTGGAAGGTATTATCGATCATGACCCGTGTATGAAGTCAAACCACGAGGTGGAAAATAGAGGATATGAAGCTTTCTAGGAATTTCCATGACCAACGACCGCATTTATTGTTGGAAACTTATCTAAATCAACTGTGGAATCTGATTGGCCAATAATTTCACAAGGCAATACTGCAAATGATCGAACACCTACTTCCTCTTGGGTCATTCACTCCTCTTTCAGTCCTATCGACTTGCAAGCATATACAACTCTAAGCTTTCTTAGATTTTGATCTGCAACTGATCGAAATGGCTGAGGCTTTGCTTAAAATTGTGTGTGAGAATTTGAACTCTCTGATCATAAGGGAGCTTCGCTTGTTTTGGGGTGTCAAAAAGGAGATGGAAAAGCTTTCATCTACCCTCTCAACAATCCGGGCTGTCCTTGAAGATGCTGAGGAGAAGCAATTGAAGGATAAGGCCATACAAAACTGGTTGCGGAAGCTCAAAGATATAGCTTATGATTTAGATGACATCTTGGATCAGTGCGCCACAGAAGCCATGCGATTGGAGCCAGAAGGCCAAAGTTCTGGATTGATCAACAAGGTACACACTTCTTTTTTAACTTGTTATCATCTAGAAAAGGTCATGTTTCGTTTCAAGATAGGAAAACGGATGAGAGAAATTAGAGAGAGGTTAGATGAAGTTGCGGCAGAGCGGATGAGGTTTCATTTGCGTGAGGGTGTTGTGGAGAGGCGAGTTGAGGCCATAGAAAGACGCCAAACTTGCTCTGTTTTAACTCAACCACAGGTGTATGGAAGAGATGGGGATAGAGAAAAAATTGTTGAACTTTTGGTGAAGCATGTAAGTAATTGTGAGGATGTCTCAATCTGCCCTCTAATTGGTATGGGGGGCTTGGGAAAGACAACGCTTGCTCAGCTGGTTTTCAATGATGAAAGGCTAAATAAGCATTTTGACACAAGAATTTGGGTGTGTGTTTCTGAGGATTTCGATGCAAAAAGGGTGATAAAGGCAATTATAGAATCTGCAAGTGGAATAGCTTCTGAAGCCACAGATTTGGAGCCCTTGCAGAGACGCCTTCGAGAGATGTTGAGTGGGAAAAGATACTTGCTCGTGTTAGATGATGTATGGAATCAAGATCAAGAGAAGTGGGATCGCTTAAAGTATGTACTAGCATGTGGATCAAAAGGCGCTTCAATTATTGTCACTACCCGTATTGAAAAGGTTGCATCGATTATGGGAACTCTTCCACCGCATCACTTGTCAGGTTTGTCAGAAGATGATTGCTGGTCATTGTTCAAGCAACGTGCATTTGGAAATGAGGCAGAAGAACGTCCAAACCTCATAGCAATTGGTAAGGATATAGTAAGGAAATGTGGGGGTGTGCCCTTGGCTGCAAAGGCTCTAGGAAGCTTAATGCGCTTCAAAAGGGAGGAAAATGAGTGGCTTTTTGTTAAGGAAAGTGAAATTTGGAATTTACCACAAGACGATAATTCCATCTTGCCTGCCTTGAGATTGAGTTACTCTGATTTGCCATTAGAGTTGAGACAATGTTTTGCTTATTGTGCCATTTTTCCAAAGGATTCTGAAATTAAAAAGCAATATATTATTGATCTTTGGATGGCTAATGGATTTATCCATTCCAATGAAAAGTTAGAGCCAGAAGATATTGGGAATGAAATATGGAATGAATTATATTGGAGATCTTTTTTCCAAGATCTGGACATAAATTATTATGGGGAGATTTTAAATTTCAAGATGCACGATCTTGTGCACGATCTGGCCCAATCTATGGTGGCAGATGAATGCTGTATTATGGAGGGTGAGAAGGAAGCTAATGTTTCAAAAGGAATTCGTCATGTTAGATTGGTTACTAATTCAAAATCATTGTGTACGTTTCCGGAAGCTTTATATAAAGTTGAATCCTTGCGGACACTCCACCTATTGCAGCCGACTGAGTCTTTCTACGACTGTTCAAAATTTGGTTTTTTGCGAGTATTGGTGGCGAGGGATACCAGAATAAGAATGCTACCATGTTCAATTGGCAAGTTAAAACATCTAAGGTATTTGGACCTTTCTGGGACATATATCGAAATGCTTCCGGATGCAATTTGTAGTCTGCAAAATTTGCAAACTTTGGATTTAAAATATTGTCACAATCTTCAGAGCTTACCCAAGCAGATGAGACGCCTGAGAAATCTTCGACATCTGTACTTGGATGGTTGTTATGAAATAACTCAGATGCCCCCTAGAATTGGGCAATTAACTTGTCTTGCGTGGTTGAGTTTTTTCATTGTTGGTGAGACGAGAGGTTTTCAGCTAGGCGAATTGCAAGGCTTGAATCTCAGAGGAGAACTACGAATCAAACACCTTGAAAGAGTTAAAAATCTGGAGGATGCCAAAGAAGCCAATTTGGTCAAAAAACAGAACCTCCGCTGCTTAAACTTGTCTTGGGAAAGGAACGAAGAATCTGACTCGCATGCGAATGCTGAAGATATACTAGAAGCCCTTGAACCTCACCCAAATCTTGAACATTTGTCCATAGAAGAGTATAAAGGTACCAATCTCCCACTTTGGCTGAGGAATCTAAAAAATGTAGTTTGCATTCGGCTCTCAAACTGCAAAAATTGTTTAGAACTTCCACCCTTTGGGAAACTAGCTTCTCTGAGGACTCTTCGCATATCTGGAATGAATCATGTGGAGTACATCGACAGTGAATCCAATGGTGGAGGGGTGAGAAGCTTTCCATCTTTGGAAACACTCAGCATATGGGATTTTCCAAATTTGAAAAGATTACCAAGAGAGGAAGGAAGAGAGCTACTCCCTTGTCTTACCAGGTTAACCATTGGCAAATGCCATAAGTTGACCTTGCCATGCCTTCCGTCACTCAAAGAATTAGTAGTGCAGGGAATGTCTTTCTTGGACTGTTATCAGGATGAGGTAATTTCTCTTGCAGGTGGGATCCTGCGAAACCTCACTGCTCTTCAATCACTACGTATTCAACACTTCTCCAAGCTTGAGTGTTTGCCAGAGCAAGAGCTTGGAGGACTGACCTCTCTCCAACATTTGGAGATTGATGAATGTAGCAAGTTCAAATCTTTGCCGGAGGGGTTGCGGAAACTCACTGCCCTTGCGAGGTTGAATGTTACAGGCTGCCCGGAGTTGGTGGATTTGCCAATGGGCCTCACTTCCCTTCAACATCTGGCCATGGCGGGTTGCACTCAGTCTACAGGAAAACCTGGTGGTCTATGGATTCCCAGCTTTTGTTCTGAGTTGGTGGTTTTGCCAGAGGCCTTACAACATGCCCCTGCGCTGCAATCTCTACGTATATCTGGATATTCAGATCTAGCATCATTGCCTGACTGGCTGGGAAACCTCACGTCTCTTCAGTCCTTATTTATTGAATTGTGCCCTAAGCTTGCATCACTTCCGACGAGCATTCAAAGCCTTACCAAACTCCAAACTTTGAGCATCAGTGATTGTCCTGAACTGGAGAGGCGATGTGAGAAGGAAAGCGGAGAGGATTGGTACAAGATTAATCACATACCAAACGTCAAGGTTCGTAAAAGCTGGCAACCAGGAGAAGCGCACACTAGAAACGGTCGCACGCCATTGAAAAGAATGGCCAGCAGGTTTTTTAATTCCTTTCCCTGTGCTTAAATTCAAATTTACTCAAAATTTTTCCTTTTTCCTTCTTTGGGTGGATACATCTTGCTATGAGACTTCTCGTTAAGGATCCATCCAAGACAACCTTTTCCTGCATCCGCCGTGCCCAAAAAATGAGATGTTTTCCAATCTGATGGACCTTTTTTGTTCTGTTGGAGGTACTTCGGCTCTGTTTTTTATTGTGTAGTGTAAGAATTTTTCTTGTATGCATGCTAGATGTTTGGTTTATTGACTATGAGTTGGGTGTATTTGGCAGAAGTCTTGTTTCACTTGGTGCTGTCTTAATGGAGTACTGGGCTGTCTATTTCTGTTTTGTGGGTGTGTTGGTGGCTGTTGTTCTAATGGTGCATTCAATCATGTTTAATTCTAATAAAATTTTCTTTGCTCATCATAAAATAATAATAATAAAAAAATAAAAGTGAGATTTCTACAAGAAGGAAAAAGTCTACAATCCAATTTTTTTTTTTTTTGTTTGGTTAATGGGGAAAACACCGGATAAACCACCCCTCACATCGAGCCTTGTTGAAGAGGCCTAGTGGTTTATGGTTTGATACAATCGGGACCCAATAAGCCTCGTTGCTCTAAAGTCACTAACAATTGTGCGGTGTGAAGAGCTTGAATGATTGCCAGAGCAAGCAAGAGCTTGGAGGACAGACCTCTCTCCAACGTTTGGAGATTCGTGAATGTATTAAGTTTAAATCTTTGTCGGAGGGGTTGCAGAAACTCACTGCCCTTGCGAGGTTGGATGTTAGCAGCTGCCCAGAGTTGGTGGCTTTGCCGGTGGGCCTCAATTCCCTTCAGCATCTGACCATGGTGGGTTGGAATGAGTTTAAATTCATATCTGGTGGCCCATGGAATCCCACCATTTGTGTTAAGCTGGTGGTTTTGCCTGAGGCCTTACAGCATGTCCCTGTGCTGCAACCCCTACATATCTCTGTATATCCAGATCTAGCTTCATTGTTTGACTGGCTTGGAAACCTCACGTCTCTTCAACCCTTATCCATTATTGATTGCCCTAAGCTTGCATCACTTCCAACTAGATAGGCGAGGTGAGAACGAAAGAAGGGAGGATTGGCACAAGATAAGTGATGTAGAACAAATCTAGTTAGATTCCTAACTAGATTTGCTTAGGACCAAATCTAGTTAGATTCCTAACTACATTTGCTTAATTTTCTTATTTTGTTTATTTTGTTTATTTTATTTATTCCTTTCCTATTTTATTGCTTTCATAAGTTTAGTAGAATTCATTTTCCTTAGCTTACTTAGAGTTTAAGTATTAATTCTTTATAAATAGGTTTGTAGATTTTCTTGAAATGTTTCCATTTTCTTATGTGGGTGAACGCATATTGTGCCGACACGGATGTGGAATAGTATGGATGTTTTTGGGTGTTGTGCCAACATGGAGAAACTGAGAAAAGAGAAGGGACTCAAGGGAGGTAGCTCTTACCGAGCATATGTAGCTTAGATGGCATTTCCTATCCAATTGGGTGTGGGGGGGTATGGGGGGATTGGAGGTCGAGGGTTTGACTCCCCGGGTGTGTGTTTGGGTGTGTGAGTTTCTAATAACGAGTGAAAAAAAAAAAAAAAAATATATATATATATATATATATATATAAAATAAAAATAAAAATGGGGAGGTGGCTCTTGCGTTTTTCTTAGGGTAATGGAAGATGAATGAAAGACTTAGATTAATGGGCTCCACAACTTGGGTGCGGCCCCAATTTGTTCTGTGTCTCGTCTTGTGTTCCTTATTTGTCACCTCAGTACGCTATGAGACTCTTGTTGAGGATCCATCTAAATAACTCTTTCCTGCATCTGTCGAGTCCACAAAATAAGAAATTATTCCCATTCTTCGACTATCTTGGAATTTCGGGCGTCTTCCAGCCTGATGAACCTATTTGTTCTGTTGGAGGTAATTCGGCTCTGGCTTTTATTTACTAGTGTAAGAATGCATGCTAGATGTTTGGTTTATTGCCTATGAGTTGGGTGTATTTGGCACAAGTCAAGTCTTGTTTCACTAGATGCTATCTTACAGGAGGCCTAGGTTGTCTATTTTCGTTTTATGGGTGTGTTGGTGGCTGTTGTTCTTTATAGTGTACTGAATCCTCTTTAATTCTAATAAAATTGTCTTTGCCAATGAAAAAAGGAAATAAATAAATAAATAAAAAGTGAGGTTTGTAATTGTGTCCAAGGAGGACAGAGTCCACCAAACCAGCCCTCACATCGAGCCTTGCTCATACTTAACTGGGTTGATGGGGAAACTCCATTCCTGCATTGCAAACCAAAAATGAGCACTACAACAGCAAACGAAATTAACATGATCACTATAAAGCCCTCCATTAAACATCACGTCCTCAAGCCTTTCTGGACTGAGATGCGTCCACGTCCAGCATAACGTGAATGCTATGTATGGGCTATTGGCACTGGGGAAGAAATTAAATTGTGTCTCTAGGCTTTATATATCTGCCACAGCCAAATGGTCTAAATGCACGTCTTCCATGATATATATTAGGAAGTTAGGCCATTTACGTTTTTGCCACTACAACAAAAACACCATATTGCCACAATACTATTGCAACAATAAAAATATAGAGGCAATTGAGTCAAGTATTGCAATGATTTCTTATTAGTCGTTGCAATAGGTACTAAAACATGGCATTTGTTGCAACGGATATATTGCAACAACACTAACTGTGGCAATAGGATAAAATTTTATCCCACCAATATTCTCATCAGTGGCGCCATTAGCAACCACATCGACGTGGTCTGTTGCAATAGGTTGTCGCATCGATCCAATTTGTTGCAATACGTTATCGCATCGACTTCTTTCATTGCAATAGGGCTGGAATTTATTCCCACAAAAGTTTCATTGCAATAGGGCTGACATTTATTCTCACAAAGCTTCACTTCGTTACAGATGTCGGCCATGGCACCCCCAAAATTATAAAACTGCACGGAAACACACAAAATCAGTTGTGGGCAGACAAAGCCTAAAGTGGGTTATATATACTTGGCAAAGTCACATTAAGATGTGAATGTCACAACCATTCTGATCTCAAATAATTGCAAGATTTCAGATCTCTCTCTCTCTCTTCTTCTTTTCCGGTCTTCTCTTGCAACCAAACAAAGCATAAAAATATGTTGTCAGGTCAGAAACACAAAAAGATGGCTTATGCTTGGTGGCTTTGCCAATGGGGCTCACTTCCCTTCAGCATCTGATCATGGAGGCTTCGCATTCGTTTATAGCAACATCTGGTGGACCATGGATTTCCGACAGTTGTTCTAAGATGGTGGTTTTGCCAGAGGCCTTGCAACATGCCCCTGCGCTGCAATCTCTATTTATATATATATCTGGATATCCAGATCTAGCATCATTGCTTGACTGGCTGGGAAACCTCAATCCTTATCCATGGAGAGTTGCCCTAAGCTTGCATCACTTCCGACGAGCATTCAAAGCCTAACGAAACTCAAAACTTTGTGCATCAGTAATTGTCCTGAACTGGAGAGGCGATGTGAGAATGAAAGCGGGGAGGATTGGGGCAAGATAAATCACATACCAAACGTCCATTTTTATAATAAAACCGCACAGTAGAAACGGTCGCACGCCATTTACACACAATTTTTCCTTTTTTCTTCTTTCGGTGGATGCATTTTCCTATGAGACTTCTTGTTAAGGATCCATCCTAGACAACTTTTTCCTGATAAACGTTGAGGGTAGTGACGTGAGAAAGTTGCGAACTGGGGGAATGCTTAGTCATGGGAGAGAGGGGGAGAAAATGCTGTGGGGAAGAGGGAAAGAAGAAAGGGAGAATTACAGATTGGTCCGGCTAAAAGTAAGTAATTATAGTTCAATTTCATATGACTACTAACTTCTTAGTGAATGAAAAATAACTTAACTAAGGATGACTACTAACTCCAAAATCGGCAGTAGTAACACCACTTCTAGCACAATTTTAATTTTAATTTTAATTTTAATTTTTGGTTAATTTTTTTTCTATAGCACAAACACACAACATTATTTTTTTAAAAAAAATACTGTAAAAAAGTAAGACCATATTTTATACATGTACGGTGTAATAACCAAAAATATATATATGTGACTAATATATCGGGGGTAAAAAAGGTAGCCATGCTTTCACTCTCTCTAGGTATGGATACTCGTAGATCTGCAAAACCCGATCAATCCGAACCGATCCATAGCTATATGGGCGATTTTCAAGTGGTAATGTAGGTAGGTAGCGGGTTAAGATTTAAATTTTCACGGGGTCATGAGCGGTTTGTGGGTCTAAAAGTGAAAATCTGACTATAACCCACCCGTCCGCATTAGTGATTAGAAAAAGTATACACTACACAGGGGTGACCTATGTGTATAAAGCTTTTCATGGAAAACTTTTAATATAAAATTGAACCCATGTTTTTAATTTGCTTTGTGATTGTCCAAGCTTGAGATTTGGCTTTAGCAAAGTAGTGTTGTGAATATATTTACAGCGTATAAATATAATGAAAAGCTTTATATTTAATGTACATGGAGTAAGTTTATCATGATAAAGTATACAAGACAGTGTGCTAGGCTTGTTAAAATATATTTTTAATCACATACACAATATAGTTCAATATTATTACGAGTTCTCATGGTCAAATTTTATTGTCTAAAGAGTAATACTGCATATAATTATTCAACCATGCTACAAAGAATTTTTGATGGCCCAGCACAATCCAACACGTAAATACAATCTTGATTTTAAAAAATCTTTAAAGATACTGTGGTGTCATTACATGGGTAAAATGATTGGGTTTCTTAAACCTGTTGGTACCAAATGATGGACTTATTACATTTAACGTCTTAACTCTAAGGCTATGTTTGATAGGCCGGATAGGATAAACATATCATTTTCATGTGTTTTGTATTCTTTTCAATCACAAGTATATCCGTAGGAATGGTTATATCCTCCATATACGAGAGATACAAAAACCAGTGAGGGAGGTGATATATTTTTATCTTAGGATACTTTCCCATTTAAAAGAAACATAGGGATATAAAAATATATCTCTAAGGGACCATCTTCCCTATTTCAAATAAAGCAACAAGAGGTTTCTTCATCCACCAATTCTATTATATCCAATCTTTTAATCCGACATACCAAATATGGCGTAAAAAGTATAATAAAAAAAAAGAAAAGAAGAAGAAGAAGAAGAAAACTCCTTGCAAAGATTGTTGTCTGTGTGGGTATAAAGCATCTCGCACGGGCCGTTAAGGAAATAATCTGGACCGAAACCTCGACGTGAGTAAAACCTGGGATATCCATAATAGTTAAAAAAAAATAATAAAAAAAATTTAAAAAGGAGAAAACTCAATTCTTCCCCTATTACTCATAGAGGTAGAACCCATTCTTGTTGGTAAACGGTAGGTCAAGAAATAACCCTTGGATCTCATGCATCAATAGGCGCATCACTACCACCCATTGTTACACGCTATTATTGCTACTATTCCTTTCTTTTTCATTTTTCTAAGCAGAAAAGAGATAATTATTGCTACAATTCTGTTATTCCTTGTTTTCTTTTTTGGAATAGACTCCCTATGGATGATCAACTTCAAAAACAGGGCTGCTCTATGGCTTCTTGTTGTAGTTCATGCACCTCTACAGGATGTCACTTGTTCATTCCTTGTGACTTTGCTACAGATTTGTGGAGGTGGTTAGCTTCAATTTCCTGGTATCTCTCCCTAGCCAGAATATTTCTATTTTGGATTTTTGGCAGCATGTTATTTCTCGTACAATGAGTTCCCAGGTGTACAATTTGTGGATAGCTGCGGTGTTTTTGGAGTTTGAGGCTATATGGCATTCTCGTAATTCATGTCGTTTTGAAGGTCATGAGCCATTTCTCAAATGGTCTTGTCTTCATATTCTTTTTATGCTTTCTGCTATCCGAAAAAGTAGTGTTGGAATAATGGCCGGATAATTTCATTTCTGATTTATTCATCCTTAGAGCGTTTGGTGTTCAAGGTCTATATAGAAAGGCTCCTTCAATTATTCCTGTAAAGTGGTATCCCCCTCCTAATGGTTGGATTAAATTGAACACGGATGGTTTAGCCAAAGGTAATCCTGGGCCGGCTATTGCTATTGGTGTTTACAGAACTAGTAGAGGTTTCATTAAGTGGGGTTTTTAGTGAATTTTTGGGTGTGCACACTGCTTTCTATGCTGAATTGGTTGCAGTTATTATTGTTATTGAACAAGCTTGGCACAAGGGATGGAGAAACCTTTGGTTGGAGTCTGATTCTAGCTCTGCCATTCAATGTTTGGCTAATCCATCTTATGACCCACCAGCCACCTTGATCCCTTAAAATTTGCTGGCTAAATTGCAGGTGTTATTTGCAGAATATGAACTTCCATTTTAGTCATATCTTTAGAGAAGGAAATGTTGTAGCCAATAAATGCGCAAATATTGGATTATCCTATTCAGGTTTTCAGCGGTGGTGGGCTTCTCCTATAGTGGTTACTACTCAACTATGTAATGACATGTATCGTCTCCCTTCGTATAGGTTTAAACCATAGGGTGGTTTTGTGTCCTTTGTGAGTTGGATTGTGGCGTTTTATAAGCCACAAGGATTAGTCTTTTCTTTATTTTTCCACTTCCTCCATGTATTCTCTTTTTCTTCATTTAATAATACTCTAGCCTATAGCACATGATTTGGGAGTTACTAGGGTGCCAACCAAGCTAGGATGCTAGTTAATCCTATGATGCATGAAGCACTATTTTACTATATAAAAATAATAAAAATGGACGGGCAAGCTAGAGGCAACCTAGCAAACTGAAAACCTATTATTGGACAAGTAACCAATTCCTCAAAATTAATAGTAAAAAAAATTACATTAAAATTCAGAATTCTTTTTCCGCCTAAAAGAAAAGGAAAAACGCTGTTATCAATCGTGGAGCCGCCTGTATGTGAAATCAAGAATGAGGAGGAAAGCAAAAGTATATGAAGCTTCCACGAAATTCCCATGACTAATGAATTCTTCGCAAGGCATCCAATAACAAGAAATAACTAGTGTTATAGATGGTGAGATTGAATATGGTTTTCCATTTTATCTCTATGAGAGACATTTTATCTCAATCCTTGAGTGAGAATTATTGAGATTGAATGTGGTTTTCCATTTTATTAATTTCTATGACTGATATTTTATCTCAATTCTCAATCCTTCAGTGAGAATTATTACAATTATATATTGCGACAACTTTCGAAGGATAGAGAGACATAGATCGCGATTTTCAGGGGCAACCATTATTAAAGCCATAACAAGATATCCGTCACATTCTTTTTTCAAAAAACTATATATTGCACCAATTTTTAAAAGATGTAATCAGAATGTGACTTAAAAATATGCATTAGTTTAAAATTAGCAATCATCCAAAAACTATAAATTGCACCAATTTTAGATTCAAATTTACACAAAATTTTTCCTTTTTTCTTCTTTGGGTGGATGCATTTTCCTATGAGACTTCTTGTTAAGGATCCATCCTAGACAACTTTTTCCTGATAGACGTTGAGGGTAGTGAAGTGAAAAAGTTGCCAACTGGGGGAATGCTTAGTCATGGGAGAGAGGGGGAGAAAATGCCGTATGGAAGAGGGGAAAGAAAAAAGGTTGAATTACAGATTGGTGCGGCTAAAATTAAAAATCTGCTAGAAATGAATCGGGACAGTCAAAAATTTAATCTAAATCAGGGAAATTAAAATTTCTGATTTGAATACAAGAAAGCCCAAAGGCAAAAAGTGGCCAGACCTGCGAAGCCAAATATCCGGGATTTGCACCCCCTCTGCGCGCACGTCGCACGCCTGCGTCGCGCCCGACTAAGTCAATTTTCGGACCCCTGTCCCGCAAATTGATCAATTGGGCTTCGACTCGTGCGCACGTGGGCCTCCTTAAACTCTACCACATGTTAACCAAACATAAAGAGTATAAAGGTATATAAACACAAGACAAGGCTTTATAAATTTCCAATGTGGGACAAAGTGTTTTGGGCCAACAACAAGATTACACAAAAAAACAAAGAAGTATTTTGAAAAACCCAATATATACAACACTAACTTCTTAGTCAATGAAAAATACCCTAACTAAGGATGACTACTAACTGACAAAGCGGCAGTAGTAACACCGCTTTTAGCTTCTTTTTTTTTTTTTTTTTTTTTTTTTTTTTTATAAAAACACAAGTAGACAACATTGAAAAAAAAAAAAAAAAAAAGAAAGAAAGAAAGAAAGAAAGAAAGAAAGAAGAAGAAGAAGAAGAAGTACTGTACAAAGGTAAGATGTTTTATACATGTACGGTCTAGAAAGTGAAAATCTAACTATAACCACCCATCCGCATTAATGATTAGAAAAAGAATACACTACACAGGGGTGACCTATGTGCATAAAGCTTTCATGGAAAACTTTTAATATAAAATTGAAGCCATGTTTTTAATTTGCTTTGTGATTGTTCAAACTTGAGGTTTGGCTTGAGCAAAGCAATGTTGTGAATATATTTACAGCGTATAAATATATTGAAAAATATACAGTGGAATCATTCTACGGGTAAAATGATTGGGTTTCTTAAACCTGTTGGTACCAAATGATGGATTTATTACATTTAACTTCTTAAACTCTAAGGCTATGTTTGGTAGGCCAAATAGGATAAACATATCATTTTCACGTGTTTCGTATTCTTTTCAAACACGGGATATACTATCGGTAGGAATGGATATATCCTTCATATGTGGGAAATACAAAAACCAATGAGGGAGGTGGTATATTTTTATCTTAGGATACTATCCCATTTATAAAACCTGGGATACCTGTAATAATTTTTTTTTTTTTTTTTTTTTAAAAATCCTTCAAAGGAGAGCTCAATTCTTCCCATATTACCCATAGAGGTAGAACCCATTCTTGTTGGTAAATGGTAGGTCAAGAAAGAACCTTTGGATCTCATGCATCAATAGGTGCATCACTACCACCCATTGTTACACACTATTATTGCTACTATTCCATTTTTCTATTCTTTTTTCTAAGCAGCAAAGAGATAATTATTGCTACAATTATGTTATTCCTTGTTTTCTTTCTTTCTTTCATCAATTCTTATAATGGACGGGCATGCTAGAGGCAACCTAGCAAACTGAAAACCTTTTATTGGACAAGTAACAAATTCCTCAAAATTAATAGTAAAAAAAAATTAAATTAAAGATGGGAATTCTTTTCCCCCCAAAAGAAAAGGAAAAACGTTGTTATCAATGGTGGAGCGGCCAGTATGTGAAGTCAATTAAGCATGAGGAAAGTAGAGTATATGAAGCTTCCCTGAAATTTTCATGACTAATGAATGCTTCACATGTTGAGGACCTGATTATGTAAACAAATAGTATCACAGAGAAAGTGAACACATAGTTCCCCTTTTCTTCTCATTGGACAATCCATAATTAACCGTTGAATGGGTGACATAGCTACATCTCACATAGGTGATATTAGCATTTTCCCATTTCATTTATAAATATTTTTTAAAAAAAAATTTTAAATTTCAATACTTTGGACGATCATCGGGAAGGCTTTCATCTAATAGCTCAATTATCTAACATATAATTGGAGTCTCTCTTTCCTTGCCATTGCTTGGACCATTTGGACAACTAGAAATGAAGAAGTAATTACCAATGTTGAAGTTCCTTTCCCTGCCATGCTTCTTAATTTATACTCTTATATTAGAGATCTCTACTTTGCCTTCAAGGTGGACCCCTATCCTAAACCAATATTCTTCTTTCTTTTCTTCTTTCCCTTTCTTTCCGCCGAAAGCATACATTTTTTTATTAATATCCCTATTCTCTCTCCCACGCCCTTGTCTCCTCTCCACCAAAGCATTCATTTCTTTGACTTTTTATTCTTTCCAACACAACCGCCCCTTCTTGAATCCTTCTTCTCTATTTATATATATTATCAATATATATAAAATCATCTACTATGGTCAAGTCCACCAAGAACACATACACCCACCTCTACTATTATATATATCAATGTATAAAATCATCACAATTCCATCAAAAGTACACATAAAATAAATCAATAAATATCCAGGGTATTACGATATCTACTAAGGCATAATTTATTAGTTGGAAAATATAAGTTAGTGAGTTATTTAAATGAATATTTTGTGATTATCAGTATACTAGTAATTAATATTGCTGCTAGAAACAATCATCATTGATGATTTACATAGACTTTATAAGATCAAATTTGATATTATAAGTGAGTTCTTAGTTACCTCTGCAAAGACAAAATTGGCTTGGCCCCCATTTTCTTAGAACTCTTGCTACCAAATAATGGACTCATTATATTTAACATCTTAAACTACAAGAAGTAAAAACAAAAACAAAAAATAAAATAAAATGAATTGAGTTCTTAATTACCTGTACAAAGACAAAATTGGCTCGGCCCTGATTTCTTAGAACTAATCATTCTTAAATTTAATATCTTAAACTACAAGAAATTAAAACAAAAAAGAAATGAAGTTGAGCCCCATACTTGCATTACTATTATCGATTGTTACATGAATTATTGCTACAATATAATTCCCTTTTTTTTTTTTCCTCCCTCCTAATCAGCAAATAGTTAATTATTGTTTCATTTCTTTTATTCATTGTTAGCATGGATGAATTCTTCTCATTGGTCAATCTATAATTCCCATTGGCTGGGTGACAGAGCTACATCCTGCATAGGTGCTAGCATCATTTTCCCATTTGATTTTATTTAATTTTAATATTTTAGACAATTGTCGTGAAGGATTTCATCTATTAGATCATCTTGTGGTCATTCAGTCCAATTTACTTTCATTTTTGCAACTGAAAATGGCTGAGGCTTTGCTTAAAATTGTGTGTGAGAATTTGAACTCCCTGATTGGCCAATAATTTCACACTGCAAATGATCGAACACCTACTTCCTCTTGGGTCATTCACTCCTCTTTCAGTCCT
Organism: Liquidambar formosana; assembly: GCA_039720395.1. NCBI lineage: Eukaryota > Viridiplantae > Streptophyta > Magnoliopsida > Saxifragales > Altingiaceae > Liquidambar > Liquidambar formosana. The sequence continues at coordinate 85,077 of JBBPBK010000026.1, forward strand.
ATCAACTTGCAAGCATATACAACTCTAAGCTTTCTTAGATTGCAACTGATCGAAATGGCTGAGGCTTTGCTCCAAGTTGTGTGTGAGAATTTGAACTCCCTGATCCAAAGGGAGCTTGGGTTGTTTTGGGGTGTCAAAAAGGAGATGGAAAAGCTTTCATCTACCCTCTCAACAGTCCGGGCTGTCCTTGAAGATGCTGAGGAGAAGCAATTGAAGGATAAGGCCATACAAAACTGGTTGCGGAAGCTCAAAGATATAGCTTATGATGTAGATGACATCTTGGATGAGTGCGCCACAGAAACCATGCAATTGGAGCCAGAAGGCCAAAGTTCTGGATTGATCAACAAGGTACACACTTCTTTTTTAACTCGTTATCATCTAGAAAATGTCATGTTTCGTTTCAAGATTGGAAAACGGATGAAAGAAATCAGAGAGAGGTTAGATGAAATTGCGGCAGAGCGGATGAGGTTTCATTTGCGTGAGGGTGTTGTGGAGAGGCGAGTTGAGGCCATAGAAGGACGCCAAACTTGCTCTGTTTTAACTCAACCACAGGTGTATGGAAGAGATGGGGATAGAGAAAAAATTGTTGAACTTTTGGTGAAGCATGCAAGTAATTGTGAGGATGTCTCAATCTACCCTGTAATTGGTATGGGGGGCTTGGGAAAGACGACGCTTGCCCAGCTGGTTTTCAATGATGAAAGGGTAAATAAGCATTTTGACACAAGAATTTGGGTGTGTGTTTCTGAGGATTTCGATGTGAAGAGGCTGATAAGAGCAATTATAGAATCTGCATGTGGAAGAGTTCCAGACGCCTCAGAGTTGGAGCCCCTGCAAAGAGGCCTTCGAGAGATGCTGAACGGGAAAAGATATTTGCTTGTGTTAGATGATGTATGGAATCAAGATCAAGAGAAGTGGGATCGCTTAAAGTATGTACTAGCATGCGGATCAAAAGGCGCTTCAATTGTTGTCACTACTCGTATTGAAAAGGTCGCATCGATTATGGGAACTCTTCCACCGCATCACTTGTCAGGTTTGTCAAAAAATGATTGCTGGTCATTGTTTAAGCAACGTGCATTTGGAAATGAGGCAGAAGAACGCCCAAACCTCGTAGCAATTGGGAAGGATATAATAAGGAAGTGTGGGGGTGTGCCATTGGCTGCAAAGGCTCTAGGAAGCTTAATGCGCTTCAAGAGGGAGGAAAATGAGTGGCTTTTTGTTAAGGAAAGTGAAATTTGGAATTTACCACAAGACGAGAATTCCATCTTGCCTGCCTTGAGATTGAGTTACTTTGATTTGCCATTAGAGTTGAGACAATGCTTTGCATATTGTGCCATATTTCCAAAGGACTCTGTAATTGGAAAGCAAAATATTATTGATCTTTGGATGGCTAATGGATTTATCCCTTCCAATGGAAAATTAGAGCCAGAAGATATTGGGAATGAAATATGGAATGAATTATATTGGAGATCTTTTTTCCAAGATTTGAGCAAAGATGATTATGGGAAGATTTTAAGTTTCAAGATGCATGATCTTATGCACGATCTGGCCCAATCTGTGGTGGCGGATGAATGCTGTATTATGGAGGGTGAGAAGGAAGCGAATGTTTCAAAAAGAATTCGTCATGTTAGATTGGTTACTAATTCAAAGTATTTATGTACGATTCCAGAAGCTTTATATAAAGTTGAATCCTTGCGGACACTCCACCTATCATGGCCATCTAAGCTTTCCAATGACTGTTCAAAATTTGGTTTTTTGCGAGTATTGGTGGTGAGGGGAACTAGAATAACAAAGCTACCATCTTCAATTGGCAAGTTAAGACATCTACGGTATTTGGACCTTTCTCACACAGAGGTCAACATGCTTCCGGATGCAATTTGTAGTTTCCAAATTTGCAAACTTTGAATATAGAAGGGTGTTATTCTCTTCAGAGATTACCCAAGCAAATGAGACGCCTTAGAAATCTTCGACATCTGTACATGGATTGTTGTGATCAAATAACTCAGATGCCCCCTAGAATTGGGCAATTAACTTGTCTTACGTGGTTAAGTTTATTCATTGTTGGTGAGAGGAGAGGTTTTCAGCTAGGCGAATTGCAAGGCTTGAATCTCAGAGGAGAACTACGAATCGAACACCTTGAAAGAGTTAAAAATCTGAAGGATGCCAAAGAAGCCAATTTGGTCAAAAAACAGAACCTCCGCTGCTTAAACTTGTCTTGGGAAAGAAATGGTGAATCTGACTCACAAGCGAATGCTGAAGATATACTTGAAGCCCTTGAACCTCACCCAAGTCTTGAACAGTTGTCCATAGAAGAGTATAAAGGTACCAATCTCCCACTTTGGCTGAGGAATCTAGTTCTAAAAAATGTAATTTGCATTCGGCTCTCAAACTGCAAAAATTGTTTAGAACTACCACTCTTTGGGAAACTAGCTTCTCTGAAGACTCTTGACATATCTGGAATGAATCATGTGGAGTACATCGACAATGAATCCAATGGTGGAGGGGTGAGAGGCTTTCCATCTTTGGAAACACTCCGCATATGGAATTTTCCAAATTTGAAAAGATTATCAAGAGAGGAAGGAAGAGAGCTACTCCCTCGTCTCACCAAGTTAACCCTTGGCGAATGCTATAAGTTGACTTTGCCATGCCTTCCGTCACTCAAAGAATTAGAAGTGCAGGGATGCAATGAGGTCTTACTAAGTTCGATATCAAACCTTCATAGTCTCACCTCCCTTTTGGTAGGAGGTAATAGTGACGTAATTTCCTTTCCCGATGGGATCCTGCGAAACCTCACTGCTCTTCAATCACTACGTATCGAAGGCTTCTCCAGGCTTCAAGTGCTTCCTACAGACCTTGCAAGCCTCGTTGCTCTAAAGACACTAGCAATTGCGTCGTGTGAAGAGCTTGAGTTTTTGCCACAGCAAGAGCTTGGAGGACTGACCTCTCTCCAACATTTGGAGATTCGTAAATGTATCAAGTTCAAATCTTTGCCGGAGGGGTTGCAGAAACTCACTGCCCTCGCGAGGTTGGATGTTAGCAGCTGCCCGGAGTTGGTGGATTTGCCAATGGGCCTCACTTCCCTTCAACATCTGGCCATGAGTGGTTGCAATATAATTCAATCAATATCTGGTGGTCCACGGATTCCTGACATTTGTTCTAAGATGGTGGTTTTGCCAGAGGCCTTACAACATGCCTCTGCGCTGCAATCTCTTCGTATATGTGGATATTTTGATCTAGCTTCATTGCCTGACTGGCTGGGAAACCTCACGTCTCTTCAATCCTTATCCATTTACCATTGCCCTAAGCTTGCATCACTTCCGACGAGCATTCAAAGCCTAAACAATCTCCAAACTTTGAGCATCAGTGATTGTCCTGAACTGGAGAGGCGATGTGAGAAGGAAAGCGGAGAGGATTGGTACAAGATAAATCACGTACCAAACGTCAATGTTTGGAATACCTTGTACGGAAAAGGTCGCGCGCCATTGAAAAGAATGGCCAGTACGTTTTTTAATTCCTTTCCCTGTGCTTAAATTCAAATTTACTCAAAATTTTTCCTTTTTTCTTCTTTGGGTGGATGCATCTTGCTATGAGGCTTCTCGTTAAGGATTCATCCAAGACAACCTTTTCCTGCATCCGCCGTGCCCAAAAAATGAGTTGTTTTCCAATCTGATGGACCGTTTTTGTTCTGTTGGAGTTACTTTGGCTCTGTTTTTTATCGTGTGGTGTAGGAATTTTTCTTGTATGCATGCTAGATGTTTGGTTTATTGACTTTGAGTTGGGTGTATTTGGCGCAAAGTCTTGTTTCACTTGGTGCTGTCTCAGTGGAGTACTGGGCTGTCTATTTCTGTTTTGTGGGTGTGTTGGTGGCTGTTGTTCTAATGGTGCATTCAATAATGTTTAATTCTAATAAAATTTTCTTTGCTCATCAAAAAAATAATAATTCGGAGTAATAAAAAAATAAGGGAGGATTGGGGATTGTCCTCAATTAGAGAGGCGATGTGAGAAGGAAAGAAGGGAGGATTGGCACAAGATAAGTCACTAGAAAAGGTCGTGCATGTTTTTTCGCATATCATCAGATGACTTTAATTTTGATTTAATTATGTGCCCAAAAATAAATAAATAAATGAAATAGTATCCATACATAGTAGCATGAGAGATTTAAAATTGAATCTCGCATATGTCATGCCCAAAACGTAAGAAGTTAGTCCGAGTTAAGTGAGGTTTGTAGTTGTGTAGGAGGAACCACAACGAAGGTTTTACAATCCACTTGCGATTAAGCAGCCTTAATCTATTCAATTGCGTAATGGAAACTTATCCATTCTTTCTCTTATATTCTGTGAAGGAGAGACCTTGGCATCAACTGGTCTGATGGGGGGAACTGCATTGTTGCCTTGTTTTGCAACCTTAATCTTGTGCTTCTTTCAGCGTAGTCATAGTCCTGGTATCTGGCTAGTTATGGTTGTGCTCTCTTATACGCGAGAAAATAGAACTAGCATGAAATGCGAATAAAAAAATGGTGACCAGTATGCTGTTTTGCACTTTTGCATTCTTACAATTGTTCCTCATAATTAAGTTAATGACACTCTTCAACTAGGAAAAAAATAATGCCCAAATTGTACAGTGGTTTAGATTTTTATGATGCGTTTGGATGAAAGATTTGTAAGAAAGAAATAAGCTAAAATGGGATCTCAATCTCATTCCCTTTAACAGCCACCACCATAATTTGGCATTAAAATTCCAACTTAATCCAAATCCATCTTACAAATCCCTCATTCAAACTCACCATTATTAAGTGAGTTCCAAAGGAATATAATGTACACTCTTTGTTTTTAGGGGACTTATTTCTGAGTGAACGAGTGGAACTTTAGCCATACCCAAAGCTGAAAAAGACCTGATCGTGTGGATAGGATTCACCCACTCCAAACGTTCCCCCAAAATAAACAAAAATTGTTTATTCATTTGGATGCTCAAAATTAAGGGATCCTAGCTAAGTGTTTATATTTATTGAGCTTCTTATGGCATATTAATTTGACATGCTTGCCTAATTTCTCATTCAATTTTGTTTATTTATCCTACAAAAGGACAAGATTATGCAGAGCAAGTTGGATTAACGCATTATTTCCACGTTTGCTATGAGGGGTGTCTTGTTGTATTTTATTGTGTGATTTTATTGCTACCAGCAAACAATTAAAGCTGTCCTCTTTGGCTTGTCTTTGACCATAAGACCATCATGTAATTAAGTGCTCAAATTATTAATTCCAAAAAAGAGGAAAATTTTTTTTTTCTTTTTTGGTTGAGCTCATAACCATTTCTACCACAAATGCTTGATTATTATGGTTTATGGCTATGCTGGAATAAGTTGGAATGTTAGATCAATGCTCAATTAAGGCCCGTTTGGTCGTCTAATGAAAATGGAATAATTATAATCTATTTAAGATGATGGTGACTTGCCATTTGGAATAATCAATTTTATTTAAAGTGATGAATTTATACATTTAATATAAATACGTAGTAATTGTTTAATTTTGATTTGGACGCCCAGACAGACTCTTAAAGTTATGAAAAAATAGATTGTTTTGTTCAACTACGGTTCAAACTAAACCAGGCATTATTTGGGCCGGGGTAGCTCAACCAAGAAAAAAAGCTAATATGATTGATCATTACATTTGCACAACGGTAGAACAACGGAAAATTGGCAAAGTAGTAAGGAGAAATTTATAGAGAAGTAGAAAAGAAGATAGTCCAATAGACATCTCGGTTACCGTACCTTGACGGAAAACCAAGAGAGTGGACATAAGAACTCTTTTATGCAAATGTTGACTTTTAATCAACAATTGACTTTTGGTTAAAAAAAAAAAAAGCTTGGCTTTTGCTAAATTGATTGATTTTGGACTACTAATTAATTTCAGCCTTATAAAAATGAGGTAATTTACATTGCCCATGCCGAAGGAGAAGGAGAAGCTCCTTTCCAACAAATGGAGGGTCGAGTGAAATCTGAATTATTTATACCATGTGAGACCGGTACCCCATTAATCTTTCCTATCCACATGCCTTCCAGTCTTCTTGTTAGCCATGTGGGTTATGACTTGTGAGGGAGTACTAATTAAATAACCAAAGTATTCCAAGCTAGCTAAGAATTGAATTAAAAATTAAAGTTCTCTATGTTTGGATAAGGAATTTTTAGGTAGAATTTGCTTTTGAGATGGAATTTGTAAAATTTTTATAAGAATGAGATAGACAAAATCCTTATAAAAATTTTACAAATTCCATTTCAAAAGCAAATTCCACCTAGAAATTCCTTATCCAAACATAACATAACTTAATAATTCAAGAATAATACTAATGTTATGTTTGGATAAAGAATTTTTAGATGGAATTTGTAATTGAGATGGAATTTGTAAAATTTTTATAAAGAAACCTCATAAAAATTTTACAAATTCCATTTCAAAGACAAATTCTACATAAAAATTTCTTATCTAAACATAGCGTGATGAATTCATCTAATGGAGCGGCTCTTAAGAGCAAACTTCAAGAGTTGTGCATGTTAATGGGGTTTTTATGATAATTTCTCTTCATTTTTGGTAGGATTGATTTGAACTCTTTCAGTGAACCGAAAAGACCCCTCACCCCGGCCTCACCCCCCACCCCACCGCTCTCTTCCATTTTTTTCCTTTTTTTTTTTTTTTTTTTTTTTTTTTGGGTATAATTGGAAAGAACAACTTTGATGGATGCTGCATGTGGGGACTGGAAGGCAAAGCACCACTAAACAAATGTTAATTTAAGACTTTTATTACATCATCATAGTCCAAATATATGAACTCGGATAGACATTTACTTCTTATAGATAGCATTTCAAGTATTGGTCCATGCGCATGTATTAAACATCTGGATAGTGCTTTGATGCTTCCTCTGCCTCTCCCCCAATTTCAAAGTTTGTTAAACAACCTTCATAAAATATGTGATACAAATGCCCCACTATGACCTGGCCAGCAAGGTCCATATCTGCACATACAGAAAATAAAATAAAAAATAAAAAATTACTCAAGAAAAAAAAAAGAAGTTAAAAAAATAAAATTAATGATTATGTAAGTTTAATGGTTCAAAAATTAAAAGAAATGTGTGTTTTTTTTTACCTTTCATGGAAGCTAGGAAGTCTTCTTCAGAGATGCTTAACTTGTCTAATTTTTTCCCAATGAGATTTTCCCACATCTCGACTAATTGTCTTTGGGTGAGAATGTTTTCTGGTGGCCTGAGGTGTATTGTTTTGTTCAACGTTCGAGGATCATCTATTGCTCTTATTGTATATGTAGCGACATCATCTTCATCCAAAAAAATTGCTGTAATGTGTGACACAAATCCAACACCAACAATGCAAAGTAAGATATTCAATCTAAAATGTTAAAGAATTAACTAATATAGATCGATAATGCATAGGAGAAAATAAAAAAATTAAAAAGACCCATGTCGATAACATGCACCAATATCATATATATATAAAGAGAGAGAGAGAGAGAGAGGATCAATTACATCTTAAAACCAAAAGTTTCCAAGATTGTGCTTGGAAAAAAATAATTTGGGATTTTTAAGATGAAGAGATTTCAGAGTTCAGATTTTGTTAACTGTCAAAATTGTGAAGTTCAAGAAAAAGAAAAAAGAAGAAGAAAAAAAAAACATATCGATGACACCAACACAATATTTAGATGTTCGATTAAAATTTCAAATTTAAAGTTCCTGATGTCCTCTTTTTAGCTAGATAAATTATTTGTACCTTTAACATTGCCATCTCCATATAGTGTCACCTTTTCCCTTGGAGGAGTGAGAGGACCAAGTTGAGAGAGATTACCAGCAAAGTACCCCGCGAAACAGTTAGCAGATACATAAGTGAAAGGAATTTTGGCATCTTCTATTGCCTTTCTCACTATCATCTTGTCCTCAAATGTCCCTTTTCCTGGTTTAACTGCATGATCCATCCGTGAAGGGTCCATACCAAACTCTGAAGGCAAGAAACGCTACAAAATTTTGAACAATAATTTTCTTAGATATTAATACTTCAATTGATAAATTATTAGTCTATTATTGCTGCATGAAGAGCACGCCCAATCGAGTTTGATATCGAATTTTTCATCGACTGAGAAGATTTTCTTTATCCATTTGATTGTGCCTAGAGCTAGTCAACTAATCAGTGTTTATAAAATCACTCATAACAAGAGTCAAATTTTATCCTCCATAACTTATATAAACTTGCCAAAATAATTAGAGAAAAATATGAACAAGACTTTAAAAAAAAAAAAGGAGGGGTTGGTGTGGGGGGGGGGGGGGGGGGGGAATTTTCAATCCATAGGTACAAACAATATGCACTTGAACCTTGGGTTTAAAATCAAATTGCTTCACTTCAGTGTACTTTGGATATCAATTGGGAAATTTTTAAATTCAAGTATTAAATTGACACTAAAGTGCAAAACTGTAAAGTATTTTTTAACCAAGATAAATAGAGGAGAATGAATCTACTATCCCATGGAAAGAAAGGAAAACTTTTATAGTGAAACTCTCATGACACCCATTTTGCTCATTAATTAGTTAGTAAAAAGGAAATTTAAAATGATATTTGACTCCAAAGCATCTCATAATACCTATTTAGTAAAATGTACATTTAATGAATCTTTTCTTTCTTTGATTATGGTTTTCCTTCAAAGTAAAAAAGAAAAGTTTGTCGTAAACTTCCAAATAAGGAGGAAAACCATCATTTTTTCTTTTCTCTTCCCTTCTATCCTAACTAAACTTAATGAGTTTTTTTTTTTTTTCTTTCTTTTGGTTGGGTTTTGTTTTTTTTTTTTGTTTCTTGTTTTTTTCAATAAAGTATTTGACCATCTTTAATGCTAATATGAAAAAAGTTACAATAATATTTTAGTATTTGACCTTCTTGTTTTTTTTGTTTTTTGCCAATAGGATTAAGATTCTGTTTAACGTGATACACATTGTGACTACGACTACCTTTTCCAAACTTCTTCTAGCGGGACAGTCTAACAGAGACATCTTAATTTTTGTTTAGGGTCTCATTGGCATCCCAAGACTTCCTTTTTAGCTCCTATTGATTTTACATTTTAAAGTTTTATGACCACTAGGAAAGATCATTTTGACAAATTCGAATAAGAAAGTTTTTCTAAAATCAATTGTTTAAGTGGTTTTTTAGCCATTTATGAAACAAAGATTGTAAATGATCAAAAAGTCCATTTTAACAATAGATTTTTGAAAAAAAAATTTTTACAATGTTATTTAAAATGATGTTTTCTAGTAAATAATACGATCGGTTTTTATGAAATTTTTTCAGAACAGTACTTTGCTACCCCACCTGTAGGAACATCGGTTCCTGCTAGGTGGCGTGGTGTTGGTTTCACAATGACATGTGTCTAACAGACACATGCTGCTCACGTGACTTCTATAGACTTTTTTTATAAAAAAAGAATTTTTTTTTTTAAATTTTAAAGATCCAACAGATGAACGGATCCCTCTCTAACCGATTATCCACCCCCTCTCTTCTCCGACGAAGAATGTCGCCAGGATGCAACACGCCGAAACACCACCCCTGTCATTCGTTTTTCAAATCAAAGGAATTGCAACGCACCAGAGAAGGGTGTTTTGATCTAGTTTAATTTGGTGAAATATTGGGCGATTTGATTTGATTTTGGTGAAATAGAGTCGATGGCGACGGTGGTTTGTCATGGATGCTAATGGGATGGATGATTATTTTAAGAAAATTATCTCTCCTTCTCTCTATATGCTGGAAGGTGAAGCATGGAGCAAAAAATGAACTGCACAACATCACCGGAGAAGAGAAGAAGCCAGCCTCTGTGTTGGGTTTTTTGAAAAAAAATAAATAATTAACGTTGATGTATAAAACAAATACTGTTCATTTTTTAATATTTTTTTATAAAACCTTGATGTATAAAACAAATGGAGGATGAAATGTAAGTTTTGGTGCTAATAGAGACCCCTTTTGTGTAATGTCGGCCATGTTGCTTCCATAAAGAATGAATATTGAAAACCTTCATTTGATTTAAAACAAAATTTAGAAATTTAAAAAATTGTCTATGATTTCCATTCCATACACTTGAATCCCACTGCTCATCTTAACAAGAAGGAAGAGATACCATCAGGATCCTATCCACAGAGACCATGAGCAAAAAGCCCCAAACATTGACACAAAAATATTGGCAGCAGCCCCAAAACACAAAAGCACCCAACAGAACAGCAAACCACCACTCGTACATTCAAGATTTTGTTTTATTTAAATCAAAAGGGGAATGGTCTAAATTCCTTTAAATATTATAACCATATTATAAAGAACGCATGAATGAATATTATACGGACCTTGATGTTTCCTGCTTCTTTGATGGCCTCAACGAGCTTGAGCTGCAACAAAGCATTGTGACTTGGGATATGCACACCGGATACGGTGCAAATGAGCACATCAACCTTTTTAACAGCATCCACGAGGCGCCGGTGATCGGAGAGTGAGCCGTCGACAAGGCGAGCCCCTTGCTTCTTAAACGATAGTAGCATTTGTAGCTTGTCGATGTCAAGGCCAATCTCCGGCCGTTGGAGGACATAGGTTTCGTGGCCTTGGGCCAAACTTGCCTTCACAATCCTCCTACCAATATACCCTGCTCCCCCTATGACAAGAACCTTGCTCTTTGCCATTATCTCCTCTTTTCAGCTTTTGGAGTCCGAGAACCAAGAGACTAATATATATACAGGTCTGTTCCAGTCAGCTGAAGCTGACTGGAAGTTATATCAGCTGGGCAAATCTTGGCCTTTTATTTCTTTTAACTGGCATCCAACGGCTGTGATAAAAAAGAGCCACATCTAGAGCTCTCACCCGGGTTGACCCGCTAACAAACACACCTTGGCTCTATAACAAACACAGCCCCTTATCAGTGTGGCGAAGCTACAAGGCTAGTGAGTTAGATCTGAATGGGATGCCCATGGCTGCTGGCATCCATGGCCCCCCCTCCCCCCGCCCCTTAGATCATTTCCCCCCCCCCCCTTTTTTTTCCCCTCTTTCTTTGAACTCAAGAATCAGATTTGGACGTCGTTTTTACCCAAAAAAAAAAAAAAAAAAAAAAAAAAAAAAAAAAAAAATCAAAGCAAGTCATTTAGCAAATTTGGATTTTACCAAAAAAATTAAAAAAATTAAAAAACGAAAAAGGAAGGAGACCATGGACACCGGCATCCATGGCTCCCCCTCCCCTTTTTTTTTTTCCCCTCTTTCTTTGAATTCAAGAATCAGATTTGGACGTCGTTTTTACCCAAAAAAAAAAAAAAACAAACAAACAAAGCAAGCCATTCAGCATATTTGGATTTTACCAAAAAAAATTAAAAAAATTAAAAAACAAAGAAGGAAGGAGACCATGGACACCGGCATCCATGGCCCCCCTCCCCCTCCCCCCGCCCCTTTTTTTCTCCTTTTCTTTTGGTATCCATTTTGCCCAACCATGTGACGGTTTGTAGAGAAACGGAAAAATAAATAAATAAAAATAAAAAAAGAAGAAGCTAGAAACCCAATTGGATGACTGCCCTCGGTTTGCCAGCTGTGTGCTTCACCGGATCTGCCGGAATGTCGCCGGATGTGAGAAGGAAAGGGTTGTGAAAAGGGAAGGGGGTTAGATCTGAACGGGACTAACCACGAAGCTGCACCAGTTCGTCGGCAGTGTGAAGGGAGAACGTGAAGGTGAGGGAGAGCGTGAGGTGTGTCGCCGGACTGGTAAGGCTGTGATGGAGAGTGCTTCGCTGACGGTGAGCTTCTTCGCGGCTGTGAAAGGCTGAGGAGGCTGAGGGCTTCGTGTTTGGTTTTTCAAATCTCAGACGATTGTGAAAGGGAGAGTGTGTATGTTAGCGGGTCGACCCGGGTGAGAGCTCCAGATGTGGCTCCTTTTTATCACAGCCGTTGGATGCCAGTTAAAAGAAATGAAAGGCCAAGATTTGCCCAGCTGATATAACTTCCAGTCAGCTTCAGCTGACTGGAACAGACCTCATATATATATATATATATATATATATAGGATGATGATTAGGTAAGCACGTGCTGATATAACTTATATCAAAACCTGCATTGGGAGTTGTACCTTGTGCATTAGTGAGATGTGAGGTGCATTGAATCAATGCAAGGGGTACAACCCCCAATGCATTGTGCTGATGTAACTTATATCAGCACGTGCTGATAGGATCACCTCTGTATATATATATATATATATAGAATGATGATCAGGTAAGCACGTGCTGATATATCTTATATCAAAACCTGCATTGGGAGTTATACCTTGTGCATTAGTGAGATGTGAGGTGCATTAAATCAATGCAAGGGGTACAACCCCCAATGCATAGTACTGATGTAACTTATATCAGCACGTGCTGATGGGATCATCTCTGTATATATATATATATATATATATATATATATAGGATGCTAATCAGGTAAGCACGTGCTGATATAACTTATATCAAAACCTGCATTAGGAGTTGTACCTTGTGCATTAATGAGATGTGAGGGGAATTGAACCAATGCAAGAGGTACAACTCCTAATGCATAGTGCTGATGTAACTTACATCAGCACGTGCTGATGAGATCACCTCTGTGTGTGTATATATATATATATATATATATATATATATATATATAAGGAGTGTGAGGTAAGCACGTGCTGATATAACTTATATCAAAACCTGTATAGTGCTGATGTAAGGGGAATTGAATCAATGCAAGGGGTACAACCCCCAATGCATAGTGCTGATGTAACTTACATCAGCACATGCTGATGTAAGTTACATCAGCACTATGCATTGGGGGTCACAAGGTACAACTCCCAATGCAGGTTTTGATGTAAGTTATATCAGCACGTGCTTATCTGATCATCAACATATATATATATATATATATATATATATATATATATATATATATATATATATATATATATATATATATATATATATATATAGAGGGGATTTGGATTTGGTGCAGTTTACACTTTTTAACTGCATGGTGCAGTAGTCGGTCGATTGCCGCCACGTGGCAATGACCAGAAAAGAACGGCTCAGCTATAAGACGCAATACATTTGCGTCGTTTCAATGAGACATCCTCAAACGTTAACGCCGTTTGAAAGCAGGTTCAAAGAAAAGGTCCAAACGCTGCGTTTGGCCTAGATCTGAAACCCCTCCTTGCCTTCCCTCTCCTCTCCTCTCCTCTCCTCTCTCTCTCTCGGCGTTAGCAGCAGCCAGCAGCCGTCGGTGAACCCGCTCACCGTCGGGTTTCAGTGTTCCCTTGCCCGACTGGACAGCACACCCTGCTCACCGTCGGCACCACGATCACCGTCGGCAGTCGGCACATCAAACTCTAATGATTGTGTCTGCAACGAGTACTAAAAAAAAAAAAAACCGATCAACCCTGCTCGTCAACGGGATGGTGCACCCCGCTCATCGGCGCACATCAAACCCCAACGATGCAAGCCTCTGCAACCAGTACCAAAAAAAAAAAAAAAAAAAAAAAGGATCTGTGGTGGGATCGGAGAAATCTGCAACCTGATTCAAGCCGCTGCCCTCACTACCACAGAGAATCTCCAGCGACAACGAACTCCATCATCTCCAACCCTTTGATTAAATAATCCAACCCAATTTTACATTCCTTATCATCAACCATCCATTTTTTCCCCTTGAAGATGCATTTCCCCAAATTAATTTTATTTTTTCTTCTTTTCCTTTGGGTTGGGGTTAATGAGAATCCATGACCATGGAAGCAAGGTGCGATGGCCGACGGCGACCGAGGAAACAAGACCCCTCCCTTTTTCTGGAACAAATCTAGGCACATAACCCATTAAAAAGAAGAAAAAAATCGGACAGATCTGGGAAAAAAAATGAAACAAGACCCCCTCCCCCTTAAATCGCGATGATGGATGATGGCCTTCTTTGGAGTATACCCATTTTACCCATTGACCTGCACATCAGCGGCACCATCGAGCAACTCCATAAACCCTAACTGTTTGAGGAAAAAAGACGACTGAAGTTGAGGAAAAAGGAAAAAAATAATGAAGAAGAAGAAGAAGAAGAAGAAGAAGAAGAGAAGATGTTTGTCGCCTCGCCGTTGTCGGAGATGGTGAAAAGGTCACCGACGGCTGCCGCTAACGCCGAGAGAGAAGAGAGGAGAGAGAGAGAAAAAGAGAGGAGAGAGGGAGGGCATAGGCCAAACGCAGCGTTTGGACCCTTTCTTTGCACTTGTTTGCAAACGGTGTTAACGTTTGAAGATGTCTCAGTGAAACGACGCAAATGTGTTGCGTCTCGCAGCTAAGCCGTTCTTTTTTGGTCATTGCCACGTGGCGGTGATCGACTGATTACTGCACCATGCAGTTAAAAGGTACAAACTGCACCAAATCCAAATCCATATAGAGGGAGTGTGGGGGGTGGTTTGGGGTTTGTTTATTGATCACACCTCACACGTTCATTACATAGCAATCCACAACATGACTTATTGACTTTTAACATCTTGGAATTGGAAAATGGCTAGCTTATCAACTGCTGTACCATTTTTCTAATCACCTGATGTGACAAGTGATTTGAGTTTATAACTTTCATATATTTTTTGAACGTGATTTTTTTAAAAGAGATATTTTAGATGTTTACCGAACATCACTGGTCAGATTCATTAAGGTAGCCATCATTGCATTATGTTAACGTTTTACCATTAATAATAAATTTGCTTGAACAATATTTCTTCATATATTAAGGGGTAAATTGTATTTTTAAGAGTCTAAAGTTTTAATCAAATTTCACTTAAAGATTCAAAGTTTAATTCATGTCAATTAAGTATCCAAATTATTAGTTGAGTCACAAATTGGAACTTGTTATTAAAATTTTATGTATTATCCCTACTTTACCCCTTTCATGGGTTTGAAAACCCTATTTTACTCCTATCAATAACTAATAAATTTTTATATTTTAACCATATCTAAATCAATCTTATCTTTTTTTTCTCTCTCTCTATTACTTTTATCAATATCTAATAAACTTTTATATTTTTCATTTACAAAACACAAATCTGATAATAAAGTGATTCAGATATAGTTAATATATAAAGGTTTATTAAATGTTGATAAGGGTAAAATGGGGTTTTCAAATTCATAAAAAAGGCAAAGCAAAGATAATACGGAAAATTCTGAGGGCGGCCCCAAATTACAACTCAATTAATAATTTGGGTATTGAATTGACACGATTTAAACTTTGGACTCTAAAATGAAACTTGACCCGAACTTTAGACCCTTAAATGCAACTTACCTTATATTAATTGTACTATCACTATATTACTATTAAAACATTAATTACATTATTGTGTGAATGTCTTCAACATTTTGACGGTTACTTCCAATCTTCTATTGATATATAAGCCAATAGACATGGTTTTCAACGTCCACACAGCCCTTTAATTTCATTTGCCAAAATGGAATTTTGTTGGAAAAAGGTTGGTGTCACTCTCCCCTATTTTCTATATTATCGGAATATTGTCAATGATTAGGTGACCTACTAGTTGCTCTAAAGTCAACATGAAGAAGGCAATATGTAATAGTCAATAGAGGAATGCTAATCCACTGGGAAGTTCAGTTGGTAAAAGATCACATTTTAAAAGGCAAAGGTCTTGAGTTTGTCTTTTACTTATCTTCTGGCGTTGGTTGTCACCCATGTACATAAGATTTTATGGTTTTCATGAGTCTTGAACTTAATTGATCCATATGGGTTATAGGATCTTATAATGGAGTTGGGGTTTGCCCAAGGGTTTTTTCTTCATTATCATCCAAAAGAAAAAAAAAAAAGAAAAAGAGTAATAAAAGAAGAGGAATCACAATTTGATTGTTCGGTTGTGAATAATGTGTGCATTTACATGCGTTTTTGTGTAAGACACACACAATGTGATTAGCATCTCCCTTGTCTCAAACATGATGATGTTAGTGCATGTATATAAGAAAATGTCAATGTTAGGTCCAGGGTCGAAATCGGTCCCTGATATGATGCTTTAAGCTACCAAGGTTCACACAAATATTTTAAATTTCATTGGCATGTTAGAAGTAGGCTTGGGATACCCCATTTTGACCCAAAAAAATAATTTGGTTGTTGATAATGGGCCTATTGTTTGTACAAAGTACAGAGGTGGCTTTATTGGCATCCCATTTCTTTCTTTCTAACCATCATATCTGGTTAACTCAGTTGGTAAGAGACTATGTTTTTGAAAGGAGAAAATCTGAGTTCGACTCTTATTAAACTCCTTGGGGTCACACACACAAAGTTTTATAATTTTCATGGGTTTTGAACTTGCTTGATCCATATGAGTTATAAGGTCTTATATAGGCCGGGGTTTGGTTGAAGGATTTCTTCATCATTAGGAAAAAATTAAAATTAAAAATGCCCCTTTTCTCTTTACACCTCTAATAATATCCAAACTATTCCCAAATCTCAACCCCTTTCGGCGTTTCTTTCTCTCTATGCAACTAGCTTGCCAGAGGAACAAAGGATTCGAGGGGGTTGTATCATGGAATTTGCCTCCAAAGAGTTCATCGTTGCCGTGGTGTGAGTGCGATTGCTGCTTCTTTTTCGTGCTTGAATCATATTTATTTAGAGTGAGGCTATTGCCACCATATAAAGTACTCAAAGCCCCCCATTAGTTTGCATTTTTTGAGGTTTATGAAAAATATAAAAGGTTTTTACGAAAATTAATCGCATTGGTCATTAGAAAATATCATTCTAAACAACTTTGTAAGAGAAATTTTTTCCAAAATCTATCATTTAAGCAGACTTTTTGGCCATTTACAATCTCTATTTCATTTTCCATGAAAAATTGTCAAAAAGTCTACTTAAATGATAAATTTTGGAAAAACTTTCTTCTACAAAGTTGTCCGAAATGATGTTTTCTAGTAGACTGTGTGATTAGTTTTCATAATTTTTTTTTTATATTTTTCATAAAACCATGAAAATGTAAATCAAATGGGGTGCTTGGAATATTTTATGTGGTGGCAATAGCCTAACCCATTTATTTATTCATTTTTTCATATGATCATTAATTTTACAAACGGCGATTAACGGTGTCCTAGTAATTGTTAAATGTATAAAGTTATTTTAAAATTTATTGTTTAAATTGATTTTTTAATCATTTTTATTATATGACTAAAGTGTTCACTTAAACAATAGATTAAAAAAAAGGAATTATTACACAAATTTGTTTAAAATGATATTTTATAATGAATAATTTTTTATTTATCATGAAAATCTTTAATGTTTTTTTATAAAATCTTTAAAAATATAAAATAAATAGGATTACAAATAAATTTTTGGGGGAATTACCGATTAGGTTCATCATTTCATGGTATTGCCCCATAAGGATGTTTTGACTATCAACTTGTTTTTGTTTCCAGTAGTTTATAATAAAGTCAGTAGTCAGTTTGTTGAGGCAATCCTTCTGAGGCAATTCCATGGAATGATAAACCTAATCGGTAATTCCCAAATTTTTAGCCTCAGAAAGAAAAGGACCGTCAAGTCAGCTAGCTTCACCAAAGGTGACGTTGTAGTCCCTACTCTAAGCTGAGATGCTCTCTCTCCTTTTTTTCTCTGTAGCGAAGAGCAGTGGTTCTAAAATGCCGTCATCCGTTGTGCCAATCACTTCTCGGGCTCCCATTGCCGTTCCTTCTCTTCCAAATCCAAACGTAACAAAATTCTTTTTTATTTATTTTATTTTTTATTTGATTTCGTTCGTAGCTTATGTTATAGCTTTAATTTCCATATTTTCCTCCGTTTGGTTGCTCAGAAAATATAGGAAAAGAAAAGAAAAGAAAAGAAATTAAACTTTTGAATCTTTGATTTTACATTATTTAGGAAGCAATAAGACAAAAAAACCTCAACTCAGCTGAGCCTTAAACCAAAACAACGTTTAAAAAAAAAAAAAAAAAACTAAAACTGTATTCCAAAAATTTCCTTCCCTTTCTTTTCCTTGGCTTTCTCAGCAACCAAACAGGTTATTAGAGAGATTTAATTTGATGTTTCGGCCCCTCTTTTTCACTTTTTCTTCTTTTTCAGAATTTTTAACGAATTTTATAATGGGTTAATTTTTCACAAAGTGTAGGTTCTGAACTGCAGAAGTAATCCGGTGATAAAGTATGGGAACTTCAGTGGCAGAAGAATGGCTGCGTTGAAGATGGCTAGAAACCTTGAATTTGCGATTAATTCGGTTTCGGAGGATGGCAGTGCTGCGGTCGGGCTCGACGTGCCGTTTCCTAGTGATTATTCCGAGCTTCTTAAACAAGTAAGCTTTTTACATCATCTATACTCTGTAATTTCTAATTTTTGAATTGTGGTAAGTTAAATTTGTGCTCTTGCGAATTCTGTGTGAAGTGAAATACATGAACAAGTTGTAATCAAGCGCGGAAGTTAAAATAAAAGCATAATCTTTACGTTTAGAATGGTGGAAAGAATGAGGGAAGGGGGAAAGATAATACTGAAAATATCTTTAAAAAATGGGGTCTTTTCTTGATGCATTTTTAACCTTCTTCCTTTCCTTTTCTGGGTCATATGAGTCAATTATTAAAGAGGACACTGAGAGGATATATTGTAGAGTTCTTTGGCCCTTGGAATATAAGTTCACTATATAATAGTGTCAAAATTGTCCAAGTGGTCTGTTTTACAAATTAATATGATGGATGGTCATTTGTGCTAATGACACAACGTCCAAATAAGAGAATAAATATAACGTAATAGTAAGTTGAAGGTAACTACTATTAACCAGGTCGGGGCCAAAGTCAAACCAAAATATCCAACCCAAGAAGACATCGATTTAACATTGGAAATGTTAACAACACTGATTTAGACCCAGAAAAGAATATCAAAACAGAAATTAACTCCATCAAAGAAACATTTGGAAATGGTTGGGATATACTCCACACTACATACCCAGATCAGGTGGTGAAGAATTTGCTTCAATGAGGGATTGAGGGTCCATACTTTCACTGGTATGAGGTCAAATAGGTTTGGCCGCATTCCTCTCTTGTACATTTTCTCTTTTTTTTTTAATTTTTTTTATAAAATTTCTTGTTTTTGACCAAAAAAGAAAAAAAAGAAAAAAAGGGGTTCGGCTGGATTTGGTTGTGGCCCATAAAGTAATGTCAAGGTTGGAGTTGGGTCCCCGGCGAAAGCCTGAATTTTGGGCAGGGCTGAATGCCAGCCAGATTATTAATGTTAAACTGTTAAAGCATTTCATTCTCTCTTGGAGGATTAAAACTAAGATCAATATTTTATAGAAAAAAACCTGTGTTGGGGAATATGTTTTTGCCAGTTTAAGGGACAAGTGATAAAAATAATCTGGATGCAGTGGTAAAATATGGAAACCAAGATCTTTTGTGTACCACTTGCTGTATTGTAGCTGTCTGTTCCTTCCATGATTTTCCGAGTACAAACTCTCTTGGGTTTCTCTTATATGTGGGGCAAATCAATGTATGACCTCCATGTCTTGTCCTTACTATTATCATAGTGTGTTACCGTGACTCTTTAGAATTGGCATAATGGATTTAGGGAATATTAGGCATTTTAAGTTGTATCTTCATTACTACATGAGATTTTGAGTCTTTTATTGCGAAAAATGTTTTTTTTTTTCCTCAGCGTTCTTTAACTATTCAGTGCCATCAATCATGCTAAATTGTCCCTTTCTTCTAGCAGCATCATTGTTCTTCTTTCTTCAAGTCAGGAACATCCTAATTGGCTTCCTTACTTCATCATACCACATATATGGGATCTTTCAATATGCTTATTTGTAGTCTTATATCATTCATTTGAGTCAAGGTTCTCATCTTGGCTCATCTATGCAATAAACACATCACATTTTGGCTTCCAATTGTTGTGCTCCATAATGTGGTGCTATTATGATTTTTGCCTTGTGAATTCTCCTTTCAAGTTTTATCAGAATGTGTCTTGAAATAACATCCCATTACCTGAAAAGCCAACAAGATCTTACTAAATAGTTATCATCACCGTAGTTTCTTGGCTTTCTTCCCTTGTGAATAATCAAGTAGGGTACCAATAATGGTTGATAGGGAACCTAGTAGGATCCAATGAATCTAAACAATGCTTCACCTTGAGTCTCAATTTTGAAGTTTCATTCTGTGTATTCTCTCTTGTTCCAACTTATTTAAAAACCTTCTAAATTTGCAAAACATATTTTCCCTTCTATATTCACAAACCAACTTTGCAGCACAGTTAATGAATCACACAAACAATAAAATCAAACTAATAGATGTGAAATATATACAGATTAAAGAAGCTGTTGGAATGTCCAACTTGGATCCCTCTCTCTCTCTCACTCACACACACACGCACATGCGCTCGCACGTAAACGTGCAGCATACAATTTCAGTTCTTATGTTACACAGTTACACTATTACACTTTTTGGAGTATGACACCCTTTTTTTATTAGCACTTAGGAACTATTGTACTAAACCTTTTTTTTTCCAATTCTTTCTGTTTTTCTTTGAAATTTTAATTCTGCCATGTAACAATCAACAGGCAAAAGAAGCGACTGAATTGGCTCTGAAGGATAAAAAACAGTTGATGGTGAGTTGGTATTGGGTATTTTTAACATTATGGAAGAGGTAGAAGTACACAACAACTCTAGAATTATCAGAGTTTGTGACCAACAAATATCTATTACAGGAGATTGAATTTCCTACAGCTGGACTTGAATCTGTACCAGGTACTCTTCAGTTGCCTTGAGATCCTTCCTTTTTTGTTTCTGATTTCCTCCTTATTCTATAATCCACTGTCCCCATAGACTTGTAGTCTCTCACGCTATCTGATATTTGTATCAGGTGATGGTGAAGGAGGTATAGAAATGACTGACAGTATGCAGTTGATTCGTGAGTTTTGTGACTGCTTCATAAATCCAGAGAAAGTTACACGGACTAGAATAGTAAGTCTCCATATTTTGAAACAGTGTTCATAGTTTGTTACTAAAAAAATAATAATAATGACATCCTATTATTCTGATCTGCTGCTTTGTTAATTTGTAAAGCTTTAGCCCAATATTTGACAAATAATCTTATTTTAAAAGTAGGAAATTGAATTTTTAACAGTTCCAGGTGGTTCTAAGTTAATGGATTTTGTTGCCGGAACAACTATTGCAATTTTTTTTTTTTTTGATAAGGAACAACTATTGCTATTTACACATCCAATTAACTGAAGCTGCTTAAGTTGATTAATTTTTCTGAAGAAATAAGAATTGAGTGTACATAAATACATAATATTAAGATGTAGTATATTTTTGGGCAGTGGAGGATATTGCTTGCAAAACATGTGGTAGATGGTGCCATGGTGGGCATGTAGATGTTTTTGTAGAATGCATTGTGATTGAAGAATATAAATTGGGAGGGAAACATTATGGAAATGAAGTTTACTATGTTTGATGCCTTGGTAAATCTTCGACTATCTCTAACTAATATTGAGACAGAGTAAGTCATGGATGGCTTAATCATGTGTTACATAATAACGTTATGGCTAAAATAGCCATTTTCTTCCTGGCCAACATTTATCAAAATGGCCACAGTTGCACAGATTATGGATATTTTAACATTGTAGTGGCATGTCAGTTTCCTTGTATTGTTGTTGGACATTGATGACACTGCACTCATTGGTATTCTTGTTACATAGGAGTGGAGGCTTTAGGAAAAGATAGGAGGGTATTCCCATCTTAGCTATGGTGAGGGGCTTGATGGGTAGGGTTTAACATTTGGTACTTCTACCATCTGTGCAGCTACCAAATTAGTGAGCATATGCTTAAAGGTGCAAGCAATAGAAAGAGACAAGGATCTTAAGAATTGAATGACATAATGGATGCAGTGTATTTGATGAGTCTGCTATATTGAAGGGTTGGAGTAATGTTGAAGAGAATATGCATTGAATCTAGATTTTGAACTTATTGTGAAGAAAATAAAAAAGGGATTTCACATCTAGATACCAAACCAAATTAGAACATTGTTCGATAGAAAAGTAGTTATGGTTAAAAAATAAATAACAAAAGAAGAAACATTTAGAAATATTTATTTGTAAGGTATTGCCTCATTGCTTCTTGCATACACTACCTGCACCATGATTACAGTCTCATATAGAATCCATTGTGATCATTATCTGATTTCTGGATTTACGATTCATTGAATGACAATTAGTCTTTTGCATTAAGTTTCTTTAAAATCTAGTGTGTGGCTTATATATTTAAACCTTTACGTAAAATCTTTCAGTTTTTTCCAGAGGCCAGTGAAGTTGAATTTGCAAGAAAATCAGTGTTTGGAGGAGCTTCGTTTAAATTGGACTATTTGACAAAGCCATCATTTTTGAGGATTTTGGTTTCGTCTCAAAAGTCAAAATGGCAGACCGACTGAAGCCAGAAGATGAACTTTTCTTAGTTGTCTATCTATCCATATTTTAATGTGAATGGTAGTTTCAAACTAATGTTCTTCTGGTTGATATTCACTCCATAACTTTGATCTCATTGTCAATTTTTTTTTGCAATTCAGAAATGCTTGTTGTGGAAGAGCTTTACAAAGAAGCTGTGGAAAACACTGCTCGAAAACTGATTATATTCAATGGAGAACTTGACCGTATAAGATCTGGGTGTATCCTTTGTCAATTCTACATGGTTCTTGAGAAAAAGACATACTATCCTTAATGAAAATTCAATTAGGTTGTATGTTATAGCTTTTTGAAATACAAGGAAAAAATCCTTGAAGCATCTCTTGAAACAAGTAATGCCTTTTTTGGTCCACTCAGAACAGTTGTCCTTGAGATGAATTAAGATTATCCATCATTCTTCTATCGGAAGCTTGCTGCCCTTTCCAAGACCCTCCTGCCCAAGATGGAGACTATATATTACATTCACAATTTTAAAGGACGTAATGGAGGAACCCTATTCAGGTTTCCTAATTGACAACTCCCTAAATTCGTTCAGTGTGTGATCCACACTTACTAAGAGTTTATGCTGTTTTTGATATCTTCATAATGCCTGTTAGCAAATATTGTTTTGTTCCATAGGGATTAGTTTCCATTTTTTTGATGTTTTCATCTTTAATTCATACATTCAACAGTATAAAAATCTTTTTTTTCCTCTCTCTCTCTCTCTTTTAGGTGCTACCCTGGTCCGTGGAAAGTCCTTAGGAAAGTGAGGAACAACTATATTTGTTTGCATCAGCAGGAAGTGATGCCATCCCTCAAGGAAGTTTCATTGGATATTCTTCCATCGGCTTGACTACATAACTTATCTGGTAGCAGTACTAGTTTAATATATGGAAGTAAGAAGAAAATTCGTAAATGACTTTCAGTGTGTGACCTTGCCTATTGCAGAATTCCATGTTTAAGAGTATCAAATTGTTGTTCTTGTGAATCCTGTTTTTTTGACAAGGATAATCCTGTTTTCTTGTGAATCCCGTTAGTCTATTTTTCTTAAACACCAACTGCATGAGATTCCTCCTAGCAAGGAACATCCTTGAGAAAAAAGGGACTTCATTCTGGTAATTTTCAATTGTAATATAAACTCTTTCACAATGTTGCTGTGTGGTTCTGAGCTTAAAAAATTTTTGTGTGGGGGTGTGTGTGTTTTTTCCCGGGTTCCTATGCTCCAAGTTTGTGTTGTCACTATATTCTTCCAATGTCTAAACAAAATTCTGTTGGTAAGTTCTGAAGGTCCCTTCTCTCTCTCTCTCGTTGTGTAGGCTTTTTACTTAGCTATATGATACTTGCCTATGGCCAATTCCGCTTTACACTTGAAAGGAAATATGTTTCATTCTTTTTTAGGATTTTAGGAATTTTTAGCAGCATTCTGAGTCTGATGGTTTCTTTCGTTGGTAAGTTCAGTTGCTGCCCTTTGTTTGTCAGAGGATTGGATAGGGAATGGAGAATAGAAGAGAATATGAGCGAGATCATGAGAGCTTGCCCAGACTAGGGCCGGCTCTATCCTTATAATGTTTCTTTGAAAGTGAAAGTACAAAAAAACCCTCAATATAAATACCATATACCTCTCAACAGCTTCCATTTCCATATTGAAGCTGTCCATTTCATTCTGGTAGGATGTTTTGTATGTGTTCTTTTTCCTTATGGTGAGTGATTGGGAGTGGCATTGCTTGGGGTTAAAGCTGGAAGCAAAGCTGAAAGCATCCACTTAGCAACAAAAGCAGCAGCAGAAAGCATCCAAATCTAGCAGAACTTTATAATCAACATTTTCTTGGTTTCTTTCCTAGAGAACCCAAATCTAGCTGGACACTTGAAAGCTTTATGTGAGACTGCAAGGATTCTGTCTGATACAAAGTGACCTTTTAGATATCCTTCCTGATGTCTGGTGATGGGATTACGTTGTCCTAATTTATTGTCTTATTGCACATCAATGGGTTTGGGGTGTTATGCTCAAGTAGTCCGTGCTTGACACTCTGTAACATCATTTGGGTATCAATAGTTGCAAAAATTGTTATGCATTATGAAAGATTATAACGTAGTGATCTTATTTCTGGTTATCCCCTCTTCTTCTTTATTTCAACAAGCCTCAAGTATTACATGATTTACCAATCCAGCTCAGTTATTTATTTATTTAGTTTTTCTTTTCTTGTTCAGAGCCTTTAAAGTGACTTCAATTGGAGTATAATTGCTGCAAGAAAGCTGAATAAGGTATGGAGATGTCTGAAAAGTTTACCATTGTTCTTTAATGTTGAAAGCTTGTATGCATTTTTTTCCCTGCTCCAGCTTTGTAATCAAGAGATTGTCACGGAGGTGGTCAGAGTACTTGTATGGAGTGTTGTTTAGACAGACATGGTTTAGTTATTTAAAATGCAAGCTAGTTATATCACATATATATGTAATTAAGTAACAGAATAAAAGTAGCTGGAATGCTTTAATTCTTTTTGAGTGTATATGTTAGATGTACAAGTGATTCTTTCACACTAAAAGAAAGTTTTTCATAATCTTTTAAAATCATTATTGTATTTAATTATTGACTTTTTTTTTATTTGACAGACTAATTCACTGAATGACATAATGAAACAAACAAACTTCTGTTCTTCATTGATTGCTATTTGAATAGAGCTATTAACAACACTAATCTGTCATTTTATAATATCTGCTTGAAGGTAGCCAAAGCTGTAGCACCGTGATAAAGGCATTTGGATGATTGTGGTTGATCTGGGGATCAATTCTTACGTGTTAACACACACACACACACACACACACACTCACAAACACAAAGTTGCTTAATGATAGAGGAGGTTGAATTAGACCTGCTCCCATTTTTTTATCTAAAAAGAAATGGAGATGTGTAGACAAGGAAACTATGTACCACTCTATTACATGGTATCACTAAAGGTAGCTTCATGACCTCTCCTAAGGTAGAGAGTTGTGAATCGAACTCACTTTCCCTTTTTTTCACTCTTTTTTCCTCCTCTCCTCTGTATAAACCCAAGAAGTTATATTTCACTTTCTTTACGTAGTATAAGAGTGTTTTGATTAGATAAGGGGATTTATCATGGAGAAGGAGCTAGTTGACAGATCATTGATGGTATCCATGTGGATAATGAATTGCACATGCAGGAACACCCTAGAAAGGATATTAAACCCTTTGGTTTGGTTTGGTTTCATTTGATTATACTATTGCAATTTTCACGGGAATTTTCACAGGTGGTTTGATTCGTCTTTTAAGCCCATGTTTTGTTTTGTAGTGGAATCAAGCTTGTTTTCATTGATTACAGAAGGGCTAATTCATGGGGGTTGTATCTTTAGGGGCCATTTTCATTTGATGAACGTTGGGGCTGATAATTTTCTTTTTGTTTTTATTTCTTCATTTGATTTGAGTCTGATGGAGGTTTGATGTACTCTCAGCTCTTTTGAAGTGTCGGTGAGCCAGATGTGTCTATTTGCTCTATGGAACCTGAGATACATCGTTGGCTTTTATTTTCGTAGGCAGCAAAAGTGTTTTGGGATGCAACAGCCCAAAGTAATGAAAGGTGACAAATAAAATCTCTCTATTACGGCAAATCTCTACATAACAGAAGTAGGTGAGCATTCTAACTTCATCGTTGGAGTGCTCTATTTCGACTCTTACTACATTGTCTGATTATAATTGGTCTGATTATAAAATCCCATAAAGCTTAATATAACATAAGCAGGTGAGCTCCCAAGACCATTCAAATTTGAATCGGCGTGGATGACGTATGCATCAAGCTCAACTGTGGCGATTGACCTTGCTTCAACCTCTAATGGGTTCTCACTCCTTAGAGTTGGTTAAAGATATCAAAGCATCAAGAAAAAAAATGCTTTGTTATTGATACCACTCATTAAACAAACTACCACTCATTTTTCTTCCTTTTATATGATTAGAACTAATTTACAAAATCTAATCTGGGTTATACTTGGCAAAGTCACCTTGTTATTGATGCCATGATAAGAATAATATGGCTGGAATGAGATGACTTACATCCATTATTATGGTGTAAATGAACAACTATGAACATAAAATAAGAACAACTTCGAATACAAAGAGAGCCTCTGTTTGGTTGCTGAGACAAAAGTTGAACGCTTTGTAGACCAAACATGAATGCATTGTAGAAAGTTTTGACCGCTAAAACCATTTTGATATTAAATAGTTGCAAGATTTCGCATCTCTCTTTCTCTCTCTCTCTTCTTTTTTAACCCGTCTTCATTTTTTCATTTATTTTCTCTTTTCTCAATTTCTCTC
Organism: Liquidambar formosana; assembly: GCA_039720395.1. NCBI lineage: Eukaryota > Viridiplantae > Streptophyta > Magnoliopsida > Saxifragales > Altingiaceae > Liquidambar > Liquidambar formosana. The sequence continues at coordinate 111,855 of JBBPBK010000026.1, forward strand.
AATCCAAACGGTTTGTTAAGGTAGACAAGAGTCAATTCCCTTTTGATTAGTGGTGGATCTGGGAATTTATCCTAGGGAGGGCGACTTTATTTAGATGTAACTGTTTAATTTTTTTCTTTCTAACTCTATAAATTAAATAATCATTTGAAGTAGCCTTCTTTATATAATAAGAATTAACAAGAACAAAGAAAATTGTTTAAACTTAATAATTAATACAAAAACTTAAATGTTCATTATATATATATATATAATTTTGATGAAATAATGTATGCATTAAACCAAAAAGGAGACATAACTTGAGTAAAACATGGGTAAAAGACTAAGAGCTATTTATATAAGGGAATTTTGACCAAAACCCCTATGTATAAGAGTTCTAAGATAATAGAACCCATTTAAACTAATGTTTAGTAAAAACCCCATTTGATAATAAAATGACCAATAAACCTTTGTTTTTAAAACTTGTCTTAATTTACGATAGTGCCATGATATACAACTGGGTGAAAAAAGAGACTCCTCACCTTCCCACGTTCCATTATTTCCGGCGGAAATATAGAAACGTACGGACCATAAATAGTGATCACAAAGATGTCATCAAAATCATTTAAACCTACACACCCGACTAATTTTAAAATACTGACAACAGTAAATTGGTACTGTGCATGCTATATGGCTTAGTGAACAATACTACTAACAATACACTACTACTGTTTGCTAATAAACATGTAATAGTAACAAAAACATTGTTTTTTGTAGACACATTTTAAATACTGACAACAGTAAACTGGTACTGTTGCATGCCAATAAACATGTACTGTTTGCCAATAAACATGTACTGTTATATGGCTTAGTGAGCGGTACTACTAACTATAAACAGTATCACTACACTGTTATTGCTACTGTCTGTCAATAAACATGTAATAGTAACAAAAACATTGTTTTCTGTGCTATAAACAGTATCACTACATTGTTATTCAGACACAAATTTTAAATACTGACAACAGTAAACTGTTATTGTTGCTGTTGCATGCCAATAACATGTACTGTTATATGCCAATAAACATGCACTGTTATATGGCTTAGTGAACGGTACTACTAACTATAAATAGTTTCACTACATTGTTATTTAGACACAAATTTTAAATACTGACAACAGTAAATTGGTACTGTTGCATGCCAATAAACATGTACTGTTATATAGCTTAATGAACGGTACTACTACCAATACACTGGTACTTTTATGCCAATAAACATATAATAGTACCAAAAACATGATGTAATTTCCACCTTCTGTGTTGGTTTGAAGAGAGAAACATGATGTAACCGAAAATATCTCCCCCACGAAATCAAATCTCTCAAAAAACGGTTACAGTTTTTAATCTTCGTATGGAAAACTGTTTTTTTCATATTTGCTGTACAAGAAATGCCGAATTGTCAACCAAAGGGTATAACCGGTATAAAAAAGCACGGTTTTACCTTACCGCAAATAACAACTTAAAAAAAAGGGTTATTAAATTACTAAATCTTAAGTAGGGTTTTTTGCTAAAGGCATACCCCTAATAGAGGTTATTGCTAATTTTCCCTTTATATAAAGGGGAAAAAAAGGAAAGAGAGAAGAGTAGGGGGGGTCAATTATAAATTCAGAGGGGTCAAAAATATATTTTATAGGGGGCATATTTAAAAATTTAACCAAATATGTATACTAAAAAAAAAATTTCCAATGAGTGAGGGGGGTCAATTGCCCCCCCTGGCACCCCCCTCCCTCTGCCCCTGTTTTTGATCAATGATGTAGTTGATATGAAGCATATGCATGATATACATATTATGCTCTTTGGTCGGAGAAATTTCATTCAAAATTCAAAAAAGATGGACAGGATGCAAAGCCCCCCCCCCCCCCCCCCCCCCCCCCCCCTTTTTTCTTTTTTTAAACTCAAACAAAAGGAAAGGGCACAAAGATTAACAAAGACAGCGCAAAACAAGCCTTGGAGAAATTTCTTCTTTTTTTTCCTGATAAACTTCTGGGCATTAAAATTAAGTAATATAGTCAATTACATCATGAGGATGGGAAGTACCCTCAACACCAGCATCAAGCTGAGCAGCCTTACCATGACTTAAAAACAAACATACGTGGTCAATCCTCCTCCTCTTTTTATTTTATTTCATTTATTTTTGAAGGTATTATCATGACCCAAAAGTCATCAAGTCATTGCCAATTAAGTCCAGCCGCCCGTGTTTGAAGTCAAACCACGAGGTGGAAAATAGAGGATATGAAACTTCTTGGAATTTCCATGACCAATGACCGCATTGGTCAACCGTGGAATCTGATTGGCCAATAATTTCACACTGCAATACTGCAAATGATCGAACACCTACTTCCTCTTGGGTCATTCACTCCTCTTTCAGTCCTGTCAACTTGCAAGCATATACAACTCTAAGCTTTCTTAGATTTTGATCTGCAACTGATCGAAATGGCTGAGGCTTTGCTTATAATTGTGTGTGAGAATTTGAACTCTCTGATCCGAACGGAGCTTCGCTTGTTTTGGGGTGTCAAAAAGGAGATGGAAAAGCTTTCATCTACCCTCTCAACAATCCGGGCTGTCCTTGAAGATGCTGAGGAGAAGCAATTGAAGGATAAGGCCATACAAAACTGGTTGCGGAAGCTCAAAGATATAGCTTATGATTTAGATGACATCTTGGATGAGTGCGCCACAGAAGCCATGCGATTGGAGCCAGAAGGCCAAAGTTCTGGATTGATCAACAAGGTACACACTTCTTTTTTAACTTGTTATCATCTAGAAAAGGTCATGTTTCGTTTCAAGATAGGAAAACGGATGAGAGAAATTAGAGAGAGGTTAGATGAAGTTGCGGCAGAACGGATGAGGTTTCATTTGCGTGAGGGTGTTGTGGAGAGGCGAGTTGAGACCATAGAAAGACGCCAAACTTGCTCTGTTTTAACTCAACCACAGGTGTATGGAAGAGATGGAGATAGAGAAAATATTGTTGATCTTTTGGTGAAGCATGTAAGTAATTGTGAGGATGTCTCCATCTACCCTATAATTGGTATGGGGGGCTTGGGAAAGACGACGCTTGCTCAGCTGGTTTTCAATGATGAAAGGCTAAATAAGCATTTTGACACAAGAATTTGGGTGTGTGTTTCTGAGGATTTCGATGCAAAAAGGGTGATAAAGGCAATTATAGAATCTGCAGGTGGAATAGCTTCTGAAGCCACAGATTTGGAGCCCTTGCAGAGACGCCTTCGAGAGATGTTGAGTGGGAAAAGATACTTGCTCGTGTTAGATGATGTATGGAATCAAGATCAAGAGAAGTGGGATCGCTTAAAGTATGTACTAGCATGTGGATCAAAAGGCGCTTCAATTATTGTCACTACCCGTATTGAAAAGGTTGCATCGATTATGGGAACTCTTCCACCGCATCACTTGTCAGGTTTGTCAGAAGATAATTGCTGGTCATTGTTCAAGCAACGTGCATTTGGAAATGAGGCAGAAGAACGTCCAAACCTCATAGCAATTGGTAAGGATATAGTAAGGAAATGTGGGGGTGTGCCCTTGGCTGCAAAGGCTCTAGGAAGCTTAATGCGCTTCAAAAGGGAGGAAAATGAGTGGCTTTTTGTTAAGGAAAGTGAAATTTGGAATTTACCACAAGACGATAATTCGATCTTGCCTGCCTTGAGATTGAGTTACTCTGATTTGCCATTAGAGTTGAGACAATGTTTTGCTTATTGTGCCATTTTTCCAAAGGATTCTAAAATTGAAAAGCGATATATTATTGATCTTTGGATGGCTAATGGATTTATCCATTCCAATGAAAAGTTAGAGCCAGAAGATATTGGGAATGAAATATGGAATGAATTATATTGGAGATCTTTTTTCCAAGATCTGGGCAAAAATTGTTATGGGGAGATTATAAATTTCAAGATGCACGATCTTGTGCACGATCTGGCCCAATCTGTGGTGGCAGATGAATGCTGTATTATGGAGGGTGAGAAGGAAGCTAATGTTTCAAAAGGAATTCGTCATGTTAGATTGGTTACTAATTCAAAATCATTGTGTACGTTTCCGGAAGCTTTATATAAAGTTGAATCCTTGCGGACACTCCACCTATCATGGCCATATGAGCTTTCCAATTACTATCCAAAATTTGGTTTTTTGCGAGTATTGGTGGCGAGCGGGACCAGAATAAGAATGCTACCATCTTCAATTGGCAAGTTAAAACATCTACGGTATTTGGACCTTTCTTCAACAGAAATCAAAATACTTCCAGAGTCAATTTGTAGTCTTCAAAATTTGCAAACTTTGGATTTAAACTCTTGTAACAATCTTCAGAGCTTACCCAAGCAGATGAGACGCCTGAGAAATCTTCGACATCTGTACATGGATTGGTGTAACTCACTAACTCAGATGCCCCCTAGAATTGGGCAATTAACTTGTCTTGCGTGGTTGAGTTTATTCATTGTTGGTGAGAGGAGAGGTTTTCAGCTAGGCGAATTGCAAGGCTTGAATCTCAGAGGAGAACTACGAATCAAACACCTTGAAAGAGTTAAAAATCTGAAGGATGCCAAGGAAGCCAATTTGGTCAAAAAACAGAACCTCCGCCGCTTAAACTTGTCTTGGGAAAGTAACGGAGAATCTGACTCGCATGCGAATGCTGAAGATATACTAGAAGCCCTTGAACCTCACCCAAATCTTGAACATTTGTCCATAGAAGGGTATAAAGGTACCAATCTCCCACTTTGGCTGAGGAATCTAGTTCTAAAAAATGTAGTTTGCATTCGGCTCTCAAACTGCAAAAATTGTTTAGAACTTCCACTGTTTGGGAAACTAGCTTCTCTGAAGACTCTTGACATATCTGGAATGAATCATGTGGAGTACATCGACAGTGAATCCAATGGTGGAGGGGTGAGAAGCTTTCCATCTTTGGAAACACTCAGCATATGGGATTTTCCAAATTTGAAAAGATTACCAAGAGAGGAAGGAAGAGAGCTACTCCCTTGTCTTACCAGGTTAACCATTGGCAAATGCCATAAGTTGACCTTGCCATGCCTTCCGTCACTCAAAGAATTAGTAGTGCAGGGAATGTCTTTCTCGGACTTTTATCAGGATGAGGTAATTTCTCTTGCAGGTGGGATCCTGCGAAACCTCACTGCTCTTCAATCACTACGTATTCAATACTTCTCCGAGCTTGAGTGTTTGCCAGAGCAAGAGCTTGGAGGACTGACCTCTCTCCAACATTTGGAGATTCATGACTGTAGCAAGTTCAAATCTTTGCCGGAGGGGTTGCGGAAACTCACTGCCCTTGCGAGGTTGAATGTTACAAGCTGCCCGGAGTTGGTGGATTTGCCAATGGGCCTCACTTCCCTTCAACATCTGTCCATGACGGGTTGCAATTCGTTTTCATCAATATCTGGTGGTCCATGGATTTTTCGCATTTGTTCTAAGATGGTGGTTTTGCCAGAGGCCTTACAACATGCCCCTGCGCTGAAATCTCTACGTATAGGTGGATATTCAGATCTAGCATCATTGCCTGACTGGCTGGGAAACCTCACGTCTCTTCAGTCCTTATTTATTGAATTTTGCCCTAAGCTTGCATCACTTCCGACGAGCATTCAAAGCCTTACCAAACTCCAAACTTTGAGCATCAGTGATTGTCCTGAACTGGAGAGGCGATGTGAGAAGGAAAGCGGAGAGGATTGGTACAAGATTAATCACATACCAAACGTCAAGGTTTGTAAAAGCTGGCAACCAGGAGAAGCGCACACTAGAAACGGTCGCACGCCATTGAAAAGAATGGCCAGCAGGTTTTTTAATTCCTTTCCCTGTGCTTAAATTCAAATTTACTCAAAATTTTTCCTTTTTCCTTCTTTGGGTGGATACATCTTGCTATGAGACTTCTCGTTAAGGATCCATCCAAGACAACCTTTTCCTGCATCCGCCGTGCCCAAAAAATGAGATGTTTTCCAATCTGATGGACCTTTTTTGTTCTGTTGGAGGTACTTCGGCTCTGTTTTTTATTGTGTAGTGTAAGAATTTTTCTTGTATGCATGCTAGATGTTTGGTTTATTGACTATGAGTTGGGTGTATTTGGCAGAAGTCTTGTTTCACTTGGTGCTGTCTTAATGGAGTACTGGGCTGTCTATTTCTGTTTTGTGGGTGTGTTGGTGGCTGTTGTTCTAATGGTGCATTCAATCATGTTTAATTCTAATAAAATTTTCTTTGCTCATCATAAAATAATAATAATAAAAAAATAAAAGTGAGATTTCTACAAGAAGGAAAAAGTCTACAATCCAATTTTTTTTTTTTTGTTTGGTTAATGGGGAAAACACCGGATAAACCACCCCTCACATCGAGCCTTGTTGAAGAGGCCTAGTGGTTTATGGTTTGATACAATCGGGACCCAATAAGCCTCGTTGCTCTAAAGTCACTAACAATTGTGCGGTGTGAAGAGCTTGAATGATTGCCAGAGCAAGCAAGAGCTTGGAGGACAGACCCTCTCTCCAACGTTTGGAGATTCGTGAATGTATTAAGTTTAAATCTTTGTCGGAGGGGTTGCAGAAACTCACTGCCCTTGCGAGGTTCGATGTTAGCAGCTGCCCAGAGTTGGTGGCTTTGCCGGTGGGCCTCAATTCCTTTCAGCATCTGACCATGGTGGGTTGGAATGAGTTTAAATTCATATCTGGTGGCCCATGGAATCCCACCATTTGTGTTAAGCTGGTGGTTTTGCCTGAGGCCTTACAGCATGTCCCTGTGCTGCAACCCCTACATATCTCTGTATATCCAGATCTAGCTTCATTGTTTGACTGGCTTGGAAACCTCACGTCTCTTCAACCCTTATCCATTATTGATTGCCCTAAGCTTGCATCACTTCCAACTAGATAGGCGAGGTGAGAACGAAAGAAGGGAGGATTGGCACAAGATAAGTGATGTAGAACAAATCTAGTTAGATTCCTAACTAGATTTGCTTAGGACCAAATCTAGTTAGATTCCTAACTACATTTGCTTAATTTTCTTATTTTGTTTATTTTGTTTATTTTATTTATTCCTTTCCTATTTTATTGCTTTCATAAGTTTAGTAGAATTCATTTTCCTTAGCTTACTTAGAGTTTAAGTATTAATTCTTTATAAATAGGTTTGTAGATTTTCTTGAAATGTTTCCATTTTCTTATGTGGGTGAACGCATATTGTGCCGACACGGATGTGGAATAGTATGGATGTTTTTGGGTGTTGTGCCAACATGGAGAAACTGAGAAAAGAGAAGGGACTCAAGGGAGGTAGCTCTTACCGAGCATATGTAGCTTAGATGGCATTTCCTATCCAATTGGGTGTGGGGGGGTATGGGGGGATTGGAGGTCGAGGGTTTGACTCCCCGGGTGTGTGTTTGGGTGTGTGAGTTTCTAATAACGAGTGAAAAAAAAAAAAAAAAAAAAAATATATATATATATATATATATAAAATAAAAATAAAAATAAAAATGGGGAGGTGGCTCTTGCGTTTTTCTTAGGGTAATGGAAGATGAATGAAAGACTTAGATTAATGGGCTCCACAACTTGGGTGCGGCCCCAATTTGTTCTGTGTCTCGTCTTGTGTTCCTTATTTGTCACCTCAGTACGCTATGAGACTCTTGTTGAGGATCCATCTAAATAACTCTTTCCTGCATCTGTCGAGTCCACAAAATAAGAAATTATTCCCATTCTTCGACTATCTTGGAATTTCGGGCGTCTTCCAGCCTGATGAACCTATTTGTTCTGTTGGAGGTAATTCGGCTCTGGCTTTTATTTACTAGTGTAAGAATGCATGCTAGATGTTTGGTTTATTGCCTATGAGTTGGGTGTATTTGGCACAAGTCAAGTCTTGTTTCACTAGATGCTATCTTACAGGAGGCCTAGGTTGTCTATTTTCGTTTTATGGGTGTGTTGGTGGCTGTTGTTCTTTATAGTGTACTGAATCCTCTTTAATTCTAATAAAATTGTCTTTGCCAATGAAAAAAGGAAATAAATAAATAAATAAAAAGTGAGGTTTGTAATTGTGTCCAAGGAGGACAGAGTCCACCAAACCAGCCCTCACATCGAGCCTTGCTCATACTTAACTGGGTTGATGGGGAAACTCCATTCCTGCATTGCAAACCAAAAATGAGCACTACAACAGCAAACGAAATTAACATGATCACTATAAAGCCCTCCATTAAACATCACGTCCTCAAGCCTTTCTGGACTGAGATGCGTCCACGTCCAGCATAACGTGAATGCTATGTATGGGCTATTGGCACTGGGGAAGAAATTAAATTGTGTCTCTAGGCTTTATATATCTGCCACAGCCAAATGGTCTAAATGCACGTCTTCCATGATATATATTAGGAAGTTAGGCCATTTACGTTTTTGCCACTACAACAAAAACACCATATTGCCACAATACTATTGCAACAATAAAAATATAGAGGCAATTGAGTCAAGTATTGCAATGATTCCTTATTAGTCGTTGCAATAGGTACTAAAACATGGCATTTGTTGCAACGGATATATTGCAACAACACTAACTGTGGCAATAGGATAAAATTTTATCCCACCAATATTCTCATCAGTGGCGCCATTAGCAACCACATCGACGTGGTCTGTTGCAATAGGTTGTCGCATCGATCCAATTTGTTGCAATACGTTATCGCATCGACTTCTTTCATTGCAATAGGGCTGGAATTTATTCCCACAAAAGTTTCATTGCAATAGGGCTGACATTTATTCCCACAAAGCTTCACTTCGTTGCAGATGTCGGCCATGGCACCCCCAAAATTATAAAACTGCACGGAAACACACAAAATCAGTTGTGGGCAGACAAAGCCTAAAGTGGGTTATATATACTTGGCAAAGTCACATTAAGATGTGAATGTCACAACCATTCTGATCTCAAATAATTGCAAGATTTCAGATCTCTCTCTCTCTTCTTCTTTTCCGGTCTTCTCTTGCAACCAAACAAAGCATAAAAATATGTTGTCAGGTCAGAAACACAAAAAGATGGCTTATGCTTGGTGGCTTTGCCAATGGGGCTCACTTCCCTTCAGCATCTGATCATGGAGGCTTCGCATTCGTTTATAGCAACATCTGGTGGACCATGGATTTCCGACAGTTGTTCTAAGATGGTGGTTTTGCCAGAGGCCTTGCAACATGCCCCTGCGCTGCAATCTCTATTTATATATATATCTGGATATCCAGATCTAGCATCATTGCTTGACTGGCTGGGAAACCTCAATCCTTATCCATGGAGAGTTGCCCTAAGCTTGCATCACTTCCGACGAGCATTCAAAGCCTAACGAAACTCAAAACTTTGTGCATCAGTAATTGTCCTGAACTGGAGAGGCGATGTGAGAAGGAAAGCGGGGAGGATTGGGGCAAGATAAATCACATACCAAACGTCCATTTTTATAATAAAACCGCACAGTAGAAACGGTCGCACGCCATTTACACACAATTTTTCCTTTTTTCTTCTTTCGGTGGATGCATTTTCCTATGAGACTTCTTGTTAAGGATCCATCCTAGACAACTTTTTCCTGATAAACGTTGAGGGTAGTGACGTGAGAAAGTTGCGAACTGGGGGAATGCTTAGTCATGGGAGAGAGGGGGAGAAAATGCTGTGGGGAAGAGGGAAAGAAGAAAGGGAGAATTACAGATTGGTCCGGCTAAAAGTAAGTAATTATAGTTCAATTTCATATGACTACTAACTTCTTAGTGAATGAAAAATAACTTAACTAAGGATGACTACTAACTCCAAAATCGGCAGTAGTAACACCACTTCTAGCACAATTTTAATTTTAATTTTAATTTTAATTTTTGGTTAATTTTTTTTCTATAGCACAAACACACAACATTATTTTTTTAAAAAAAATACTGTAAAAAAGTAAGACCATATTTTATACATGTACGGTGTAATAACCAAAAATATATATATGTGACTAATATATCGGGGGTAAAAAAGGTAGCCATGCTTTCACTCTCTCTAGGTATGGATACTCGTAGATCTGCAAAACCCGATCAATCCGAACCGATCCATAGCTATATGGGCGATTTTCAAGTGGTAATGTAGGTAGGTAGCGGGTTAAGATTTAAATTTTCACGGGGTCATGAGCGGTTTGTGGGTCTAAAAGTGAAAATCTGACTATAACCCACCCGTCCGCATTAGTGATTAGAAAAAGTATACACTACACAGGGGTGACCTATGTGTATAAAGCTTTTCATGGAAAACTTTTAATATAAAATTGAACCCATGTTTTTAATTTGCTTTGTGATTGTCCAAGCTTGAGATTTGGCTTTAGCAAAGTAGTGTTGTGAATATATTTACAGCGTATAAATATAATGAAAAGCTTTATATTTAATGTACATGGAGTAAGTTTATCATGATAAAGTATACAAGACAGTGTGCTAGGCTTGTTAAAATATATTTTTAATCACATACACAATATAGTTCAATATTATTACGAGTTCTCATGGTCAAATTTTATTGTCTAAAGAGTAATACTGCATATAATTATTCAACCATGCTACAAAGAATTTTTGATGGCCCAGCACAATCCAACACGTAAATACAATCTTGATTTTAAAAAATCTTTAAAGATACTGTGGTGTCATTACATGGGTAAAATGATTGGGTTTCTTAAACCTGTTGGTACCAAATGATGGACTTATTACATTTAACGTCTTAACTCTAAGGCTATGTTTGATAGGCCGGATAGGATAAACATATCATTTTCATGTGTTTTGTATTCTTTTCAATCACAAGTATATCCGTAGGAATGGTTATATCCTCCATATACGAGAGATACAAAAACCAGTGAGGGAGGTGATATATTTTTATCTTAGGATACTTTCCCATTTAAAAGAAACATAGGGATATAAAAATATATCTCTAAGGGACCATCTTCCCTATTTCAAATAAAGCAACAAGAGGTTTCTTCATCCACCAATTCTATTATATCCAATCTTTTAATCCGACATACCAAATATGGCGTAAAAAGTATAATAAAAAAAAGAAAAGAAGAAGAAGAAGAAGAAAACTCCTTGCAAAGATTGTTGTCTGTGTGGGTATAAAGCATCTCGCACGGGCCGTTAAGGAAATAATCTGGACCGAAACCTCGACGTGAGTAAAACCTGGGATATCCATAATAGTTAAAAAAAAATAATAAAAAAAATTTAAAAAGGAGAAAACTCAATTCTTCCCCTATTACTCATAGAGGTAGAACCCATTCTTGTTGGTAAACGGTAGGTCAAGAAATAACCCTTGGATCTCATGCATCAATAGGCGCATCACTACCACCCATTGTTACACGCTATTATTGCTACTATTCCTTTCTTTTTCATTTTTCTAAGCAGAAAAGAGATAATTATTGCTACAATTCTGTTATTCCTTGTTTTCTTTTTTGGAATAGACTCCCTATGGATGATCAACTTCAAAAACAGGGCTGCTCTATGGCTTCTTGTTGTAGTTCATGCACCTCTACAGGATGTCACTTGTTCATTCCTTGTGACTTTGCTACAGATTTGTGGAGGTGGTTAGCTTCAATTTCCTGGTATCTCTCCCTAGCCAGAATATTTCTATTTTGGATTTTTGGCAGCATGTTATTTCTCGTACAATGAGTTCCCAGGTGTACAATTTGTGGATAGCTGCGGTGTTTTTGGAGTTTGAGGCTATATGGCATTCTCGTAATTCATGTCGTTTTGAAGGTCATGAGCCATTTCTCAAATGGTCTTGTCTTCATATTCTTTTTATGCTTTCTGCTATCCGAAAAAGTAGTGTTGGAATAATGGCCGGATAATTTCATTTCTGATTTATTCATCCTTAGAGCGTTTGGTGTTCAAGGTCTATATAGAAAGGCTCCTTCAATTATTCCTGTAAAGTGGTATCCCCCTCCTAATGGTTGGATTAAATTGAACACGGATGGTTTAGCCAAAGGTAATCCTGGGCCGGCTATTGCTATTGGTGTTTACAGAACTAGTAGAGGTTTCATTAAGTGGGGTTTTTAGTGAATTTTTGGGTGTGCACACTGCTTTCTATGCTGAATTGGTTGCAGTTATTATTGTTATTGAACAAGCTTGGCACAAGGGATGGAGAAACCTTTGGTTGGAGTCTGATTCTAGCTCTGCCATTCAATGTTTGGCTAATCCATCTTATGACCCACCAGCCACCTTGATCCCTTAAAATTTGCTGGCTAAATTGCAGGTGTTATTTGCAGAATATGAACTTCCATTTTAGTCATATCTTTAGAGAAGGAAATGTTGTAGCCAATAAATGCGCAAATATTGGATTATCCTATTCAGGTTTTCAGCGGTGGTGGGCTTCTCCTATAGTGGTTACTACTCAACTATGTAATGACATGTATCGTCTCCCTTCGTATAGGTTTAAACCATAGGGTGGTTTTGTGTCCTTTGTGAGTTGGATTGTGGCGTTTTATAAGCCACAAGGATTAGTCTTTTCTTTATTTTTCCACTTCCTCCATGTATTCTCTTTTTCTTCATTTAATAATACTCTAGCCTATAGCACATGATTTGGGAGTTACTAGGGTGCCAACCAAGCTAGGATGCTAGTTAATCCTATGATGCATGAAGCACTATTTTACTATATAAAAATAATAAAAATGGACGGGCAAGCTAGAGGCAACCTAGCAAACTGAAAACCTATTATTGGACAAGTAACCAATTCCTCAAAATTAATAGTAAAAAAAATTACATTAAAATTCAGAATTCTTTTTCCGCCTAAAAGAAAAGGAAAAACGTTGTTATCAATCGTGGAGCCGCCTGTATGTGAAATCAAGAATGAGGAGGAAAGTAAAAGTATATGAAGCTTCCACGAAATTCCCATGACTAATGAATTCTTCGCAAGGCATCCAATAACAAGAAATAACTAGTGTTATAGATGGTGAGATTGAATATGGTTTTCCATTTTATCTCTATGAGAGACATTTTATCTCAATCCTTGAGTGAGAATTATTGAGATTGAATATGGTTTTCCATTTTACTAATTTCTATGACTGATATTTTATCTCAATTCTCAATCCTTCAGTGAGAATTATTACAATTATATATTGCGACAACTTTCAAAGGATAGAGAGACATAGATCGCGATTTTCAGGGGCAACCATTATTAGAGCCATAACAAGATATCCGTCACATTCTTTTTTCAAAAAACTATATATTGCACCAATTTTTAAAAGATGTAATCAGAATGTGACTTAAAAATACGCATTAGGTTAAAATTAGCCATCATCCAAAAACTATATATTGCACCAATTTTAGATTCAAATTTACACAAAATTTTTCCTTTTTTCTTCTTTGGGTGGATGCATTTTCCTATGAGACTTCTTGTTAAGGATCCATCCTAGACAACTTTTTCCTGATACACGTTGAGGGTAGTGAGGTGAGAAAGTTGCCAACTGGGGGAATGGTTAGTCATGGGAGAGAGGGGGAGAAAATGCCGTATGGAAGAGGGGAAAGAAAAAGGGTCCGGATCCTCTCCAGTCCTCTAGCCGTCTAGTTTCCTCCATTTAACGGTTGGGAAAATGACACGTCATGAAAGCTGGATTTGACGATCAAGATGATGCGACGTCATTACCCCTTTCAAATGCCTTCAATCGGGAAGAACCGAGACTCCATTTACAAACCCAGCCGTCAAAGTTCAAAACTTTTTATCAATTTATCATAGTTCTGTAGAATTGGTCTTCTGTAGAAATCATATTGATATCCTTTTGATAATTAATTTCTCCTCTTATTTCTCTCAAAACTCCCAAGTTAGAACAATTTTGCCGGCATTTTTGAGCTTGAAAAAATACGACGAAGAAGCGGATGCGATTTAAGATCTGGGAAGTTGAAGCGATGATGGAGACTCAATTGGGCTCAAGCACGTCAATAGAAAACTTAAAGAAGAACAATAAAAATACTGTTCCACTTTCTGTGGCTTTTCTTCTTCAATTTGCTCATGTTGGACTGTTGGGGGTTTTCATGGGTTAGTTCTCATGGATTAAGCTCTATCTTCTTTTTAAGCAGTTTTCAAAATTCAAAGAAACACAATATAGAAGCCATTTAGTGTATATAAGAGAATCGGATTTTAAAGAAATTGGATAGAAGGGTTTGCGCGCGGAAGAATGATATTTGAGAGGGAGACAGTTGCAGGAACAAACAAAGAGGCCTTACAGTGTTCTTCTATAAGGAATTTGAAGCTGTTAAGATGTGGTAACATCAGGGTCGTTAAATCCAGCCTTAACGATGTGTCATTTTCCAAACCGTTAAATGGAGGAAATTGGACCTAAAAGGGCTGGAGAGGATCCAAACCCAAAGAAAAAAGGTTGAATTACAGATTGGTGCGGCTAAAGGTAAGTAATTACATTTCAATCTCATATGACTACTAACTTCTTAGTCAATGACAAATACCCTAACTAAGGATGACTACTAACTGACAAAGCGGCAGTAGTAATACGGCTTTTAGCTTTTTTTTTTTTTTAAAATACAAGTGGATCACATTGAAAAAAAAAACCAAAAAAAAAAAAAAACGAAAGAAAGAAGTACTGTACAAAGGTAAGATGTTTTATACATGTACGGTGTAATAACCAAAAATATACATATGGGACTACGTACTTATATATCACCGGAAAAAAAAGGTAGCCATGCTTTCACACTCTCTAAGTAGGGATGCTCATAGGTTCGCAAAACCAGATCAATCCACTTAATCCGAATGGATCCGGAGTTACATGGGCGGTTTTCAAGTGGTAATGTACGTGGGAAGGTAACGGATTAAAATTTAAATTTTTGTGGGTTTGTGGGTCTAAAAAGTGAAAATCTAACTATAACCCGCCCATCCGCATTAATGATTAGAAAAAGAATACACTACACAGGGGTGACCTATGTGCATAAAGCTTTCATGGAAAACTTTTAATATAAAATTGAACCCATGTTTTTAATTTGCATTGTGATTGTTCAGACTTGAGGTTTGGCTTTAGCGAAGTAATGTTGTGAATATATTTACAGCGTATAAATATATTGAAAAATATACAGTAGAATCATTTTACGGGTAAAATGATTGGGTTTCTTAAACCTGTTGGTACCAAATGATGGATTTATTACATTTAACTTCTTAAACTCTAAGGCTACGTTTGGTAGGCCAAATAGGATAAATATATCATTTTCACGTGTTTCGTATTCTTTTCGAACACGGGGTATACTATCCATAGGAATTGTTATATCCTCCATATGCGGGAAATACAAAAACCAATGAGGGAGGTGGTATATTTTTATCTTAGGATACTATCCCATTTATAAAAAAAAAAAAAACATAGGGATATAAAAAAAATATCTTTGAAGGACCATCTTCCCCATTTCAAATAAAGCAACTAAAGGTTTCTTCATCCAAAAATTTTATCATATCCAATCTTTTAATCCAACATACCAAATATAGAGTGAAAAATTTTATAAAAAAAAGAAAAGAAGAAGAAGAAGAAGAAAACTCCTTGTAGAGATTGTTGTCTGTGTGGGTATAGAGCATCTCGTACGGGTCATTAAGGGAATAATCTGGGCCAAAATCTCGATGGGAGTAAAATCTGGGATACCCCTAATAATTTTTTTTTTTTTAAAAAAAAAAAAAAAAAAAAATCCTTCAAAGGAGAGCTCAATTCTTCCCATATTACCCATAGAGGTAGAACCCATTCTTGTTGGTAAATGGTAGGTCAAGAAAGAACCTTTGGATCTCATGCATCAATAGGTGCATCACTACCACCCATTGTTACACACTATTATTGCTACTATTCCATTTTTCTATTCTTTTTTCTAAGCAGCAAAGAGATAATTATTGCTACAATTATGTTATTCCTTGTTTTCTTTCTTTCATCAATTCTTATAATGGACGGGCATGCTAGAGGCAACCTAGCAAACTGAAAACCTTTTATTGGACAAGTAACAAATTCCTCAAAATTAATAGTAAAAAAAAATTAAATTAAAGATCGGAATTCTTTTCCCCCTAAAAGAAAAGGAAAAACGTTGTTACCAATGGTGGAGCGGCCAGTATGTGAAGTCAATTAAGCATGAGGAAAGTAGAGTATATGAAGCTTCCCTGAAATTTTCATGACTAATGAATGCTTCACATGTTGAGGACCTGATTATGTAAACAAATAGTATCACAGAGAAAGTGAACACTTAGTTCCCCCTTTTCTTCTCATTGGACAATCCATAATTAACCGTTGAAAGGGTGACATAGCTACATCTCACATAGGTGATATTAGCATTTTCCCATTTCATTTATAAATATTTTTTTTTAAAAAAATTTAAAATTTCAATACTTTGGACGATCATCGGGAAGGCTTTCATCTAATAGCTCAATTATCTAACATATAATTGGAGTCTCTCTTTCCTTGCCATTGCTTGGAGCATTTGGACAACTAGAAATGAAGAAGTAATTACGAATGTTGAAGTTCCTTTCCCTGCCATGCTTCTTAATTTATACTCTTATATTAGAGATCTCTACTTTACCTTCAAGGTGGACCCTATCCTAAATCCAATATTCTTCTTTCTTTTCTTCTTTCCCTTTCATTCCGCCGAAAGTATACATTTTTTTATTAATATCCCTATTCTCTCTCCCACGCCCTTGTCTCCTTTCCACCAAAGCATTCATTTCTTTGACTTTTTATTCTTTCCAACACAACCGCCCCTTCTTGCATCCTTCTTCTCTATTTATATATATTATCAATATATATAAAATCATCTACTATGGTCAAGTCCACCAAGAACACATACACCCACCTTTACTATTATATATATCAATGCATAAAATCATCACAATTCCATCAAAAGTACATATAAAATAAATTACTCCCTCCGTCCCTAAAAGATAGGCCAAATTCTCAACTTTTTGTGTCCCAAAATGATAGGCCATTTTGAAAAGTCAAACCATAAAATTGTTTAACTTTCCTATTATACCCTTTGTTTTGTTAAAAATTACTTTACCATTTCAATTTCATTTCATAAAGGAAGGGTATTTATGAAAAGCAAAATTTAGTCAATGCATTTTTTATGTTTTCTTAATTTGCGTGTTTGGTCAAACTTGGTCTATCTTTTAGGGACGGAGGGAGTAATAAATATCCGGGGTATTACAATATCTACTAAGGCATAATTTATTAGTTGGAAAATATAAGTTAGTGAGTTATTTAAATGAATATTTTGTGATTATCAGTATACTAGTAATTAATATTGCTGCTAGAAACAATCATCATTGATGATTTACATAGACTTTATAAGATCAAATTTGATATTATAAGTGAGTTCTTAGTTACCTCTGCAAAGACAAAATTGGCTTGGCCCCCATTTTCTTAGAACTCTTGCTACCAAATAATGGACTCATTATATTTAACATCTTAAACTACAAGAAGTAAAAACAAAAACAAAAAATAAAATAAAATGAATTGAGTTCTTAATTACCTGTACAAAGACAAAATTGGCTCGGCCCTGATTTCTTAGAACTAATCATTCTTAAATTTAATATCTTAAACTACAAGAAATTAAAACAAAAAAGAAATGAAGTTGAGCCCCATACTTGCATTACTATTATCGATTGTTACATGAATTATTGCTACAATATAATTCCCTTTTTTTTTTTTTCCTCCCTCCTAATCAGCAAATAGTTAATTATTGTTTCATTTCTTTTATTCATTGTTAGCATGGATGAATTCTTCTCATTGGTCAATCTATAATTCCCATTGGCTGGGTGACAGAGCTACATCCTGCATAGGTGCTAGCATCATTTTCCCATTTGATTTTATTTAATTTTAATATTTTAGACAATTGTCGTGAAGGATTTCATCTATTAGATCATCTTGTGGTCATTCAGTCCAATTTACTTTCATTTTTGCAACTGAAAATGGCTGAGGCTTTGCTTAAAATTGTGTGTGAGAATTTGAACTCCCTGATTGGCCAATAATTTCACACTGCAAATGATCGAACACCTACTTCCTCTTGGGTCATTCACTCCTCTTTCAGTCCTATCAACTTGCAAGCATATACAACTCTAAGCTTTCTTAGATTGCAACTGATCGAAATGGCTGAGGCTTTGCTCCAAGTTGTGTGTGAGAATTTGAACTCCCTGATCCAAAGGGAGCTTGGGTTGTTTTGGGGTGTCAAAAAGGAGATGGAAAAGCTTTCATCTACCCTCTCAACAGTCCGGGCTGTCCTTGAAGATGCTGAGGAGAAGCAATTGAAGGATAAG
Source organism: Liquidambar formosana (assembly GCA_039720395.1). Classification (NCBI taxonomy): domain Eukaryota; kingdom Viridiplantae; phylum Streptophyta; class Magnoliopsida; order Saxifragales; family Altingiaceae; genus Liquidambar; species Liquidambar formosana. The sequence continues at coordinate 130,088 of JBBPBK010000026.1, forward strand.
GCCATACAAAACTGGTTGCGGAAGCTCAAAGATATAGCTTATGATGTAGATGACATCTTGGATGAGTGCGCCACAGAAACCATGCAATTGGAGCCAGAAGGCCAAAGTTCTGGATTGATCAACAAGGTACACACTTCTTTTTTAACTCGTTATCATCTAGAAAATGTCATGTTTCGTTTCAAGATTGGAAAACGGATGAAAGAAATCAGAGAGAGGTTAGATGAAATTGCGGCAGAGCGGATGAGGTTTCATTTGCGTGAGGGTGTTGTGGAGAGGCGAGTTGAGGCCATAGAAGGACGCCAAACTTGCTCTGTTTTAACTCAACCACAGGTGTATGGAAGAGATGGGGATAGAGAAAAAATTGTTGAACTTTTGGTGAAGCATGCAAGTAATTGTGAGGATGTCTCAATCTACCCTGTAATTGGTATGGGGGGCTTGGGAAAGACGACGCTTGCCCAGCTGGTTTTCAATGATGAAAGGGTAAATAAGCATTTTGACACAAGAATTTGGGTGTGTGTTTCTGAGGATTTCGATGTGAAGAGGCTGATAAGAGCAATTATAGAATCTGCATGAGGAAGAGTTCCAGACGCCTCAGAGTTGGAGCCCCTGCAAAGAGGCCTTCGAGAGATGCTGAACGGGAAAAGATATTTGCTTGTGTTAGATGATGTATGGAATCAAGATCAAGAGAAGTGGGATCGCTTAAAGTATGTACTAGCATGCGGATCAAAAGGCGCTTCAATTGTTGTCACTACTTGTATTGAAAAGGTCGCATCGATTATGGGAACTCTTCCACCGCATCACTTGTCAGGTTTGTCAAAAAATGATTGCTGGTCATTGTTTAAGCAACGTGCATTTGGAAATGAGGCAGAAGAACGCCCAAACCTCGTAGCAATTGGGAAGGATATAATAAGGAAGTGTGGGGGTGTGCCATTGGCTGCAAAGGCTCTAGGAAGCTTAATGCGCTTCAAGAGGGAGGAAAATGAGTGGCTTTTTGTTAAGGAAAGTGAAATTTGGAATTTACCACAAGACGAGAATTCCATCTTGCCTGCCTTGAGATTGAGTTACTTTGATTTGCCATTAGAGTTGAGACAATGCTTTGCATATTGTGCCATATTTCCAAAGGACTCTGTAATTGGAAAGCAAAATATTATTGATCTTTGGATGGCTAATGGATTGATCCCTTCCAATGGAAAATTAGAGCCAGAAGATATTGGGAATGAAATATGGAATGAATTATATTGGAGATCTTTTTTCCAAGATTTGAGCAAAGATGATTATGGGAAGATTTTAAGTTTCAAGATGCATGATCTTATGCACGATCTGGCCCAATCTGTGGTGGCGGATGAATGCTGTATTATGGAGGGTGAGAAGGAAGCGAATGTTTCAAAAAGAATTCGTCATGTTAGATTGGTTACTAATTCAAAGTATTTATGTACGATTCCAGAAGCTTTATATAAAGTTGAATCCTTGCGGACACTCCACCTATCATGGCCATCTAAGCTTTCCAATGACTGTTCAAAATTTGGTTTTTTGCGAGTATTGGTGGTGAGGGGAACTAGAATAACAAAGCTACCATCTTCAATTGGCAAGTTAAGACATCTACGGTATTTGGACCTTTCTCACACAGAGGTCAACATGCTTCCGGATGCAATTTGTAGTTTGCAAAATTTGCAAACTTTGAATATAGAAGGGTGTTATTCTCTTCAGAGATTACCCAAGCAAATGAGACGCCTTAGAAATCTTCGACATCTGTACATGGATTGTTGTGATCAAATAACTCAGATGCCCCCTAGAATTGGGCAATTAACTTGTCTTACGTGGTTAAGTTTATTCATTGTTGGTGAGAGGAGAGGTTTTCAGCTAGGCGAATTGCAAGGCTTGAATCTCAGAGGAGAACTACGAATCGAACACCTCGAAAGAGTTAAAAATCTGAAGGATGCCAAAGAAGCCAATTTGGTCAAAAAACAGAACCTCCGCTGCTTAAACTTGTCTTGGGAAAGAAATGGTGAATCTGACTCACAAGCGAATGCTGAAGATATTCTTGAAGCCCTTGAACCTCACCCAAGTCTTGAACAGTTGTCCATAGAAGAGTATAAAGGTACCAATCTCCCACTTTGGCTGAGGAATCTAGTTCTAAAAAATGTAGTCTGCATTCGGCTCTCAAACTGCAAAAATTGTTTAGAACTTCCACTCTTTGGGAAACTAGCTTCTCTGAAGACTCTTCACATATCTGGAATGAATCATGTGGAGTACATCGACAATGAATCCAATGGTGGAGGGGTGAGAGGCTTTCCATCTTTGGAAACACTCAGCATATGGCATATGCCAAACTTGAAAAGATTATCAAGAGAGGAAGGAAAAGAGCTACTCCCTCGTCTTACCAAGTTAAACATCGTTGAATGCCATAAGTTGACTTTGCCATGCCTTCCGTCACTCAAAGAATTAGATGTGCGGGGATGCAATGAGGTCTTACTAAGTTCGATCTCAAACCTTCAGTCTCACCTCCCTTTTGGTAGGAGATAATAGTGACGTAATTTCCTTTCCCGATGGGATCCTGCGAAACCTCACTGCTCTTCAATCACTGCGTATTGATCACTTCTCCAGGCTTCAAGTGTTTCCTACAGACCTAGCAAGCCTCGGTGCTCTAAAGACACTAGCAATTGCGTCGTGTGAAGAGCTTGAGTTTTTGCCAGAGCAAGAGCTTGGAGGACTGACCTCTCTCCAACATTTGGAGATTCGTAAATGTATCAAGTTCAAATCTTTGCCGGAGGGGTTGCAGAAACTCACTGCCCTCGCGAGGTTGGATGTTAGCAGCTGCCCGGAGTTGGTGGATTTGCCAATGGGCCTCACTTCCCTTCAACATCTGGACATGGTGGGTTGCAGTTCGTTTATGGCAAAATCTGGTGGTCCATGGATTCCTTACATTTGTTCTAAGATGGTGGTTTTGCCAGAGGCCTTACAACATGCCCCTGTGCTGCAATATCTACATATATCTGGATATCCAGATCTAGCTTCATTGCCTGACTGGCTGGGAAACCTCACGTCTCTTCAATCCTTATCCATTGAGCATTGCCCCAAGCTTGCAGCACTTCCGACGAGCATTCAAAGCCTAAACAAACTTCAAACTTTGTACATCAGTGATTGTCCTGAACTGGGGAGGCGATGTGAGAAGGGAAGCGGAGAGGATTGGTACAAGATAAATCACATACCAAACGTCAATGTTTATAATGGAAGAGAAGCGCACACTAGAAAAGGTTGCGCGCCATTGAAAAGAATGGCCAGTAGGTTTTTTAATTCCTTTCCCTGTGCTTAAATTCAAATTTACTCAAAATTTTTCCTTTTTTCTTCTTTGGGTGGATGCATCTTGCTATGAGGCTTCTCGTTAAGGATTCATCCAAGACAACCTTTTCCTGCATCCGCCGTGCCCAAAAAATGAGTCGTTTTCCAACCTGATGGACCGTTTTTGTTCTGTTGGAGTTACTTCGGCTCTGTTTTTTATCGTGTAGTGTAGGAATTTTTCTTGTACGCATGCTAGATGTTTGGTTCATTGACTTTGAGTTGGGTGTATTTGGCGCAAGTCTTGTTTCACTTGGTGCTGTCTCAGCGGAGTACTGGGCTGTCTATTTCTGTTTTGTGGGTGTGTTGGTGGCTGTTGTTCTAATGGTGCATTCAATCATGTTTAATTCTAATAAAATTTTCTTTGCTCATCAAAAAAATAATAATTCGGAGTAATAAAAAAATAAGGGAGGATTGGGGATTGTCCTCAATTAGAGAGGCGATGTGAGAAGGAAAGAAGGGAGGATTGGCACAAGATAAGTCACTAGAAAAGGTCGTGCGTGTTTTTTTGCATATCATCAGATGACTTTAATTTTGATTTAATTATGTGCCCAAAAATAAATAAATAAATGAAATAGTATCCATACATAGTAGCATGAGAGATTTAAAATTGAATCTCGCATATGTCATGCCCAAAACGTAAGAAGTTAGTCTGAGTTAAGTGAGGTTTGTAGTTGTGTAGGAGGAACCACAACGAAGGTTTTACAATCCACTTGCGATTAAGCAGCCTTAATCTATTCAATTGCGTAATGGAAACTTATCCATTCTCTCTCTTATATTCTGTGAAGGAGAGACCTTGGCATCAACTGGTCTGATGGGGGGAACTGCATTGTTGCCTTGTTTTGCAACCTTAATCTTGTGCTTCTTTCAGTGTAGTCATAGTCCTGGTATCTGGCTAGTTATGGTTGTGCTCTCTTATACGCGAGAAAATAGAACTAGCATGAAATGCGAATAAAAAAATGGTGACCAGTATGCTGTTTTGCACTTTTGCATTCTTACAATTGTTCCTCATAATTAAGTTAATGACACTCTTCAACTAGGAAAAAAATAATGCCCAAATTGTACGGTGGTTTAGATTTTTATGATGCGTTTGGATGAAAGATTTGCAAGAAAGAAATAAACTAAAATGGGATCTCAATCTCATTCCCTTTAACTGCCAAATTTGGCATTAAAATTCCAACTTAATCCAAATCCATCTTACAAATCCCTCATTCAAACTCACCATTAAGTGAGTTCCAAAGGAATATAATGTACACTCTTTGTTTTTAGGGGACTTATTTCTCAGTGAACGAGTAGAACTTTAGCCATACCCAAAGCTGAAAAAGACCTGATCGTGTGGATAGGATTCACCCACTCCAAACGTTCCCCCAAAATAAACAAAAATTGTTTATTCATTTGGATGCTCAAAATTAAGGGATCCTAGCTAAGTGTTTATATTTATTGTGCTTCATATGGCATATTAATTTGACATGCTAGCCTAATTTCTCATTCATTTTTGTTTATTTATCATTTATAAAATCAATTATAATAAGTATTTTTGTTTCTTGAAATTTGTTATAGCATACCAGTTGTATGGTAGATTTTTTATCTTCTAGATCAATGAATTGTAAGTTCATCTTGATTTTTATCATTCTCTTAATTCAGTGATCGGCGTGCTTAAAATTGGATGATCAAAGGTGCACACAAAGTTTAATTTGGTGGCCAGTTATTTATTTATTTATTATTTTCTCCATATTCTTAGAAAATTTCATTGTCTTAACAAAGGTTCTTCAAGTCTTTGTGTTATATCTTATAATATATATAGGCACATGTAACGTTATGCAAGCTTATGAATCTCTTTATATTGCATCTCGATCTTATTGGAATGAGAAATAAGCAAAATTAAAATAAATATTGTTCTACCCAAACAGGAAAAGAAAAAAATCTATTACTTAAGTGAAAAAAATTCACAATTTACAAATTTGAGTTATAGTGGGAGAAGGATAAAAAGCAATGTGTGGAAACTAAAATTTGAGGAATTCTATCTAGAAGAAAAAATTGTTACATGATTGTAAAATGTTTGATAGTTATATAAATTAGAGTTGTATTAGGAGATGAATAATGAGTGAGTATAGAAATTTAAATTTGATTTAAAAATTATTTTTTACAATGCAAATATTATCACATGCAACACACGTGTGTATCAACTTGTAATTCTCAACTATAGGTATAATTTACCCAATTTTCTATGGGGAAAGTTGTGGGCTTCAATTAAAGTCTTGTACGCCTCCTAAACCAGTGGAGCCCGTCTCTGTTTTCTGACTCTACAAGTCTACAATAAGTTGTGGGCTTGTATTATTAAAGCCCTGACGACTTTTCAAATTAGAGGGGACCATCTCTGCTCTCTGCATTATTAAAACGCTTCCTAGTCATAATATTTTGGAAGATACTGCGTATCCACGAAGATACCCACCATTTCACTTTCATCCCGTCCCTGTTTTACATAATATAAGTTGCCGTCCCTGTTTTCTATAATATAAGCTGGTGGTTAGCTTGCATTATCACTAGTAGACATGACATGCCATGTCATGTAGTAGGTTGTAACTTTCATTTTATTTTATTTCTTTAATTTAAGTTCCCGGATGTGATACGCCACTTCCTTCGGGATTTGGATTTGGTACAGATGCACTGAACGTAGTATTGATGACACGTGGTAAGTAGGAAAAATAGAAAACTAAAATTTGAAAGATGCATTTGAGACCCAATGCTAGGGGAGGGGCAATTCTCACCCAAACCCAAGGACCCGTCCAAACCCATTTAAGTTAAATGGGTTTGGGTGAACATGTTTAATTAAATGGGTTCTTATTGGGTCACCCAAAATGAACCCAATTATAAATGGGTAGTTTCGAGTTGACAACTAGACCCATTGGGTGGTAACTAAACCCAATTATAAAATTAAAAAACCAACCACAACTAGACCCATTGGGAATTTTACTGGAGTAAGCTATGTACGGCTATTGTATAAATGAAAGAAAGCTTTTTTTTTTTTCCTTTCAAATTGTATATATATGGTTTCTCTTAACCATGGGGAATGGAGAGTTAAAATGTGTGGTTCTGATTTTGATGTGCATTTTTTTATTATTTTGTATTTATGGGAGATCTGAATAAAGGTTGTGGTTATTGAAAGACTCCCAAAAAAAAAAAAAAAAAAAAAAGGGAGAATGAAGTTTAAACATGGATATGGGTTAACCAGAAATTGGTGCACTAACTGTTTTGCAAATTTTAATTTTAATTTTATTCTTTTTATGTTTTGAGACTAATTTTTTTAAAAGATATATGGAAATGAATTGTTGTTGTACTGAAAGCAACAAAAACAAAACAAAAAGGCCCATTTTAAATGGATCCGGGTCATGACCTTGTTTGGCATGGTTTTTTATCAACCGGTTTGGATTTTGCATGACAGTGATGTTTCCTATAAATCTATAATTGGGTCATAAATGGGAGGGTTGGGTTTGCTTGGCATAATTGGGTCAGGTTTGGGTGGGTCATAATAGGTTTGACACATAAATGGGTTGGGTTGGGTTTTGGTAAGATTTTAGTCCAACCCATTTAGACCCTCCCAAACCCACCCACACCAGCTCATTTGCCAGGTTTACCCAATGCCTAACAATCCTTTATTTCTCCTCTTTGCCCACGTGTCATCGATCCTATGTTTACTGCATCATGCAGTAAAAATCTACCCCAAATCCAAATCCGTTTGAATGAGTACAACTTGATGGATACTATGAAACTATTCTATTGTTTCTGTTCCTTGTCAATTGTCTTCCTTTCCAAATTTTTGTCTTCGTCAAAAAAGACAATGACCTTACTTTAATTGAGTTCCTAAAATATATTTTTCATCAAGTAGAAGTTTTCGTAATTTTTAAACATAGATTGTTAATTAGGAATAGAGAGAAAATTTTCTTTTTCTTTTTTTAAAAGAGAGAATTATAGATTGGTTCGGTGATAAGCAAATAAAATCACATATTAGGCTATGTATAGATTGAGAGATGGAGAGAAGAGAAGAGAAAATAAAATAACTTTCTCTTCATCCTGTTTGGTTTAGTTAGATCTCATTAAAGAAGAGAAGAAGAGTGAAAATAGTCACAATTACATTATTACTTTTCTTTTTTATATATTAAACAAAAGTTACATAGGGATATATTTGTCATGTCATTACTCACTTATTCATTTTTTCTCAATTTCTCTCCAAATCTATCCAATTTGGAGAGAAAGGTAAACGGTTTCATTTTCTCTCCATTTCTCCCCATTTTCTTTCTCTTCCCTCCCAACTTAACAATCTGAATGATGAAAATGGGGAGAAAATCACTTTTTCTTTTCTTTTCTTTTCTCTATTTCTCTCGATCCATACATAGCCTTAACTTCATAGTAGATGACTATTAACTTATATTCATATGTACTATAATTATTTGCCTATAGCCGGACCAGCCTGTAATTCCCCGAGTCCGTTTTAGGTATGAGTTCAATCATAGATGCATTTTGTCTACAAGCGAGAGTGTAGGACAGGCTTAGAAAGATGAGAGGAGAGTAGGGACGACTGAAATAATAGATGACAGGCTTAGAAAAATGACTACTAACTGTAAACTTTGTATTGTAATGTACTTATTATTTCCCGAGTCCATCTTTGGGATGAGTTCAATCACTAGCTTCGAATCCCGTGATTAATTTATAAAAAAAAATATTATTAGCAAATTAGAATTTTAATAGAATACTTATTCTCTAAAATAGTAAAATGTATTTATTAATATAATATGTCAATTAAATTTAAAAGATATAAACAAAAATAATTTTGGATGTTCAATCAAAATTATTTTTGGTATGATGTTAGCGTAATGTATCACACAAAATTTAATTATACTCTCGAAAAAGATAAATTATTTTGAAAAACAATTAATTTAATGGTAGAAACTTGTAAAAAATGAAGGAACTGACACGTTATGATATTTGTGGGGAAAATATTAAAATTCTCTAGAGCTTAACCCATTTCACAATCATAGTTTTAACATGTTGGTTTATACCAAAGCAAGTATAGCCGTTGAAAGTATCTCGAAATTCGACAGTGTAGATTTTAGAATGCATGACAATGATGAATCTTAGCCTTCCATGGGGTTTTTGGTGGGTTTCATAAAGAGTGAAAAACCATGGGGAAAAATATTAAAAATTTGTTTGAAATTAGAGTATAAAAAGATGAAAGAAAAATCTGGACTGAGAAAGGGAATAGGAGAAAAAGTCAGAGGGAGAAGAAAATAAGATAAAATATAAATCTTTTCAACTTTATGTAATTAACCATATGGAAGAATTTTGATTAAAATATATATATATATATATATATATATATATATATATATATATATATATATATATATTTTTTTTTTTTTTTTTTTTTGGTGTCAAAAGCAAATTGGGAGAACTTGAAAATTTCGGTGGATCGCGTTTTATTTTTAAATCTTCATTTCCTTTATTTGTTTTTCTTTTTAATTATAATTATTTATAATTTTATATGTTCAATTTTTAGAAAGGGAAATGATTAGGCATAAAGAAAACAAAAAAATATAGTACAGTTTATTAATTTTAAGTTGAACATTGTATAGTATGGGTTTTTTAATCCTCACACATAAAAACAAAGAGATATGGAGTGAATACTAAGCGTCAACTTACCTCTACTGCATGAGAAAGAGCAAGTTATACCAAAAAAAAAAAAAAAAAAAAAAAGAAAAAAAAAAAAAGGTGAGAAATTTATCTTTTGGGGAATTTATCTTTTGGTGACCATTTCCCAACTTAGTACCAAAGAAGGAAAGTTAATAATCCTTTTGAAGCACCTATCAAGTCAATTTGTGGTAAGTTGACAAACAATATCCTTTGTTTGATATTAAGTTGGAAACTGATGACTAAAAGTAGTTTTCTCAAAAGTTACTAAAAGCAACTTTTTGGCAAAATTACATTTTAGTGACTATTTCCAAAATTAATATGAAACAATGGAAGCTAGTTGTCATTTTAGCACACATTTGTAGTCAATTTGTACCAAATTGATAGAAAATATCATTTTTCGGTATTAGATTAGAAAACGGTTACTAAAAAGTTATTTTACCAAAAAGGCAATTCTGCCCCTGTTTCAGCATGTGAAAGGAAAAAAAAAGAAAAAAAAAATGGAAAAAAATTTCATTTTGACACTTGGCACACAAAGAGGTGCCAATCCTCCGTTTTAGATATACTAGTTGATGCACACGTGCGTTGCACATGACAATATTTACATTGTAAAAAATAATTTTTAAATCAAATTTAAATTTCTATACTCACTCATTGTTCATCTCCTAGTATAACTCTAATTCATATAACTACCAAACTTGTTACAATCATGTAACAATTTTTTCTTCTAGATAGAATTCCTCAAATTTTAGTTTCCACACATTGCCTTTTATCTTTCTCCCACTATAACTCAAATTTATAAATTGTGATTTTTTTCACTTACGTAACAAATTTTTTTTCTTTTCCTATTTGGGTAGAATAATATTTATTTTAATTTTGCTTAGTTCTCATTCCAATAAGATCGAGATGCAATATTGAAACTAACATCTAAATAGACTTAAGCCAAAAAAAAAAGAAAGAAAAAAAAAAGAGGTTTGAAAGATGGCTATACAACTATAAGGAGATTCATAAACTTGCTTAACGTTACATGTGCCTATATATATATTATAAGATATAACACAAAGACTTGAAGAATTTTTGTTAAGACAATGAAGTTTTCTAAGAAAAAAACCGGCCACCAAATTAAAATTTATGTGCACCTTTGATCATCCAATTTTAAGTACGCCCATGATCACTAAATTAAGAGAATGATAAAAATCAAGATGCACTTACAATTCATTGATCTGGAAGATCAAAAACCACTATACAACTGGTATGCTATAATAGATTTCAAGAAACAAAATTACTGACTATAATTGATCCTATAAATGATATATATATATATAAAAAAAAAGTGAAATTTACAAGGAACAATAACTTATAACTATGACAATGATAATTTCTTACAAACATATTTTGTTGAACAAAATATGTTTGTAATACCTAAAATATTATATAAAATATAAAAATTGTAACGTACAAAAAATAAAGCAAATTAATCTCTTACGAAAGGAGTTTTAATCTCCAAGATTATATTACAGACATATTGAGCGTATCAAACGAAGAATCTAGAAAAGAAAAAAAAAATCGGTACATTTTTATGACGGGTTTTTGAGTCTGTAAAGAGAGAAAAAGAGAAAGATTAAATACTCAATTTATAAGGGAGAAGAGAAAAGAATTAATGTCAAGTTGATGCACTTATACGAATTATAGTTTCTTTAGAATTCTTATTAAGGTATGTGTTTTATATTGCTATATTTCATATATATATATATATATATATGCAGAAGGGTAGTTGTATAGTTCCCTTAGATTATTAAGGTATGGGTTTGGTAGTTGTATAGTTTCCTTAGAATTCTTATTAAGGTATGTGTTTTATATCGCTATATTTCCTATATAAGCAAAAGGGTAGTTGTGTATTTAAAAATTAAAATAAGAGTATATTAGTCAATCAAAAGTTTTTCTCACATTCATCTTTTTATAGGTAATATAGATATAATAGATGAATGCTTCACATGTTGAGGACCTGGTTATGTCAACCAATAGTATCACAGAGAAAGTGAACACTTGGTCCCCCTTTTTCGGGTGGGTGAGAGAGGTCTGATGATACGTGGATGGGCTCCACAATTGTTAATACTATGCCATCCATCAATCGGTGGATTTCTATGACCCCATGTATTTATTTAGTTTTATAAGAAGAAGTGAAACAAATCTACCAAATTCAAATTTCTGTAATTAGGTCAACTTCCAGCACACTTTTTACTTAGAAAACGTTGGAATGAGGAAAATTTCATGAAATACAAAATTGAAGGCCTTCAAGTCTTCTTTCTAAAGCCACCGATTTTGTCCGAATCAGATATAGGAGTCAAAAGTTAGGGTCAGATTACCAGAACTTATTCAATCTGTCCAGATTTAGTAGCTAATTTTGAGGTTGCAAATCTCCTTACTCAGGCTTTGAATCCCAACTGCTAAAATCTTCCAAAAATTATTGGCCTAACCCTTAGTCTCCATGTAATTCTATGAAAGTGAGGGACCAACTCCTGGCTCGGCCCTGATTTCTTAGAACTAATCATTCTTAAATTTAACATCTTAAACTACAAGAAATTAAAGTTGAATCATTCTTAAATTAAATTTATAAGAAGAATTGAACTAATCATACTTGCTACAATATAATTCCTTTTTTTTTTCCACCCTCCTAATCAGCAAAGAGTTAATTATTGTTACATTTCTTTTATTCATTGTTAGCATCGATGAATTCCTCTCATTGGTCAATCTATAATTCCCATTGGCAGGGTGACACAGCTACATCCTGCATAGGTGCTAGTATCATTTTCCCATTTGATTTTATTTAATTTTAATATTTTAGACAATTGTCGTGAAGGATTTCATCTTTTAGATCATCTTGGGGTCATTCAGTCCAATTGACTTTCCATTGGATTTTGATTTTTGCAACTGAAAATGGCTGAGGCATTGCTTAAAATTGTGTGTGAGAATTTGAACTCTCTGATCCAAAGGGAGCTTGGCTTGTTTTGGGGTGTCAAAAAGGAGATGGAAAAGCTTTCATCTACCCTCTCAACAATCCGGGCTGTCCTTGAAGATGCTGAGGAGAAGCAATTTAAGGAAAAGGCCATACAAAACTGGTTGCGGAAGCTCAAAGATATAGCCTATGATGTAGATGACATCTTGGATGAGTGCGCCACAGAAGCCTTGCGATTGGAGCCAGGAGGCCAAAGTTCTGGATTGATCAACAAGGTACACACTTCTTTCTTAATTCGTTATCATCTAAAAAATGTCATGTTTCGTTTCAAGATTGGAAAACGGATGAAAGAAATTAGAGAGAGGTTAGATGAAATTGCGGCAGAGCGGATGAGGTTTCATTTGCGTGAGGGTGTTGTGGAGAGGCGAGTTGAGGCCATAGAAAGACGCCAAACTTGCTCTGTTTTAACTCAACCACATGTGTATGGAAGAGATGGGGATAGAGAAAAAATTGTTGAACTTTTGGTGAAGCATGTAAGTAATTGTGAGGATGTCTCAATCTGCCCTGTAATTGGTATGGGGGGCTTGGGAAAGACGACGCTTGCGCAGCTGGTTTTCAATGATGAAAGGCTAAATAAGCATTTTGACATAAGAATTTAGGTGTGTGTTTCTGAGGATTTCGATGTGAAGAGGCTGATAAGAGCAGTTATAGAATCTTCATGCAAAAGAGCTCCAGACGCCTCAGACTTGGAGGCCCTGCAAAGACACCTTCGAGAGATACTGAACAGGAAAAGATATTTGCTCGTGTTAGATGATGTATGGAATCAAGATCAAGAGAAGTGGGACAGGTTAAAGTATGTACTAGCATGCGGATCAAAAGGCGCTTCAATTATTGTCACTACTCGTATTGAAAAGGTCGCATCGATTATGGGAACTCTTCCACCGCATCGCTTGTCAGGTTTGTCAGAAGATGATTGTTGGTCATTGTTCAAGCAATGTGCATTTGGAAATGAGGTAGAAGAACGTCCAATCCTCATAGCAATTGGTAAAGATATAGTAAGGAGGTGTAAGGGTGTGCCCTTGGCTGCAAAGGCTCTAGGAAGCTTAATGCGCTTCAAAAGGGAGGAAAATGAGTGGCTTTTTGTCAAGGAAAGTGAAATTTGGAATTTACCACAAGACGAGAATTCCATCTTGCCTGCCTTGAGATTGAGTTACTCTAATTTGCCATTAGAGTTGAGACAATGTTTTGCTTATTGTGCCATATTTCCAAAGGATTCTGTAATTAGAAAGCAAAATATTATTGATCTTTGGATGGCTAATGGATTTATCTCTTCCAATGGAAAGTTAGAGCCAGAAGATATTGGGAATGAAATATGGAATGAATTATATAGGAGATCTTTTTTCCAAGATTTGGGCAAAGATTGTTATGGGAAGATTTTAAATTTCAAGATGCACGATCTTGTGCTCGATCTGGCCCGATTTGTAGCGGCGGATGAATGCTGTATTATGAAGGGTGAGAAGGAGGCTAATGTTTCAAAAGGAATTCGTCATGTTAGATTGGTTACTAATTCAAGGTCATTATGTACGTTTCCGGCAGCTTTATATAAAGTTGAATCCTTGCGGACACTCCACCTATCATGTCCATCTGATGAGCTTTCCAATGACTGTTCAAAATTTGGTTTTTTGCGAGTATTGGTGGCGAGGCAAACCAGAATAACAACGCTACCATCTTCAATTGGCAAGTTAAAACATCTACGGTTTTTGGACCTTTCCTGGACATCTATCAGAATACTTCCAGAGTCAATTTGTAGTCTGCAAAATTTGCAAACTTTGGATCTAAACGATTGTCAATTTTTTCAGAGATTACCCAAGCAAATGAGACGCCTTAGAAATCTTCGACATCTGTACATGGATGGTCATAATAAAATAACTCAGATACCCCCTAGAATTGGGCAATTAACTTGTCTTACGTGGTTAAGTCTATTTATTGTTGGTGAGAGGAGAGGTTTTCAGCTAGGGGAATTGCAAGGCTTGAATCTCAGAGGAGAACTACGAATCAAACACCTTGAAAGAGTTAAAAATCTGAAGGACGCCACAGAAGCCAATTTGGTCGAAAAACAGAACCTCCGCTGCTTAACCTTGTCTTGGGAAAGTAACGGCGAATCTGACTCGCAAGCGAATGCTGAAGATATACTTGAAGGCCTTGAACCTCACCAAAGTCTTGAACAGTTGTCCATAGAAGAGTATAAAGGTACCATCTCCCACTTTGGCTGAGGAATCTAGTTCTAAAAAATGTAGTTTGCATTCGGCTCTCAAACTGCAAAAATTGTTTAGAACTTCCACTCTTTGGGAAACTAGCTTCTCTGAAGACTCTTGACATATCTCGAATGAATCATGTGGAGTACATCGACAATGAATCCAATGGTGGAGGGGTGAGAGGCTTTCCATCTTTGGAAACACTCAGCATATGGGATTTTCCAAATTTGAAAAGATTATCAAGAGATGAAGGAAGAGAGCTACTCCCTTGTCTTATTAGCTTAACCATTGGCAAATGCCATAAGTTGACCTTGCCGTGCCTTCCGTCACTCAAAGAATTAGTAGTAAGTGGACGCAAACGCAATAATGTCTTCCACACTGATAAGGATGAGGTAATTTCTCTTCCCGATGGGATCCTGCGAAACCTCACTGCTCTTCAATCACTACGTATTGAAGGGTTCTCCAGGCTTCAAGTGCTTCCTACAGACCTAGCAAGCCTCGTTGCTCTAAAGACACTAGCAATTAATTGGTGTGAAGAGCTTGAGTGTTTGCCAGAGCAAGAGCTTGGAGGACTGACCTCTCTCCAACATTCGGAGATTCGTGAATGTATCAAGATCAAATCTTTGTCGGAGGGGTTGCAGAAACTCACTGCCCTTGCGAGGTTGGATGTTAGCGTCTGCCCGGAGTTGGTGGCTTTGCCAATGGGCCTCACCTCCCCTCAACATCTGACCATGACGGCTTGCAATTCGTTCACGTTTGGACCTGGTCGTTCAGTGATTCCCGGCATTTGTTCTAAGATGGTGGTTTTGCCAGAGGCCTTACAACATGCCCCTGCGCTGCTGTCTCTACGTATATCTGGATATTCAGATCTAGCATCATTGCCTGACTGGCTGGGAAACCTCACGTCTCTTCAATCCTTATCCATTTACGGTTGCCCTAAGCTTGCATCACTTCCGACGAGCATTCAAAGCCTAAACAAACTCCAAACTTTGAGCATCGGTGAGTATCCTGAACTGGAGAGGCGATGTGAGAAGGAAAGCGGAGAGGATTGGTACAAGATAAATCACATACCAGACGTCAAGGTTCATTATACCATTTCTCCAATCATTTTTGGTGCTATTGGTCCTCTTGTAGGTACTTCGGCTCTGTAGTGTAAGAATTTTTCTTGTATGCATGCTAGATGTTTGGTTTATTGACTGTGAGTTGGGTGTATTTGGCAGAAGTCTTGTTTCACTTGGTGCTGCCTTAATGGAGTACTGGGCTGTCTATTTCTGTTTTGTGGGTGTGTTGGTGGCTGTTGTTCTAATGGTGCATTCAATCATCTTTAATTCTAACAAGATTTTCTTTGCTCATCATAAAAAAATAATTCGGAGTAATAAAAAAATGAGGGAGGATTGGGGATTGTCCTCATCTGGAGAGGCGATGTGAGAAGGAAAGAAAGGAGGATTGGCACAAGATAAGTCACTGGAAAAGGTCGTGCGTGTTTTTTCGCATATCATCAGATGACTTTAATTTTGTTTTAATTATGTGCCCAAAAATAAATAAATAAATGAAATAGCATCCATACATAAGAAGTTAGTCCCAGTTAAGTGAGGTTTTTGTTAGTCCGAGTTAAATAAATGAACCACAACGAAGGTTTTACAATCCACTTGCAATTAAGCAGCCTCACTCAATCTATTCAATTGCGTAATGGAAACTTATCCATTCTCTCTGTTATATTCTGTTAAGGAGAGTCCTTGGCATCAACTGGTCTGATGGGGGGAAATGCATTGTTGCGTTGTTTTGCGACCTTAATCTTGTGCTTCTTTCAGTGTAGTCATAGTCCTGCGAATAAAAAGATGGACCAGTATGCTGTTTTGCACTTTTGCATTCTTACAATTGTTCCTCATAATTAAGTTAATGACACTCTTCAACTAGGGAAAAAATAATGCCCAAATTGTACAATGGTTACGATTTTTATGATGCGTTTGGATGAAGGATATGTAAGAATGATTTAAGCTAGAATGGGATTTCAATCTCATTCCCTTCAACTGCCATCACCATAATTTGGTATTAAAATTCCAACTTAATCCAAATCCATCTTACAAATCCCTCATTCAAACTCACCATTAAGTGAGTTCCAAAGGAATATAATGTACAATCTTTGTTTTTAGGGGACTTATTTCTTTGTGAACGAGTTGAACTTTAGCCATACCCATAGCTAAAAAACACCTGATCTTGTGGGCAGGATTCGCCCACTCCAAACGTTCCCCCAAAATAAACAAAAATTGTTTATTCGTTTGGATGCTCAAAATTAAGGGACCCTAGCTAAGTGTTTTGTATTTTGTTGTGTGATTTTAATATTTTATTGCCACCAGCAAACAAAGCTGTCCCCTTTGGCTTGTCTTTGACCATAAGACCATCTTGTAATTAAGTGCTCATAATTATTAATTCCAAAAAAGAGGAAGAAAAAATAATTTCTTTTTTGGTTGAGCTCATAACCATTTCTACCACAAATGTTTGATTGTTATGGTTTATGGCTATGCTGGAATAAGTTGGAATGTTAGATCAATGCTCAATTACGACCCGTTTGGTCGACTAATGAAAATGGAATAATTATAATCTATTTTAGATGATGGTGACTAGCTTTTTGGAATAATCAATCTATTTATAGTGATGAATTTGTACCTTTAATGTAAGTATGCAGTAATTGTTTAACTTCCATTTGGATGTCCAACCGGACTCTTTATGTTATGAAAAAATGGACTGTTTTGTTCAACAATTCCTCATATTTTTCTTTTTTCCATGAAAAAATCCATGAATCAAATATAGCCTTACTGAAAGCTAAGAGAGTGGACAGAAAGAACTCTTTCATGCAAGTGTTGACTTTTGATCTACAATTGACTTTTTGGTAAAAAAACTTGGCTTTTGCTCAATTGATTGATTTTGGGCTACTAATTAATTTCAGCCCTATAAAAATGAGGTGATTTACACTGCCTATGCTGAAGGAGAAACTCCTCTCCGGAAAATAAAGGTCTAGTGAAATCTAAATTATTCATACCATATATATATGAGACCCGTATCCCATAATTAATCTTTCCTATCCCAATGCTCTCCCAGCTTCTTGTTAGCCAAGTGGATTGTGAGGGAGTACTAATTAAATGACCAAATTATTCCAAGCTATCTGAGAATCACCCAAAATTAAAGTTCTCTAGCTAACTTAATAATTCAAGAATAACACTAATGAATTCATCTAATGGAGCCGCTTTTCAGAGCAAACTTCAAGAGTTGTGCATGTTAATGGGATTTTTATGATAATTTCTCTTCATTTTGGGTGGTTGATTTGAAGTCTTTCAGCTAACCGAAAAGACCCCTCACCCCCACCCCCACCCCACCACTCTTTTTTTTTTTTTTTTGGGTATAATCGAAGAGAACAACTTTGATGGATACTGCAAGTGGGGACTGGAAGGCAAAGCACCACTAAACAAAATTGACAAATGTTAATTTAAGACTTTTATTACATCATCATTGTCCAAATATATGAACTCGGATAGACATTTACTTCTTATAGATAGCATTTCAAGTATTGGTCCATGCGCATGCATTGAACATCTAGATAGTGCTTTGATGCTTCCTCTGCCTCTCTCTCAATTTCAAAGTTTGTTAAACATCCTTCATAAAATATGTGATACAAATGTCCCACTATGACCTGGCCTGCAAGGTCCATTCCTGCACATATGAAAAAAAAAAAGTTAAAAAATTAATGATTAATTATGTAAGTCTAACTAAAAGAAATTTGCAACAGTCAAAATTGTAAAGGTCAGGAAAAAGAAAAAAAGAAAACATATCAATGACACAACACAATATTTAGATGTTCGATTAAAATTTCAAACTTAAAGTTCCAACTGTCCTCTTTTTAGCTAGATAAATCATTTGTACCTTTAACATTGCCATCTCCATATAGTGTCACCTTTTCCTTTGGAGGAGTGAGAAGACCAAGTTGAGAGAGATCACCAGCAAAGTACCCCGCGAAACAATTGGCAGATACGTAAGTGAAAGGAATTTTGGCATCTTCTATTGCCTTTCTCACATCATCTTGTCCTCGAATGTCCCTTTTCCTGGTTTAATTGCATGATCCATCCATGAAGGGTCCATACCAAACTCTGAAGGCAAGAAACGCTACAAAATTTTGAACAATAATTTTTTTAGATATTAATACTTCAATTGATAAATTATTAGTCTATTATTGCTACATGAAGAGCACGCCCAATCAAGTTTGATATCGAATTTTTCATCTACTGAGAAGATTTTCTTTATCCATTTGATTGTGCTTAGAGCTAGTCAACTAATCAGTGTTTATAAAATCACCCATAACAACAGTCGAATTTTATCCTCCATAACTTAAAGTTGCCAAAATAATTAGAGAAAAATATGAACAAGACTTAAATAAATAAAAAAAGAGGGGGAAATTTTCAATCCATAGGTACAAACAATATGCACTCGAATCTTGGGTTTAAAATCAAATTGCTTCACCTCAGTGTACTTAGGATATCAATTGGGAAATTTTTAAATGAGTGAGGCTATTGCCATGCCACCACATAAAATACTCAAAGTCCCCATTAGTTTACACTTTTTGAGGTTTTACGAAAAATATAAAAGGTTTTTACGAAAATTAATCGCAATGTTCACTAGAAAACATCCTTCTGAACAACTTTGTAGAAGAAATTTTTTCCAAAATCTATCATTTAAGCAAACATTTTGACCATTTACAATCTCTATTTCATTTTCCATGAAAAATTGTCAAAAAGTCTACTTAAATGACAGATTTTGGAAAAACTTTCTTTTACAAAGTTGTCCAGAATGATATTTTCTAGTAGATTATGTGATTAGTTTTCATAATTTTTTTTTAAAAAAATATTTTTCATAAAACCTTAAAAATATAAATTAAATGGGGGGCTTAGAGTATTTTATGTGGTGGCACTAGCCTGGCCCTTTTTAAATTCAAGTATTAAATTGATACTAAAGTGCAAAACTGTACAGTATTTTTTAACCAATATAAATAGAGGAGAATGAATCTACTATCCCATGAAAAGAAAGGAAAACTTTTATAGTGAAACTTTTATGACACCCATTTTGCTCATTAGTTGGTGAAAAGGAAATTTAAAATGATATTTGACTCCAAAGCATCTCATAATACCTATTTAGTAAAATGTACATTTAATGAATTTTTTCTTTCTTTTATTATTATTTTTTCCTACTTCAAAGTGAAAAAGAAAAGTTTGTTGTAAACTTCCAAATAAGCAAGAAAACCATCATGCTTTCTTTTCTCTTCGATTATTTTTTTTTTCCTTCTTTTGGTTGGGTTTTGTTTTTTTTTTTTTGGTTAATATATGGGTCATTGGGTTGTGACCCAAACCCATGATCCGCCCACGTGTGGGTGCTGGACCCAAGTGGTTAAGTGCCCTATTTCATAAGATTTCCTAATTGTACTTGGAAACATAGTCCTGCTAGGGTTCGAACTTGAAATAGGAGCACATATATATTGAGTCTTTCTTTAGTGATAGAGACTACAACAGAAATACAGCAGCCTCCATTAGTTTTCTCTCTCTAGTATTCTCTCTCTAGGATCACCATTGTTGCCTAGTGGACTTGGTAGTGTGGATTACGTGGGAGGACTCTAGTAGCGATCTTTACGGCTCTCACGACGTTGAGGAGAGTACACGGAGGTCAGATTCGCAGTAGAGGAGTGACCATTCGAGCAGCGGCTACGTGGGGCTTGTAGCAACGACCAACAAAGTTCCTTGGGTCTCTTCCGCTTAAGGTACATCCTTGGACCCGTTATTGAGTGCTATATGCAGTAGATATAGCGTATTTACATTGGTATCAAAGCCTGTGGTTGTTGATTCGCCCTATAGTCGTGGGGTTTGCATTTTCTCTCTAAAATACAATTTATGGGTCATTTAAAAACGTTTCTCAAAGTGGTTTTTAACCCAAAATTTTTATATGGACATTGTCACACCCCATTTTTGCACCACCTTACTAAGGCTCATCAGTTCATGTAGGTTTTTGTTTTGTTTTTGAGTCTAGTCACTTGCATTAGGTTTTTAGGGTCATAAGGACAATGGATATGAATTTTGGTTCAATTTGGAGTTAATCTTGAGGGTTAATAAGAACTTTTGTGACTTGAGGGGCATAATCGTCTTTTGGGTCACAAACTTTTCATTTGATCTCAAAATGATCTCCAAATTGTCAATTGGTGTTCATATTGATGCATATGAGGTATTTCTAGGTTCAATATGATGAATCAATGGCTTAGGGTTAAAATGGCCCAATATGGTTCAAGTTGGTTAATTAACCCTTCTTTGGGTTAACTCAAATTAACTCACAATTACCAACCAAATCTTTTCAATTTGACTTTAATTAGTCATCATTTTCATCCTTAAAAGTGTTTTAGAAAGTTTAATTTTGATTTGGAAAACATTTGGTTCAATCCTATGTGCATACCTATGCTTTGCAAAGGTAGTGCGTAGCAGTTAACCGCCTTTGTCAAGCCTAACTATGAACCCATGAAAGTGGCCCACAAGGATTGAAAAGAAATAGGTTAATTAGGTTTGAAAAAGAAAAAGGAGTCGCCACCTTATTTTTTAAAGGAAACAAGGAAAACCCTAGAAACCATTTTGCTTTAAAGAAAACAATTGAATGACTCCATGTTTAAAAAGGAAAGGCAAAAACAGTCTTTTTGAAAACCAAAGAAATTGGAGATTTGGAGGTTAAGTTATGACATGGGAAGGTTCTAGGCAAAGCCTATAGACACCTATGTCACCCTTTCGGTCTCTTAGTTTATTTGGGCTAAATTAAATCCTTACTATACAAAAATCAGCAAGTATATTATCACAAGAATTGCATGCATATCATATATTCCATCCATTCATCCATGCACAATAAACAATAAAAATAAAGAAAATAGAAAACTAGGATGCTTGAATCCTAGGGCAGACTTGAGCCTCAAAACGAGCGCCTACGTATCATGCAACAAAATACATGGATCAAAGTTCACGTAGTTCGATTAGAATAGGGTTAAATCCTAATATAAACCTATGGTAAAAACCCTAGGTTTCCTTATTAAAAGAGAATGTATTGAATAGTCCAAATTTGAAAACTTCCACAGGATGGAAACTTTTGATAAAAAATTAGTATTTTATTAATTAAGGAAACCTTTGATTATCACCATGTGTCCATATTAAGAATTAACCCTAGAGGGGGAGACGAGAAAGAGTTTAAGGAAGGAAACGTGAATTAGGGCACCTTCGAACCCACTTACCTTGGCGTAATAACTCCAAGCATTAGCAAGCTTAAACAATAACAGCCCTATTTGCAATAGGACGATTATCACACCTGTTTGCACCCTTACACGTGCTCAAAACAAGACAAAAACAACAAAATAGCAATCTGGACAGAATAGTATTATGGCCTAAAAGCATCCACTAATCATGCAAATAACATAAACAGCGAACTTTCATAAGCCCTAATGCAATCCTAGAACCATGACATGCATAAAAACCCTAAAATCCACTGCACGCATGCAGAAAATCATTATAGTTATTCTATATATAATACATATACAGCAACTATGAAGAAAAATCAACAAAAATGCCTAAACTAACATGCTGTATGAAACTAACCCAAAACAAAGACAAAAGAAACCCTAAACTCACAATTATGCTTAAAAACATATAAAATAGCTCTAAAACATGTATAACTCATGATGAACAACTTTTAAATCATGTATATTAACTAACTAAAGTAATAACATATAATAAAAATCCTAACTTTAGCATGCAATAGGTCTATTCTATAGAAAATCCTAGTTTAAGCATCATTAGAACAGAAAAATACCTTAAGAAGAGCTTCCTTACTGCTGTAGAGACTCTCTCCTTTACTTGTGGATGACTTGAATCAAGCTTCTTCAAGGCTACAGCAAGGACTCCAGCTCCCCTTTGGAACTCTCTCTCTAATTCTCTCTTAAACACTCAAGTTTAATACATAAAATGGCCTCCAATTGCCTCCTCTAGTGCTGAAACATAAGGGGGTATTTATAGAGTTTAGTTAGGATAAATCAATAGCTAGGCTTAAAATCCTAAAAATTAATCCAAGGGTTATTAGAGACTCCCTTGGTGCTTAATAAACTCCCAAGTTGCCAAAAATTAGAAGGAAACCCGTCCAAAAGAGTCATTGTACGTCAAAATAGGAAGAAATCTGCTTCAGCAAGGAATTTGCAAGAAAATAGGAAAGTGGTCTCGGGTGACCACCAGGCCTTGGGTGGTCACTCGAGCCCGCTTCAGTTTTTCACCCTTTTTTGACATCTTTTGCTTCTAGGAGTGTTTTAGGGGTCAAATTAACTCTGATTTTGATGAAACGAAAGCCAAAACGAATGTGTTTTGATGAGGAATACATTTTTGAACATTTTAGGGTGAAAACCACTAACCATAGGTGTATGGCTAGGTTTAACAAAGGCGGTTAACCGCTATGCTCTACCTTTGCAAAGCATAGGTATACACATAAGATCAAACCAAATGCTATCAAAATTAAACTTTCTAAAACACTTTTAGGGATAAAATGATGACTAATTAAAGTCAAATTGAAAAGATTTGGTTGGTAATTGTGAGTCAATTTGAGCTAACCCAAAGAAGGGTCAATTAACCAACTCGAACTACATCGAACCATTTTAATCCTGAGCCATTGATTCATCAAATTGAACCTAGAAATACCTCATATGCATCCATATGAACTCCAATTGACAATTTGGAGATCATTTCAAGGTCAAATGAAAATTTTGTGACTTAAAAGATGATTATGCCCCTTAAGTCACAAAAGCTCTTATTATTCTTCAAGATCAACTCCGAATTGAACCAAAATTCATATCCATTGTCCTTGTGACTCTAGAAAACTAATGCAAGTTACTAGACTCAAAAACAAAACAAAAACCTACATGAAATGATGAGCCCTAGTAAGGAGATGCAAAAATAGGATGCGACAGAAGTCC
Organism: Liquidambar formosana; assembly: GCA_039720395.1. Lineage (NCBI taxonomy): Eukaryota > Viridiplantae > Streptophyta > Magnoliopsida > Saxifragales > Altingiaceae > Liquidambar > Liquidambar formosana. Next base: position 153,342 of record JBBPBK010000026.1, read on the forward strand.
CTCATTGGCGAACAAGTTACACTTGTGAGCCAATGATAAAAGAACATCCCATTTTTGCTTGGGAGAGTAATTGCATGGAGAACTCCATTATCCTATAGAATTCATCACATATCTTAAACAAGTAGAAGTCAATGTTTGGGTAAAGGTCAATACCCAGGACGAGTAGAAGTAACTCTTAAATGAAGGTCAACACATAGGATGAGTAAAGTCAATACTCGAAGAGAATAATGATCAATATTGGGAGTGAAGGTCAACACTTAGCAGGACTAACAGTCAATACTCGAAAGGAGTAGGGATAAATATGAGTGGAGGTCAACACTCGGAGTGAGTACCAGTCAATACCCGAAAGGAATAGGGATCAATATTCAGAGTGAAGGTCAACACTTGGGGTGAGTACCAGTTAATACTCGAGACAAATATACTTTAATGATTAGAATGAGTATAGGTCAATACACAAGGTGAGTATGGGTTAATATTCAGGGATGAGTATAGGTCAATACTCAAGATGAATATGTGACAATACTTAGGATAAGTATGGGTCAATATTTAAGATGAATATGTATTAGTACTTGAAATGAGTGTAGGTCAATACTTAGGAGAGCCAATAAGACATTGTATGGGTAAGGGTCATTACTCAAACGAGAACCAATGATGGATAGAAGTCAATATCTGTACTGAAAATCTAAAAAGAAATCTCATGAATAAAAGTCAATACTTATAGATAAAAACACATAAGCAAGGGTCAATGCTTGCTATGAGTAAAAATCAATACTCACAAAGAAAAGCTTATGAGCAAGGGTTAATGCTTGAAATGAGTAGGATTCAATACTCACAGAGAAAATCATATGAGCAAGGTTCAATGCTCAAGATAAAATGTATATAAGGAATGGTTAATGCTTAAAATGAGTAGGATTCAATACTTACAGAGAAAATCATATGAGCAAGGGTCAATGCTCAAGATAAAATATATATAAGCAAAGGTCATTATTGCTTGAAATGAGTAGGATTCAATACTCACAGAGAAAATCATACGAGCAAGGGTCAATGCTTAAGATAACATGTATATAAGCAAAGGTCAATGCTTGAAATGTGTAGGAGTCAATACTCACAAAGAAAATCATACGAGCAAGGGTCAATGCTTAAGATAACATGTATATGAGCAAAGGTCAATGCTTGAAATGAGTACGATTCAATACTCACAGAGAAAATCATATGAGCAAAAGTCACTATTGGTGATAAGTAGGGGTCAATACTCAAAGAATGCCGAGAGATTGCGTAGGTAGAAGTCAATACTAAAATAATAACATATGAATAGAGGAGACATGCCGAAGGGGTTTGGAATCAATATTTATGATGGAAAAGAATCAATATTATAGAACGAACAAGGATCAATGCTCGAGAGGGGAGTATGGGTGATTACTCAAAATAAGTGAAGGTCAACACTTAGGATGAATAATAGTCAATATTCCAAACTAACAAAGGTCAATGGTCAAAGAAAAAGAGAATAGGTAAATACTCATAGGGGAGCTTAACAAAACATTAGTTAAGTAGGAGTCACTACTCATAAGACAGGAATGGTATTTTTAGACTAAGCCAACACTATATGGAGAGAAACTATCAACCACACAACCAAAAATGAAAACTAGTCAAATATGATCATGGGAAAATGAAGCTCAGAAACTCAATGAACACTACATATTACTAATGCAAAACATCAACTAATCAATCAACTCAAGTAAAATTGATTCACACGGATTTATTAACAAGAGTTCATGCACAGAAAGATTATCTAGAAATGGTTTTGCAAACCCATTATTATTTTCATTTTCATTCCTTTTCCTTAAAGACACCTTTGCATATTTAGCAAAATCATGGAATTTTTTTTTTTTACGAAAAACATTCTTATAAAATTGTGGTCAAGCCTTCTTAAGAAATAATGCATTTAAGGAGGATTGGATTAAACCTATGATTTCTTTTTCAAAGTATAGGAATAGAGTGGAATCACCTCTTCTTCTCTTCTTCTTTCTTCACTTCTTTTTTTTTTTTTTTTTTTTTTTTTCAAAACTCTAACTTTTGCCTAGATTGCCCATACAGGTTTTCAACCTAGCGAGTTGCCCTAATTTTTGCATAGGCCGCCCTTTCGGGTTTTCAACCTAGCGGGCTTTTCTTCTTTTCCTTTTTTCTTTTCTCCATTCTTTCCTTTCTCACTAGCGCAAAGAAACTCAACTCATGAAGCCCCAACCCATTCTCTTCATCAATTCATTTGAGTTTTCCGAATAAGACAACCCAGCCCCAACACTTATTCAAATTCTTCTTCAACAAGCATAATCAGTCCCTGGGTTCATAACACAATCACGTTCTTCGATTGAGCAAAATAAATCAGCCCCAACCTCATCAAATCGCATGCCTACAGCTAAGGCAAATCATTTTATAGTGGTTACTGCTACCCCTTTTCCATCATTAAATCCATGACAAGAGTCTAAATTAAAATGTAAAAAGATATAGAATTCGATGGACCCCACAAATGAAATGTGATGAACATATAATTTTTAAAGGACAAGGTCTATGACTATTAGAAACACACAAGACTCACGAGAGGCAAAAGAGGGAAGTGGAGGGACATACAAATGACTTAAACCAAACAAGAACAAGAAGAATAATCAGATTAACTTTCTCAGTGGCATGTAGTATTTTAGCTCACTAATTTGATGAATGAGACTATTTCCTCTTGACTTAGTGACAAAGAATTGTCTTCAATGGTTGGTTATATGTAAAGCCTCTTTCTTCTCTTTTTTTTTTTTTTTGAATGAATTAGACCGCACCCAAAGTAACTTTATGGGCTGCCTATATATCTCCCCTTTGATCTTCACAAGACATTTACAAAACAAACATTTCTTTTTTGGTAGAGAATCAGGTCCTCGTAGTTCAAGAGATTCATTCTTCATTTTTTTTTTTCAATAGCCCTAACTTTTGCCTAGGTCGCCTTTTCAAGTTTTCAACCTAGAGGGCTTAGGCTCTACACATAACCACATAGGGACCATCCTTACTTGGCTTGAATTTCTCCAACGAGTCACGAACATGGGTTGTAGTCTTCTTTGATCATAAAACTTTCTCTTGATTGTTGTTGATTCTCCTTCTTGAGGCTTTTGGATGTTAATCCCCTCCCTTTTCTTTTTGTATTTTTTTTTTCTTTTTTTTGTGCTCTTTTCTTTTTTCTCTCTCTCTCTTTTTTTTTTTTTTTTTTTGGCCACAATTTTTTTCTTTCAACATTTTTTCTTTTCCTTTTGAGGGAGAGGGAAATAAACATTTCCAAAAGCTCACAGCGTGGTAGTTGATTTCTTCTTTTGATCTTTGAATTGCTTCTTAGAAGGGTTTCAAGATCTTCTCAAGTTGCTTGGCCTATGTCTTCACGTAGTGTATTGGGCGGGTGGTCCCTTATGTTTACCATTTTGGACTTTTCCAAGTTTTCTAGTCAATTAGTCACAGTTTATTCATCATTCTTTGTGTTTGCTCCTTTAGTGGAAGGAGTTTTTGAGCCTCTTAGCAAATATTTTCATGCCACTTTATTTGTCAATTAATTGATGAGAAGAGAAATAGAAAGACAATGGAATTCTTGAAATCAAACATTTTATTGAAGGAATGAAGAAGAACTCATTGAAAATCTTGACTTGACAATTATTAGGACTCAAAAGACTCATAATTTCAAAGGGTATTTGACTTGAAAGACGAAAACAATCAAATAACTAGAAAACAAAGAAACAAACCCTAAGTCTACTTTAGGACAAACAACCTAAACTCTTTATCACAAACAGTCATAACAAAATTGGTGCGACAGTAAGCACTAAATGGATTACCCTTAGAGTGAATGATTGGGTGCCTTAGGTGGAGAGACAATTCCCTTGTCAAAGAGGTCTTGGATTTCATGTTTCAAACTTGGGCATCGATCAGTGCTATGCCCCTTGCCTTGGTGGAAGTCACAATACTCATTCTCTTTGAAGCGACGAGGTAATGGGTTGGGCAACGGTGCTAGGTCAAGGGGTTGAAGCAAACCTTTCACCTTTAACTTCTCAAAAACATTGCTCAATGGCATGTAGAGTTTGGTGAATTAGCGGGACTATTGGGAAGATATGGCATTGACATGCCTATGTGTCTTTCCATTACTTCCAATTTGGGAGTTCCCTGATTTCTCCTCTTCCTCAATTGTACCATCACCAATGGCATCTTCTACTTGAGTTCCAGCCTCAATCAAAGCCTTAAAGTTTGGGAAATAGCTTGCAAATAGATGCTTATGGTAAATAGGGAGGAGGTTCTTAACTACCATCTGAATCTGCTCTTCTTCATTGGGTCGGTTCGCAATCTGAGAAGCCTTTTGTCTCCACCTTGTAATAAATTCGGAGAAAGTTTCGTTAGCCCCTTGCTTTGTAGTCTCCAAATCTCTCCGAGTAACATCCATCTCTGTATTGTACTTGTAGTGTTCCGAGAATTCATTGCATACGTCTTCCTAAGTCCGAGTCCTATTCTCATCTAACGCTAAGAACCATTTCAAAGCAGAAGTTGTGTAACACCCGTAATTTGAAAGTAAGGTATTAAGGGTGTAAGCTGCTGAAAATTTGGCTAAGTGTGGGGAAAAAGTGAATTTTCGTAAATCTTTGTTTTTAAAGATAATTTTTGGCGGTAATAGAAGTTTATAATATTATAAGACTTCTGTGATTTTATGGGATTTTATTAGCATGTTTGGATTAGGTTCCTCACATGTTTGTTTTAGGAAAATCTGTCGGGCGACAGATTTTGTACTAAAACTTAGAAATGAGATTTTGATATACTTAGAATTTGATTTTTTTGATATTTTATTTGGATTACTTAAATTTTTTTAATGAAAAGAAGTCTGAGGTCTATGCTGATGGGGGAAGTGCCTGACTGATGGACAGTTTCAGCTGTCTGAATGTTTTAGACGTCTGAAACTCACTTTCAGACGTCTGAAACTCACTTTCAGACGTCTGAAACTCACTTTCAGACGTCTGAAAATTCCAAAGAAGGATGATTTTGAGGTTACGTCTGAAGCTCACTTTCAGACGTCTGAAACTCATTTTCAGACGTCTGAAAGTGTCGGCAGACAGTTTTTAAAAAGGCTTGTTTGACGATTTTACCCCCACTTTTCCTTATTAAACCCATTCCTAATGGGTTTCTTACCCATTTTCGGCAAATAAAGGAAAGAAAGGAGAGAGAGAGAGAGAGAGAGAGAGAGAAAGAAAGAGAAAGAGAAGCTTCACGGTGAGGAGCGTGACCACGGGAGCTCAGGTCCGACCCCACAACGCATGGATCTTGTGATTTCCACCCTGATCTACACGTATTCACCCTTAGATTCACGTTTCTAGCTACCATTTGTGAGGTAGGTGCATTTTTCATAGTTGTAAACCATTGTATGCATGACTCGGTACATTATCATGGGTTTTTGTATGTTTACATGATATGATACATGTTTACATAGGATTGGGGTTGAATTTCATAAAAATTCATATATTTGGGAAGTTAGGGTTTTGTTTTATACCTTATTTAGCTATATTTGTCTTATTTTACATACCCTCACATGATTTGGGGAACAATGGGTTGATTTTGAAAACCTATTTGTTAAATTCTTGCTATTGACTATTTAAGGGTCACTTTTTATATAAGTGTTGCAAACCCGTTTATCTACCATTAAAATAGAATAGTTCTTGGGAGATTAACATGTAAATGGATGAGGTGTGAGGGCTACTGGAGACAGGATTACTGCGGTCCCGAAGAAAAGGGACGTCTTGCCGTGTCTTCCTATCCTATAGTCCTGGGCTATGTGCCCAAATTGAGGTTACTGCGATCCCATGTAGGGATGTCTTGCTGTGTTTCCTCTTGAGGTTACTGCGGTCCCAAATAGGGATGTCTTGCTGTGTTTCCTCTTATTTCCGCGCGCGAGGCCCCGCATAACCTGGGGAGGATTATTCAGTTTGAAAGACTGATGATATAGATTGCCAGATATGGCGGATGATGTTATGGATTGCCAGATATGGCGAAGTTATGTTATGATTGATTTTCATGTTCTCTTGTACCTATTTTAAGATTTGTGATATGCAACCCTTTGTTATCTCATTTTATTTATTTATATATAATGGTTTTAAAACCTTGATATACAACTTTGAAAAATGTATTCTACTGAGTTTATACTCATGCCTATTTTCAAAACCTTTTGCAGACTTTGAGCAAAGTAAAGATGACTCTTATGAGGAGGCATCACATCGGACTTAGCATAGGCATTGCATTATGGATGTTGGGCAGATGCATTTTAGAATTTTATGGCTTGTATAATATTTAGACAGACTTATTGTATTATACACTGCTTGTATTTGACAATAGAACTCTGTGGAAACTAGTATGCCAGCTTAATTTAATTACTTGTTGTGGATGGTTGAATGATTTTGATTTTAAATTGAACAAGTTTAAATTGTCGAGAACTTGGTATGTCCTATTTTCAGACAGGACCATGCCGGATTTTCTAAAAATATTTTATATAAAGCTATAATTTTTATTATAAACCATCCTTGAACTTCATTTTATTTATTCTTCCTTCTATTGACACGTCATAGCCCATTTTCGGGTCGTGACAGTCTTTTTGGTATCAGAGCTGGCTATTAGATCCATATGGGTGCTATTACGTCATATTATGTGTGTGCATGTATGGTTATGCATTGGGTTATTCATGGGAAGGGAACATACGTACGCACTATTAGCATTGCATTAGAAATTCCCAATTAGTGAACTTTTTATGATTGAGTTGTGAAAGATATTTTGGTTGAATATAACCTATATATATATATATATATAATTTTAGAATGCGACGTGGACGTCGAGGAAGAGGTCGGGGTAGGGCTGTAGCCGCTCCACACCCTGAACCGGAAGATGAAATTCCAATTGGGGCACCACCTATACATGAGAATGTACCACAACCGGAACAACCTGATATATTGAATCAGTTGGTAGCTGCATTACAGGGACTTCAAGCTACGATGGCTCAGAACCAAGTACCACAACCCCAGGCACCACTCCCGCCTGTGGGAGATTATATGACAAAGGTTAATGCATATAAAGCCTTTATGCATATGAAACCCCCAACTTATGAAGGTGAGAGGAATCCAGCAATTGCTGAAATGTGGTTGAAGCAAGTCAAGAAGGCTTTGACTATTGTGGCTACTCCTGAACAGTACAAGGTGGAGTTTGCTGTATACTTACTAAAGGGCATGGCAGATAACTGGTGGGAAAGAGTGAAGCCCCCTGGGGAAAATGAATATATGTTGTGGGAAAATTTCGAGAATTTGTTTAATAACGAATTCTACCCACAATCATATATAAATAAACAGATGAAGGAGTTTATGAAGTTGGAGCAAGGGAACTTGACCATCGATGAATATGCCAACAAGTTCCAAGAATTGTGCATTTTCGTACCATCCCTTATGGCGGATCAACCAGCACTTTGTCGGAAGTTTGAGATAGGATTAAATCCCTACAATAGTAGAATGGTGGTTCCTCACCAAATCAACAATTTCTCTTTGATTTTGGATAAAGCCCTTTTGATAGGGAGGCAGGCTGAGGAACATTGGAAGGCTAAGGATGAGGCCAGGGAACAGAAGAAGAATAACCCGAAATCTCAGAAGGGGAGTTCTAGTGGAACTAGCAAGAAGCCACAGGGAGGTGGTAGTTCGAACTATCTTCGTCCTAGAGGCCAGCAATTCAAACAACCTGGCAGTCAAAGCAGTGGGAGTAGCAGTGGGAGTAGTGGGAACCCCAAGGTTTGCTATTTGTGTAAACAGAAAGGCCATATTCGCCCAAATTGCCCCATTCTGATCGGAGCGCAAGCCCAACCATCTGAATCTCCACAGTACACTAGTGGTTCTTCTCAATCTTCTTACCACTACCCACAATACCAAACTGGACAAGGAGTTCAATCATCCTACCCCTATCCCCAGCGCCAACAATATCAAGCGCCACAATTCTTTGGTCAACAACAATATGACCAACCCATTCAACAACCACAGGGGTATGGGCAACAGTCTGGACAGGGATATGGGCAGCGAGGTCAGTCTCGCCAGAGTGGAGGCAGAAATCAAGGGGAGCGTGGTAGTGGAAGAGCCTATGCTATGACCCGACCCGTAGAAGGAGCATCGAATGCTGTAGTGGAAGGTATATTTCTGGTGCATAATTCTTGTGCCAAGATATTATTTGATCCCGGTTCTACTCATTCATTTATTTCTGAATCTTTTGCAAGAGCCTTGGGATTAAAGACAGAACCTCTGGGGTATGTACTAGAAGTAGATACACCTTTTGAGAACTCATGTAGCACGGCAAACATTTGTAAATCTTGTTGCTTAGTAATTTCGGGACAAGAGTTGTCAGTAGACTTGATTGTCCTAGAAATGACAGGATATGATGTAATCCTGGGTATGGATTGGTTGTCATCTAATCAAGCAGTGATGGATTGTTACTCCAAAAAGGTGTCATTCTGTTCTCCTGAAGGAATCTCGTTTTCTTTCTATGGGGATAAATATATTCCCTTACCAGATGCTGTGCTAGACTTACCTATTCCCCGCATCAAGTCTGCAGGATATGTAAGTTTTCTAGCAAGCATTCGTGGTGACGGACAGAATAAGGTGCATTCGACTTTCATTCCAGTAGTGCAAGAGTTTCCAGATGTCTTTCCAGATGACCTACCGGGGTTACCTCCAAGGAGGGAGATTGAGTTTGCTATTGAGGTGTATCCTGGCACATCTCCTATTTCTATTACTCCCTATCGGATGGCACCAGCGGAATTGAGAGAGTTGAAGACCCAATTGAATGAGCTTAAGAGTAAAGGATTCATTCGACCTAGTGTTTCCCCGTGGGGAGCACCTATTTTATTTGTGAAGAAGAAGGATGGTACTCTGAGGCTATGTATAGATTATCGACAGTTGAATCGGGTAACTATCAAGAACAAGTACCCTCTACCTCGCATAGATGATTTATTTGACCAACTTAGAGGGTCTTGTGTTTTCTCCAAGATCGATCTTCGATCCGGTTATCATCAGCTATTGATCAAGGATGATGATGTCAAGAAGACGGCGTTTAATACTCGCTATGGACACTACGAGTTTACCGTGATGCCTTTTGGTTTAACTAATGCACCCGCGGCATTCATGGATCTGATGAATAGGATTTTTCACCCCTATCTTGATCAGTTTATAGTGGTGTTCATAGATGACATTCTGATTTACTCGCGAACCCCAGAGGAACACGAGACACATTTGCGTATAGCCTTGCAATTGCTGAGAGAGCATAGGTTGTATGCTAAGAAAGAGAAATGCGAGTTCTGGATGCGCGAGGTGAGATTCCTCGGTCATGTAGTATCTAAAGCAGGGATTTCTGTGGATCCTGAGAAGGTGGAGGCGATCTTAAATTGGGAACGACCTACAAGTGTCACCGAGATTCGTAGTTTCCTCGGTTTAGCAGGATACTATAGGAGATTTGTACAGGGATTCTCCAGTATTGCTGCACCTTTGACAAGGTTAACACGAAAGGGAGTTCACTTTGTATGGGATGAAGAGTGTGATCAGGCATTTAATACCCTTAAGGCGTGTTTAACCACCGCACCGGTATTGATTATACCTCAGAGTGGAGAACCATATACAGTGTATTCTGATGCTTCCTTGAAAGGGTTAGGATGCGTTTTGATGCAGCATGGCAGAGTTGTAGCCTATGGTTCTCGACAATTGAAACCCCATGAGAAGAACTACCCTACCCATGATTTGGAATTGGCAGCCGTGGTGTTTGCTTTAAAGATTTGGAGATGTTACCTATATGGGGAGAGATTTGAAGTGTATACTGATCATAAAAGCTTGAAGTATATCTTTACTCAAAAGGATCTCAATTTGCGCCAAACTCGGTGGTTAGAGTACCTCGAGGATTATGACTTTGAAATAAAACACCATCCGGGTAGAGCCAATGTAGTGGCAGATGCCTTGAGTAGGAAATCTCAAGGTGTGGCTTATAATCTTATTGTAGCCAAATCAAAGATATTGGCAGACCTGCGTGAGTACAATCTTTGTATTGGAGGTAAGAAGCAGAAGGCTTGTATCTATAATGCAGTGGCTAGACCAGTTATCTTACAGAAGGTCCTAGATGGTCAGTGGAAGGACCCTGCATTGGTGAATGTTCGAATTCGCCTAAATAATGGTGAGGATGTGGACAAATGGTCGGTTGGAAATGATCTTGGCTTAAGGTTCAAGGGAAGGTTAGCTGTTCCTAATAACAGATCTTTAAAAGAAGAAATTCTTGATGTGGCACATCGATCCAAGTTTTCCATTCATCCTGGTAATAACAAGATGTACAAAGACTTGAGGAGACAATATTGGTGGAGAGGAATGAAGAAAGATGTTGCTCGATACGTAGCACAATGTTTGAATTGTCAGGTAGTGAAAGTTGAACATAAGAAGCCACCAGGATTACTCCAACCTTTACCCATTCCATAATGGAAATGGGAGGACATTACTATGGATTTTGTAGTGGGACTACCTCGTACTCCCCAGAAGCATGATGCCATCTGGGTTATAGTAGACAGATTAACCAAATCTGCCCATTTTATACCTGTCCGCACCAATTACTCCATGGAGAAATTGGCTAAGTTGTATATCAACGAGATTGTTCGATTGCATGGGGCACCAGTGCGCATTGTATCAGATAGAGATCCAAGATTTGCTTCACGATTTTGGAATACTTTACAAGAGGCATTGGGAACTCGAGTACAAATGAGTTCAGCTTTTCATCCAGAAACTGATGGTCAGTCTGAAAGGACCATTCAAATCTTAGAGGATATGCTAAGGGCTTGTGCCCTAGAATTTGGGGGTAGTTGGATTGATCATCTGACTTTAGCAGAGTTTTCTTACAACAACAGTTATCAATCTAGCATTGGGATGGCCCCTTTTGAGGCTCTTTATGGACGTCCATGTAGATCGCCACTATGTTGGACAGAAGTAGGTGATGCTAAGTTATTGGGCCCAGATCTGGTGAGAGAAACCACAGAAAAGATTAAGGCTATTCGTGAGCGTCTTCATACGGCCCAGGATCGTCAAAAGTTGTATGCTGACAGACGCAGACGCGAGTTAACTTTTAATGGTGGTGATTGGGTGTTGTTGAAGGTTTCTCCAAGAAGAGGAACAATTCGTTTTGGTAAGAAAGGAAAGTTGGCCCCCAGGTATATAGGCCCATTTCAGATAATTGAGCCTATAGGAGAGGTTGCTTATCGGGTAGCATTACCTCCACAATTTGCGGCTATGCACCCAGTTTTCCATGTTTCAATGTTGCGAAAATACATTACAAATCACACACCCATCATTGACTGGCAGGATGTTCAGATTCACAAAGACATGTCCTATGAGGAGAAGCCAGTACAAATCTTAGACCGCCAAGACCGAGTATTGCGCAACAAGGTCATTCCACAAGTTAAGGTATTGTGGAACCACCATGGAGTGGAGGAGGCTACTTGGGAACTAGAGTCAGCTATACAAGAGAAGTACCCATATTTGTTTCAGTAATCAGGTGAGTATTTGAAATTCGGGGACGAATTTCCTATTAAGTTGGGGGGATTGTAACACCCGTAATTTGAAAGTAAGGTATTAAGGGTGTAAGCTGCTGAAAATTTGGCTAAGTGTGGGGAAAAAGTGAATTTTCGTAAATCTTTGTTTTTAAAGATAATTTTTGGCGGTAATAGAAGTTTATAATATTATAAGACTTCTGTGATTTTATGGGATTTTATTAGCATGTTTGGATTAGGTTCCTCACATGTTTGTTTTAGGAAAATCTGTCAGGCGACAGATTTTGTACTAAAACTTGGAAATGAGATTTTGATATACTTAGAATTTGATTTTTTTGATATTTTATTTGGATTCAAATGGGGGGTTATTTGTTTATTTTCATTAAATAACTTAAAGTAATTACTTAAATTTTTTTAATGAAAAGAAGTCTGAGGTCTATGCTGATGGGGGAAGTGCCTGACTGATGGACAGTTTCAGCTGTCTGAATGTTTTAGACGTCTGAAACTCACTTTCAGACGTCTGAAACTCACTTTCAGACGTCTGAAACTCATTTTCAGACGTCTGAAAATTCCAAAGAAGGATGATTTTGAGGTTACGTCTGAAGCTCACTTTCAGACGTCTGAAACTCATTTTCAGACGTCTGAAAGTGTCGGCAGACAGTTTTTAAAAAGGCTTGTTTGACGATTTTACCCCCACTTTTCCTTATTAAACCCATTCCTAATGGGTTTCTTACCCATTTTCGGTAAATAAAGGAAAGAAAGGAGAGAGAGAGAGAGAGAGAGAGAGAGAAAGAAAGAGAAAGAGAAGCTTCACGGTGAGGAGCGTGACTACGGGAGCTCGGGTCCGACCCCACAACGCATGGATCTTGTGATTTCCACCCTGATCTACACGTATTCACCCTTAGATTCACGTTTCTAGCTACCATTTGTGAGGTAGGTGCATTTTTCATAGTTGTAAACCATTATATGCATGACTCGGTACATTATCATGGGTTTTTGTATGTTTACATGATATGATACATGTTTACATAGGATTGGGGTTGAATTTCATAAAAATTCATATATTTGGGAAGTTAGGGTTTTGTTTTATACCTTATTTAGCTATATTTGTCTTATTTTACATACCCTCACATGATTTGGGGAACAATGGGTTGATTTTGAAAACCTATTTGTTAAATTCTTGCTATTGACTATTTAAGGGTCACTTTTTATATAAGTGTTGCAAACCCGTTTATCTACCATTAAAATAGAATAGTTCTTGGGAGATTAACATGTAAATGGATGAGGTGTGAGGGCTACTGGAGACAGGATTACTGCGGTCCCGAAGAAAAGGGACGTCTTGCCGTGTCTTCCTATCCTATAGTCCTGGGCTATGTGCCCAAATTGAGGTTACTGCGATCCCATGTAGGGATGTCTTGCTGTGTTTCCTCTTGAGGTTACTGCGGTCCCAAATAGGGATGTCTTGCTGTGTTTCCTCTTATTTCCGCGCGCGAGGGCCCCGCATAACCTGGGGAGGATTATTCAGTTTAAAAGACTGATGATATAGATTGCCAGATATGGCGGATGATGTTATGGATTGCCAGATATGGCGAAGTTATGTTATGATTGATTTTCATGTTCTCTTGTACCTATTTTAAGATTTGTGATATGCAACCCTTTGTTATCTCATTTTATTTATTTGTATATAATGGTTTTAAAACCTTGATATACAACTTTGAAAAATGTATTCTACTGAGTTTATACTCACGCCTATTTTCAAAACCTTTTGCAGACTTTGAGTAAAGTAAAGATGACTCTTATGAGGAGGCATCACATCGGACTTAGCATAGGCATTGCATTATGGATGTTGGGCAGATGCATTTTAGAATTTTATGGCTTGTATAATATTTAGACAGACTTATTGTATTATACACTGCTTGTATTTGACAATAGAACTCTGTGGAAACTAGTATGCCAGCTTAATTTAATTACTTGTTGTGGATGGTTGAATGATTTTGATTTTAAATTGAACAGGTTTAAATTGTCGAGAACTTGGTATGTCCTATTTTCAGACAGGACCATGCCGGATTTTCTAAAAATATTTTATATAAAGCTATAATTTTTATTATAAACCATCCTTGAACTTCATTTTATTTATTCTTCCTTCTATTGACACGTCATAGCCCATTTTCGGGTCGTGACAAGTTGCAAGGGTTTCATGGAACATTTGAGCTAAAAGCTCATCAGTAGCCCCTCGAGGGTGCATAGCCCGCACATACATTTTCAAATGAGTCTTCGGGCAACCCGTCCCATCAAATTTTTCTAACTCCGGCATCTTAAATTGTAATGGAATACGAGCCGTTAGAAACAAATATAAAGTCCACACATCGACCCTGTCATCTGCCCTTCGAATCCCTTTTATAGTTCTCTCCAAAGCTTCCACTTTGCTAGCCAATACGAAGTCATAGCTGATACCTTTCCCCTTATTTTCCCCTTCTAGGTTGATGATCTCAGGTTTCGAACTACTTTCTCCCTTTGTCTTAGTGTTCTCATTGGATTGAGGTCCATCTTCAATGCTAGACCCATAATGTGCACCCGAGGAATGGGTCTTAGAACCATTGTTTTGTTCTAGATCTGCCATCTTCTGTTGATTATCTTGAGCCAGTTTCAATGCTGTTTCGGAGGTCTTTGAGGTATAGTCTAGCTTTTCCATAATGGCTTTCAAACAAGCCTCAAGGTCAAAGTTCCTTTCACTAGTCCCTTTGTCAGCCATCTTAGGTTCAAAATTTGAGTCCAACCTTAATAAGTTGTCATGGGTTTAATCCATCCCCCCTTCAAGACAAAATTCCCTTTTTAGGCTTTAACCAAAACATTTTAACAATATGCATGAAATTGATAAGTGTGATCTTATAAAGCATTCCCTTAGTTAGACATCTCATCTCCAAGGGTACCTTGAAGTGTAAGGTGACTTACAAGGGCATGAAGGTGAGTCACTTAGCCTTAGGTTCTAACCACTAACCATCACAAAATCATCAAGAGTCACTTTCCCTTAAGTGTAGATGCACTACAGGCTAGATCTCAGACATAATATCTCCCTAGTTAGACACCTCATCCCTAAAAGTATCTCTTAAAATGGAAGGTGAGGTGACATACTAAGGACATAAAGATGAATAAGCCCCAACTTCTTAACTCTTAATCAAACACTTCACTCCAAACAAGCCCTTATTGGTTTATTTAAAAGCCCATGATTAAATAGTCTTAGCTCACATACCTTTAATTAGTCGATCCCTCCTTTGGGGAGTCCCTTGAGTGAAGGGTGGAGGTATTTATTAAGGGTATGTAGGTGAGATCATGTATCAAGTGTCGATCGTTACCCATGGTTACAATAAACCTAAGCATCCAACACAACTTATAGTAACACAACACAAGCATGGCATGATATCATTACAATCAAGTGTGAGTGCATAATGGTGAACCAATGGTGTCCTATAAGGCCCACTACATGTACTACAAGGGGGTAGGCTAGGGTCCTTCACTTGCTTGAACTAATCTTTATACCTAACCACATGTGGCATCATGAACGCCACGTGAATCCAGCAGTACGTGATTGATTCATTTAATATACCCAAGGGCAAACCCAAGGGTACTAGGCAAGAGAGGTTGATAGCTTTCGCCCCAACATTTAGAATTAGGAAAACCAAGGTTGAAACTAGGCCCATCATTGGCAAGGATACATCGATCTTAAGTCATGCAACAATTTGCGCACACAATGCAATAAATGAAAGCACACAATCAAGCAGATGCATGCGATTGATTTTAATTAAACATAAGAAATTAGTTTAGCCCAATTAAACTTTATAGAGTCTAGCCCACAAATCCTCAATGGAGTCGCCAAACTGTGAACCCATGAAAGTGGCCCACCAGGATTGAAAAGAAATAGGTTAATTAGGTTTGAAAAAGAAAAAGGAGTCACCACCTTATTTGTTAAAGGAAACAAGGAAAACCCTAAAAACCATTTTGTTTTAAAGAAAACAATTGAATAACTCCATGTTTAAAAAGGAAAGGCAAAAACAGTCTTTTTGGAAACCAAAGAAATCAGGGATTCGGAGGCTAAGTTATGACACGGGAAGGTTCTAGACAAAGCCTATAAGCACCCATGTCACCCTTTTGGTCTCTTAGTTTATTTGAGCTAAATTAAATCCTTACCATACAAAAATCAGCAAGTATATCATCACAAGAATTGCATGCATATCATATATTCTATCCATTCATCCATGCACAATAAACAAATAAAAATAAAGAAAAAGAAAAGAAAATAGAAAACTAGGATGCTTGGATCCTAGGGCGGACTTGAGCCTCAAAACGAGCGCCTACGTCATGCAACATGTGAACCCTAAAAAGAGTTAAGGCCCACGAGGGGTTTTAGGTTTGAAAAAAAGGAAAAGGAGTCGCCACCTTATTTTTTAAAGGAAATAAGGAAAACCCTAAAAAACAGTTTTGTTTTAGGAAAACAAAAGATTGACTCCATATTTAAAAATGGAAAGGCAAATGATCTTTTGGAAACCAGAGAAATCGGGGATTCGGAGGCTAAGTTACGATATGGGAAGGTTCTAGGCAAAGCCTATAGGCACCCATATCGCCCTAAACGGTCTCTTAATTTAATTGGGCTAAATCAAAGTCTTAATCACACACAAATCAACAGTTATCATCACAGGACAGCATGCATATCATTCATCCATTCATCCATATAATCAAGTAAATCAAAGAAAAACAGAAAAAGAAAGAGGGGGGAGAAGAAAACCTAGGATACTTAGTATCCTAGGGCGGACTTGAACATCACGAAGAGCGCCTACGTACCATGTATGGAAATACATGGATCAAAGTCCACGTAGTTCGAAAGGGAATAGGGTTATAACCTAATCAAAGCCTATGGTAAACCCTAAGTTTCCTTTCAAGTAAAACATGGTAAGCTTCCAAAAATGAATGATTCTCAAAAGGTTTTTGGTAAGTATGGAATTTGATAAAAGATGGAAACTTTGATTTAAAAGGTATTCTTTATTGAAAGGAAACTATAGAATCTACCATACCCCTCTATTAGGAAACAACCCTAGGGGGGGAGAAAGGGAAAGTTTCAAGGAAAGGAAAGAAGGGTGAATTGGGGCACCCTCACACCCTACTTACCTTAAGCAAAAGCAACCTGTCAAAGTAACCACCCTATTGCATAGGGTAATTACCTTATTTGTAAGATTTCATCTCACAATAGCCAAAATAACCACCCCACATTGGTGGGGTAGTTGCACCTGTTGTACCTGTCAAAACACCTGCAATTTCCATGCAAAACATACCAAAAATACCAACCAAGCAAGCTAGATTCCTAATCAAGCCATTATCGTGCCCAAACATGGGCTAACACATGCTCAAAATATCATATCAAAGACAAATAACAGATTTGGACAGAATTGAAATAAGGTTTAAAATCAACCACAAGTCATGCAACAACATGAATCATAAGCTAACTAAAACCCTAATTCAACCCTACATGCAATGACATGCAAAAAACCCTAAAATCAACTATATGAATGCTAGAAATATCATAGTTATCAAATATGCAGCACATATATATCAACCATGAAGAAAACACAAAGAAAAACCCTAAGCTATCATGCTATATGCTACTTTCCTAATACAAGGATGAATGAAACCCTAGAATCACAATTGTGCTCAAAATCACATAAAATAACTCTAAATCATGCAAAGCTCATTGTGGACATCATTTTAATCATGCATATTAATCAATAGAAGCATCAACACATGATAAAAACACAAGCTTGCACATGAAATATAGCTATTCTAAGTAAAAGCCTAATTTCAGCACAAGAGAGACCCCAGAATTGCAAACATGCATTAAATCACATGGAACAGCATCCTAGCATACTAAACAGCCCATAAACATTATCCTAATCATGCATACTAGCTAATAGAAGTATCAAAACACAATAAAAACACAAGCTTCAATATGCAAAGGTGGTATTTCATGTAGAAAACCAATTTCAGCACTAAGGAAACCCTAAAGTCCCAAACATGCAGTAAATCACATGGAATAGCATCCTAGCATACTAAACAGCCCATGAATATTATCCTAATCATGCATACTAACTAATAGAAGCAATAAGACATGATAAAGGCACAAACTTGAACATGAAATAATGACTATTCCATGTAAAACCCTAGAAAAGATTCTAAAAAAACCCTAAAAACACAAAGACTCATAAAACCACATAGAATGACATTATATCATGCAAAACCAGCCATAGACAATATCCTAATCATGTATTCTAAGCATTAGAAACATCAACACATGATAAAACAATAAGCTTTTAACATGAAGTAATGCAAAGCTATGCAAAAAACCCTAGTTTGAATGAAAGAGAGAAAGGGGGAGGGGTATACCTTTTGTGGCTGCTGTAGAGAGTCCTCCTCCTCTTGTGTGCTGCTGGAGACAACCTCCTTCAAGCCTTCAAGCAATGCTCCAGCCTTCCTTCAAGCTTTCTCTCACACTCTCTCACTCTAAGTTTAGGTTAAACTACCCTAAGGATGGCTGCCATAGCCTCCAAGTCTCACCAAAGTGCCTCCAAAGTGCCTCCCCTATTGCTGAAGTATAAGGGGGTATTTATAGGGATTGAGGGAAAACCCTCAATGGTTGGGATTAAAACCCTAGGGATTGATCCAAGGGCTCTTAGAGGTTCCCTTGTGGCTCAAGTAGGTCAAAAAGGGCTGAAATTAGGGTTAAATGGCGGCTAAAGGCGAGCAAATCCGAGGAAATAGGGAAGGAGCCGCGTCAAAGCTCAAAAAAGGAAAGTGGCTCGGGTGACCACCTGGGGCTGGGCGGCTAGCAGCCTGGGCCCAGGCGGCTAGCCGCCCAGGCCTGGGTGGTCACCCGAGGCCATGTCAGCTTCAGCCCAAATTTGACCCCTTCGACTTCCAAATGTGTTTCAGGGCCCAAATCAACTCCGATTTTGACGAAACGAAAGCCAAAACGACCGTGTTTCGAAGGGGAATGTAATTTGAGTCACTTGAGGGAAAGAAACCCTAGCCATGGCTGCATGGTTGGGCCCTACAAAGGTGGTTAACCGCTATGCCTCACCATCGCTTAGCTTAGGTATGCACATAGGGTCGCACCGAATGCTTTCCAATTCGAAATTCAACCTCCCTAAACACATTTGGGGATGAAATTAAGACCAATCAAGGTCAAATGAGTAGTCATAGAGTGAAAATCATGAGCCAATTCGAGCTAACCCGAAGTAGGTCTTTTAGCCAACCTGAGCCTTGCTGAGCCATTCTAATCCCGAACCTTCAATTCATCGAATTGATCCCACAAATACCTCAAATACAACCATATGAACTCCAATTGGCAACTTGGAGATCATTTCAAGGTCAAATGGAAAGTTTGTGATCAAAAAGACAATTATGCCCCTCAAGTCACAAAAGTTCTTATTAACCCTCAAGATCAACTCCAAATCGAACCAAAATTCATACACACCATCCTTAGGACCCTAGAAACTCAATGCAAAAGACTAGACTCAAAAAGGAAACAAAAAGACACATGCAATGACAAACCCTAGCTAAGGTGACAAAAATGGGGTGTGACAGAAGCCCCTCATTGGTGAGCAAGTTTCACTTGCAAGCCAATGACCAAAAGAACAACCCATTTTTGCCCGGGGAATTGACTTCATCAAGATCCACTGGGGAAAAGAGGGTGATCATATCATTGAATTCTTCGAATTCATCATACACAAGCACAAAGGTACTCTTCATAAGTTCTACAGAACTCTTCTCATACTGTATACCAGTTTCACTGGGGGACAAGATGAGGTATCCATAGCTTTCATCGAACTTCGTTCGACGAAAGGTCTTTCCATACTATACCAGTGACAACTGGTGAATAGTACGAGGTATCCATAGCTTACATCGAACTTCGTTCGATGAAAGGTCTTCCCATACTGTACCAGTGACAACTGGTGAATAGTACAAGGTATCCATAGCTTACATCGAACTTCGTTCGATGAAAGGTCTTCCCATACTGTACCAGTGACAACTGGTGAATAGTACAAGGTAACACCATGCCATCAAGGCTATCCCAAAATATGAGAAAGATACATCCTTCTCATATTCAAACCATCAAGGTTATCATTCAAATATCAAGGTAAATCACATAACACGAGAAAGATCACGTCCTTCTCTTGCTCAAATCAATCAAGGTAAACACATACCACAGGAAGCCATCAAGGCTATCTCAAAACATGAGAAAGATACATCCTTCTCATATTCAAACCATCAAGGTTATCATTCAATTGTTAAGGTAGTCACATAGTACGAGGAAGGTCACAACCTTCAATCAGGGTAAACACATACCATTGGGAAAGATCGCATCTTTCAAGTTATCAAGGTAAACATGTGACATGAGAAAGATTGCATCCTTCTCATATCAAACTCTCAAGGTGAACACATAGCATGAGAAAGATCGCGTCCTTCTCATAATCAAACCATCAAGGTCAACATAAATCATGGGAAAGATTGCATCTTTCAAGTCATCAAGGTAAGCATGTAATCATGAGAAAGATTTCATCTTTCTCTCACTAAGTCATCAAGACAAAGGTAAGCTTCTACTCACCAACACACAACAAGTTCACCAAGTCATCTCACATGGAGGCTATTCATGCCTCAACTCAAACACCAACTCATATAGGAGACACAATTATCTCATGAAAGCAATCATTCACATGCATATAGGGAAGGTATCTTTATCCCAAATGACAACAAATCATAGTGACATAGGAGGGAATTCATCCCTAACAATCAAAATCATATGCATAGAGAGGGTTGTTCAACCCTACTAGCATGCCATGCCCACACAAGGGCCACCAATGCAATCTCTTTCAAATCATTTCATGTCAAACAAAGTCAAGATATTTATTCATTTTTCAACCCAAAACAAGCTTGAGAATCCATCTCAAAGAGGGTTCAAGAGCGCGAATAGGCGAGCAAAGGCCAAACGGGCGCAACGGAGCGAGCAAGGGGGGGTGACCACCTGGCTGCTGGTGGCTTGCCGCCCAAGCCCAGGCGGCTTGCCGCCCCATGCTGGGCGGTTACCCGAGGCTGGTGCTGCCCAGTTTGAGGGTTTTTAAACCCTTGACTCCCCATTTGTGCATTCAAGCCTCCAAGCTCGAAAATAGAGAGCTTCTCTCTCTAGAACTCACTCCATCCTTCTCCAAATTCTCACATACATATTCTCAATCAAAGTTTCACTTGCAATTCAAGTTGTGTGCATGAAATAGCATCAAGAACAAGTCATTCAACAACAAAAACAAGCATCAATCATCAAGTTGCAAGATCAAATTCATCATCTTCCTTATCAAACCCATTTTTCTCACATACAAGCTCAACCATCAACAATGGCTTCTAGCAATGATTCCAACATCAAGTATCCATATTATGTGATCAAGAATACATATAAGGCACCAATCTATGATGCATCCCAAGACAAGGTGTTGCTTGAACCTAAGAAGCATCTCTCCTACCTCCATTCCCAACATGAGGTTAGTTCTTTCCAACTTAACATGTTTATCATGAAATTTTGATTTCTATTGGATAAAATGCATTCCCATGATCTTCTTTTGATTGTTTCTATCATTGTTAAGCCAAGTTCATTGATTTGACAAGGATTGAATGTGTAAAAAGCTTGTTTCCCAATGCTTGAGAAAAGATGCCCACCAAGTGTTTGATAAAATGCCAAAAAGACAAAAACATGTTCAATTCTTGAAAAATCAATTGGTTTGCATTGTAGAACCAAGTCATATGGTCTTGGCAAGGATTTGATATACAAAAATCTTTCATTTCAATGCTTGAAAACAAGTCACACACCAAGTGTTCGATAAAATGCCCGAAAGGCAAAACCATGTTCAATCTTTACAAAATCAATGAATTTGAATACACAAAGTCATGGGCATTCATTTCTAATTCATTTCATGAATCAAAACCCAAATTTTAAAACTTTTGGAAAACCATTTGAAATCAATTACCAATGTATGCCCAATATCTCTATGTTTTCAATGCTAACTCAATACACAATCTTTTGACATAGCCCGACTTCCAAAGTCTCCGTACAAGGACATCAATAAAGGGGCTCATCTCATGGTGGAGATATATGGAACATGCCCAACCACGTGCTCGCAAGATAGTAAAGAAGGCGGGTTTTGGGCCTTTCCTAGATGCTCTATGGAACGAGCAATGGGATAGGCAAGCATTGTTTGCCTTGACAGAGCTTTGGTGGGACACCACCAACACTTTCCATTTTAGCTTCGGGGAGATGACCATGACCCCTAAGGATTTTACCATGATAACTGGGTTGAGCTTGAAAGGCAAGCGCTTGGAATACTACGAACAAGCCAACATGGACCAGAACTACATAGTAGATCTACTCGGGGTTGAAGCGGAACTAAGCCCAAAAGGTGTGTGCCGTACTTGGCTCTACAACACCTTTGCCACTGAAGAAGAGAGTGAGGGGACGGATCCCAAATACATTGTGAGAGCTTTCTTGCTCTACATGATTTCATGCACCTTCTTTGCGGGCACCAATGACATGGCTCGACTTGAGTTGCTAGCTAGCATGGAAGATGTGAACAAAATTGGGAGATACAATTGGGGTGGAGCTGCTTTCGCAAACATGTATCGCTCCATGACTGACATGTCCCGAGGAGTTGCAAAGAACTTTGGGGGACTTCCTTTTGTTTGGGAGGTAACAAAGAACATTCAATTCTCTATTATTTCCCGAAACTTAACACATACATGATTTCTTCTATTTTTTCCTTTTGATTTTCCACAGATATGGTACTACGAGTACCTGAACATGTGTCGCCCAACTCTTGCTAGTGATGCCATGTCATGGCCCATCCTTCAGAATTATGCTCCATCTTGCTTGGCTACAAGAGCCTCCAATCGACACGATTGACTGCTGATATGGTAGAATCTTTCTTTCTCCTTATCTTTTTTTTATCTTTCTTTTTTCATTTCTCATTTCAAACTCAACAGGTGGAATGGGATCCATGGAGGTTGTGGGAGCATAGGCTTCCCGAGAAGTACTCCTCTTGTTTGGAGTTGACAAGCAAAAGGGTCCTTTTTGAAGGCCCCACAGGTAGATGCTGGTATCTTGGGGAGCGAGTCCTGAGACAAGTCCATGGAAATATGAATGCAGCTGTGACACCTTCCATGCCACCAGAGAACATGAGGCACACTAGCCACTTGGTGGGGGATGAACTAGAAGAAGCTCTGAGGGGTTGGGATGCTGAGGGATTCACCTCCCCTCGCATAGAATACACTGCCTTCTGTCGACAATATCTGATGAATCCTAGGGTCACTGGTCTCCCACCTCAAGGGGTGAGCTCCCCACACTCTTAAACTCTCTTTTTTTAAGATTATAAGAAAAACTCCATTTGACAAGCATTTGAATTTCAGGGCCGACGGGCAAGGGGACACAGCTCCATAGTTGGATCTGCCACTGGGATGACTTACAATGACGAGGATGAGGACCTTGAAGGAAATCAACCTCCACCCCTCCCACAACTAAATTGGTATGTGAACTTATGCAGTGGGACAAAATTTGTGAAGACTGACATTACCCATCCACCATTCGATGAATATCCCAAGATCGATCCATATTATGAGAATGTGAGTTCTAAACTCTTATCTTCTTGAAATTGGATTCTTTCATTATTGTTAACCATGTTTATACTTTCCTAGGTTCCACGGGAGTATGCCCAGGAATGCATTGAACTCAATGAAGGATTGAGGAGGGATCTTGTGCGAATGAGTTTAGAGAACTCAGTTCTAGAAGCACGCCTGAATCCCCAAGTGAGTGATCATCTTATTAGCTTTCAACTAGGATTGGCACCATTACCCTCCTAACTCATTATCTTTGTTTGCAACAAGCATCATCATCTAATCCACCAAAGGATATGCCCCCTTCTAGAGCACCTCGTTCAGGGCATGATGGAGCTGGGCCAAGTCGAAAGAGAAGGCCCATGGGAAATCATTGAGTTTCACTCACCTCTTGTTAGGAATGTTTGGAATCTTTCTATCTATCTTGTCATGTACTAATTAGGAACTTCAATTCCCAACCTTGAACCTTTATTATGGATACTTGATGAATCTATGTTCGAACTTTATTGCAATGATATGATCTTGTATTGAGTGAAAAATGGGCTTAAATCAAGCACAAAAAAGTCAAAATATCACAAAAGGGCCAAACGAAGGCATAACAAGGCAAAAATGGGCGAAACAAGACGGCGGCCTCGGGTGACCACCTAGGGCTGGGCGGCTAGCCGCCTGGGCCCAGGCGGCTAGCCGACCAGGCCTGGGTGGTCACCCGAGCCCGAAGCGGTGTTTCGCCTGATTTTAGGAAACTTCCTATTTTGACGGGATTCCACCTTCCAAAACACGGATTTCCGAATTTTTTCCTATAAAAGCACATCCAAGGGGTCTCAAACCCTACTAACATTCATTGAGAGCAAGTTATGGAAGCCCTAGACAAACTCTTGAGTGATTTTCTGAAGGTTATGAGTGCGGAGGCAAGGAAGGAGTTCAAGCGCTACTGCTTGGATCCGTTGTTTTCTTTGATGCATGTGAAGCTTGAAACCACTCTTCTTACTGCTGCTACATATTTTTGGGATCCCCAACTTCATGTATTCTGCTTCAACTATGAAGAACTATGCCCAACAATGGAAGAGTTCTGCGCTTTGTATGGAGTTTCACCTGTAGGACCTTTCATCCTCCCTACTCCACGCTCAAGTTACTTGATTTCCTTCTCCAACTTCCTTGGGATTTCTCAACAAGAGGCCTCCATATTTGTGAAGGATCATAAGGTGAATCTCATGGAAATAGCAACTTCCTTCTTGGCTCATGATAGCAAAGGTACCCTGAATTTCAACCTTCCCACTCAACATGCTCTTGCTTTCTGCTTGATTGGTCGCTTCCTGATCCCTTTTCTTCTTGAACACAACAACCTGATTCCCATGGTGCTAGCTGAAACCCTCAATAGTTTAGACAAAGTTCATGATATCCCACAAGCCCCATTAGGAGGGAGCCCCATTCTACTGCAGATGTGGCTTCTTGAAAGGCTTAATTTTTTATCTCCTGCCACCATTAATCCATACAAACCCCAACATTATTGTTGCCGTCGAGTTGAACTCCCTGGTCAATTTTCTTTGAGGGAATGGTTGGGCTACTTCCAAACTCTCTCATGGCGAAACATCAGGTGGTTTGTCTCCACATGGGGATGCAAGGAACAAATTCTTCTCTGAACTTCTGGGTGTGCTATGGTCAAGCTCATAGGGTTGAGGTCAACTTCATTCTATTGGACTTCAAGAATCCTTCGTCAAATGGGTGCCATGCAAACCATACCTACTTCTGTGGTATTTGATCATTCTGTCGAACCTGTGGGCCCCACAATGGTTAAGTGGGCCAAGACTAGATGGACTGACCACCTGAAACTGACTCGAGTTGAGAACACTGATGGGCCTTATGTCATGAGCCCTGAATACAAGACATGGTTGAAGACTAGCTTGGGTGAAAGAGAAACCATACGCAGGGAAAGGATTTATGACCTTATCAAGGACACAAGACTTGGATTTTGCAGGGAAGACATTCTGGAAGCAGTGGAAGCAGCACATGCTCATGACTTACGAAAGAAGCGAAGACTCGAAAGAGCAGAAAGCAAACCTGGAGACTCTGAAGAAAATCAAAAGGACTTGAAGACTTTAGAAATAGGATATCTATGGCATGTCAATAGTTCTTTATCTAACACCAATAAATTGTTATGTCAACCAATCAGTTCTAAATGAATTGCCAATAATAATTCAATTTTGAGATTTGTTGTTGTGGTGTTGTTTGGACCGCACCCAAGGTAACTTTATGGCCTGCCTACGTATCCCCATCCTTTTTTTCATTTTTTCATTTTTTTTTTCATTTTTCTCTTTTTTTTTTCATTTTTTTCTTTTTCTTCTTTTTTCTGTTCTTTTTTTTTAGGAATGGGGAATCAGGCCCTCGTAGTTCAAATGCCTTAACTTTTGCCTAGGCCGCCCTTATGGGTTTTCAACCTAGCAGGCCTTACACATAGTACTTCTTCAATTGATCCAAATTGGTAGGGCGAGCGAACTCAATTCCATCCAAATCCATGAGGCGAACAGCCCCTGCTGGTAATATCTCCTTGATAACATACGGGCCACCCCAACTTGGCTTGAACTTCCCTCGTGGATCAAAAATTGGAGCTCTGATTTCTTTCAACACCAAATCCCCTGTCTTCAAACCTCGGTCTTTGACATGCTTGTTGAATGCTCTTGCAACCCTTCGCTGATATCCCTGCACATGATACAAGGCCCTCAATCGCCTTTCATCGAGCAATGCCAGCTCATCATAACGGTTCTTAACCCAATCTGCTTCTGCTATCTGACTCTCCATAGCAACCCGTAATGACGGTACCTCCAACTCAATAGGCAAAACAGCCTCCATCCCATACACCAAGGAATAAGGGGTAGCCCCTGTTGATGATCTCACAGATGTTCTATAGCACCACAAGGCTAATGGAAACTTCTCATGCCAATCAGTGTAGGTGTCAGCTGTTTTCTGTAATATCTTCTTAACATTCTTGTTGGCGGCCTCCACTGCCCCATTAGTCTGTGGGCGATAAGGGGAGGATAGATGGTGCACTATATTGTATTTCTGCAAAAGTTCCTTGGTTTCTTTCTGAAAGTGCTGACCATTGTCTGAAATAATCTCATGGGGTACCCCATACCTGTAGATAATGTTGAGCTGTATGAACTGTGCTACCTTCTTGGCATTCAGGGTCTTGAAGGATGCTGCCTCTACCCACTTAGTGAAGTAATCAATAGCTACCAAGATGTACTCATGCCCATTGGAGGCTTTCGGCTTAATCTGCCCAATTATATCTATTCCCCACACTGCAAACGGCCAAGGTGACGACATACTTGTCAAAGGCATGGAAGGTAAGTGTTGTCCATTAGCAAAGACCTGACATTTGTGACACTTCTTAATATGTGCATGGCAATCTCTCTCCATTGTAGACCAATAGTAACCCAACCTCATGATCTTCTTAGCTAGCATATAACCATTCATGTGCGGTGCTCCAACTCCTTCATGGATTTCATTAACAAGACGTTCGGCTTCTTCCTCGGTGACACACAACAGATGGACCCCATCGTATGACCTTCGGTATAGCTTTCCTCCACACAAAACATAGTGACTCGCTAGCCTCCTCAGTGTTCTCCTATCAATGCGGGATGCTCCTTCAGGATACTCCCTTTCCTCAATGAATTTCATGATGTCATAGTACCAAGGATGGCCATCTTTCACTTCTCCTTCTCGAATAGAGCAGCAATACACAGGTTTTTCTCTACATTCTATCACCGACGGTTTTACATTCCCACCATCTGGGATTTCCACCATGGAAGCTAGAGTTGCCAAAGCATCGGCGAACTGATTCTTATTTCTTGACAAATAATTGAACTCTATTCCCACAAATTCTTTAGTCAAGGCTTCTAAGTATGCATGATATGGCAGCAGCTTCTCATCACGAGTCTTCCACTCTCCCTTTATCTGGCAGATAATCAGTGTTGAATCTCCGAAAACCTCTAACTCTTTGATCCCCAATTCTAGTGCAGCTTCCAATGCGAGGATGCAGGCCTCATACTCAGCAATGTTGTTGGTTGCTTCAAACCCTAACTTAACCGCCAATGGTGTGAATGCTTCTTCAGGTGAGACTAGTAGAACTCCTATCCCATACCCTCTCTTATTTGCAGCTCCATCAAAGTATACTTTCCAACTCTTCTTTCCAATCTCCAGGACATCCTCATCGGGGAAATGATCATTAAATTGTTCTGATGACGCCACAGGGCAGCTAGCCAAGTAATCTGCAATGACACTTCCTTTTACTGACTTCTGTGTTACATACTTTATGTCAAATTCATTGAGAAGAATTGACCATCGGGCAGTTCTGTAGGACAAGACCGGCCTTTCTATCAGGTACTTCAGTGGGTCCATTCGGCTTATCAAGAAAACCTCATACGACATCATGTAGTAACGTAGTTTCTGAGTTGCCCATACCAAAGCCACACAAGCCTTCTCTATGGCGTTGTACTTCACCTCATAATCTGTCATCTTCTTGCTTAGATAGTAAATGGCATTCTCCTTTTTTGACCCCTCAAGGTACTGAGCTAGTATAGCTCCCGTCGCGGTTTCAGTGACCGTCAAGTATAACAATAACGGCTCACCTTGTCGCGGAGGAACTAGAATTGGTGGATTACTCAAATACCTTTTGATAGTCTCAAAGGCTCCTTGACATTCTTCATTCCATACCTTCGGCACACCCTTCTTAAGCAACTTGAAAATCGGCTCACACACCATAGTCAAATTAGCAATGAACCTGCTTATGTACTGAATTCTCCCCAAGAACCCTCGAATCTGCTTTTCTGTGCTAGGCGGCTCCATCTCCACAATGGCCTTGATTTTTCCCGGATCAACCTCAATTCCTCTCTGAGTAATCATGAATCCTAATAGCTTGCCTGCAGTGACACCAAAAGCGCATTTCTGAGGATTCAACCGCAAGTTGTACTTCTTTGCTCGCTCCAGGAACCTTTCCAGTGCCCTGAAGTGTCCTTCTCGATCCACGGACTTCACGATCATGTCGTCCACATATACTTCCACCTCCTTATGGATCATGTCGTGCAGCAATGTTGTAGCAGCTCTCTGATAGGTAGCCCCGGCATTTCTCAAACCGAACGACATCACTTTGTAACAATATGTTCCCCACTGTGTGATAAAGGCCGTTTTCTCCATATCTTGCGGCGCCATCTTTATCTGATTGTATCCGGAAAACCCATCCATGAAAGAGAGTAGCGCATGTCCTACAGTACTATCTACCAATACATCAATGTGAGGCAAAGGAAAATCATCCTTAGGGCTTGCTGCATTAAGATCTCGAAAATCCACACACATCCTCACTTTTCCATCCTTTTTAGGCACGGGAACTATATTGGATAACCACTCGGGATACTGCACAACCTGTAGGAACCCCGCATCGAGTTGTTTGGTTACTTCCTCCTTTACCTTCAATGCCCATTCAGGTTTTAACCTTCTCAATTTTTGCTTTACCGGCTTTTTAAGGGGATTGGTGGGGATGAAGTGCTGCACAATGTCTGGATCTATGCCGGGCATGTCTTCATAAGACCATGCAAAGGCCGTTATGTTGGCCTTTAGGAGGGCTATCAGCTTTTCTTTTTCAAGTGGTGAAAGGGTTATCCCAATTTTAATTATCTTTGGCAATTCATTTGTCCCTAAATTGATTGATTCCAATTCATCCATGTTAGGTTCGGTGACACCCCTTTTCCTTCGCTCGACGAGCTCCGGGGGGACGTCATTCCTAGGATCTATATCCATGCCATAAATATCCATAGAAGAGAGAAAGGAAACACTGCAAGCAAAATATATAAAAGAAACACACTTCATTAAAGGAACAAACAAAAAGACACAAACTTGAAAAGGAAACCAAAATTTGGTGCCACAACTATGAAACGACTCCTAACTCCACAAAGTGGGATAGGCGGACACACTTTATTGAAAGCAGGAAAGATTCTAACTAAGGAACCTACAAGCTACTATCAGGCAGGTCATGATCTTCCTCTTCAAGGATCTCTGCAATAGCTCCATCTTCTAGGTACCAATTGTGAAGTGGCATGGTTGCATGGTGAATTGACGAATCTTGGCAATCTTCTGTTGCTGACTCCCCCAAAGTAAGAACCATATCTTGGAACATGGTAACCATAGCCTCGGTATCCACATGTTCTACCCAGTCTTCTTTCTTCTTTCCCACAGAATTGTACCAACTTGTCAAGCTCTGAGGATTCGGCCCATCTGTAAAGTACTTGTCACAAAAGTCTTTGTCTGTCAGTGCTGGATCAGAACTTGGGTAAAAAGTGCAATAGTGTGATGGCTCTTCCTTCCCGAACTCTTTTTCTATACATTGCACATACTCAAACCCCGACAAGGGTATCTCAATTGATTCTGGTTTTATTTCGCATATGGGTACACCCGCCATTTTCAAATCATAGTCCCCTTGAAGCGTAACAATGGCTCCCTTACGTGGGAACTTTACCTTTTGATGCAATGATGATGGTACAGCCCCAGCGGGATGAATCCAAGGCCTTCCCAATAACAGATTAAAACAAGACGGCACATCCAGGACTTGAAACTCTACTCTGAACTCCGTGGGTCCCATGATTAAAGGTAGAGTGACCATCCCAATTACTTCTCTACGGGTATTATCATACGCCCTCACTGTCTGCCCAGATGGAGTGAAATCGGTGGGCCCCAAGCCCAAAACAGTTGCAGTTCTCAAGGGACATACATTCAATGCGGAACCATTATCAATCAAGACCGTAGGAACTCTCTTCCCCATGGTATCAACAGTTATATGCAAGGCTTGGGAGTGGCTTGGCCCACTCTTAGGTAAGTCAGTCTCTGTGAACACTATAGTGGAATTCTTCGGAGCAGGGTTTACTAGATTCACCAATCCCTCAGGGGACAAATCAACCGGAACCTGTATCTGGTTTAACAACTTCAGCACTGTCTGTCTGTGTTTGTGAGAGGCCATAAGCAAGCCCCAGATGGTGATATTGGCATTGGTCTTCTTCAATTGTCGGAGTACTTCATCCTCTTCTTCTTGCACATCAAGGCGCTTATCTAACTCACCCAGTGGATTATCAGATTCCAAGTGCGGAGGCTTGAAATGGCGGCCCCCTCTTGTCATGTGGTCTACTTCTTCATCACTAGCCCATATGTCATCAATTTCATTTGTGTCACCCATCAGGTCATCCCATTGAATCATGTCAATGTCCTCCATCTGCACCTCTTCGGGTATATCATCCCAGCCCGTAGGAATTATGGGCTCACTTGGCAATGGATCAGGATAAAGCACATAGTAATCAAATTTCCCCGAAGGTTCTCCCAATAACCCCACTTGAGGGTCTCCTGCTTCATACCTTTCTTTCAACTGCTGTTGGATGGACTTCTTTGGCAATTATAGGGTCTTTTGATCAATGAGGTCTTGAACGACCTTTCTCAACATAGCACAGTCCTCAGTGTCATGGCCGGGTATACCATGGTATTGGCAATATTGATGGGGTGTTTAGGGTCTTGGCTTTGGAGGGTGAGGTATGATAAGGCCTTGGTTACAGCATTGGTAAAAGGCTTGGGTCAAGGACATGGGTAATGGAGTGTATTGTCTTATGGGTAGGCAAGGTCGAGATGGGTCGGCTTCAATGGCATTTATGGAGTTGGATGAATTATGAGAGGGAAGTGGATTTTGAGTGACATTTGGGCGATTTGGTGGAGTTGGTGGTGAGATGATTTGCTTGTCAAGTAAGTCTTGGATCTCATGCCTAAGGCGATAGCAACGGTTGGTTGAGTGGCCTTTGGCTTGGTGGAATTTGCAGTATTCATTCTCATTGTAGCTCTTGGGCAATGGGTTTGGTGGTGGTCTTGGGTCGAGAGGTTTCAACAGGCCTCGGCTTTTTAGCTTTTCAAGTACTTTCTCAAGCGGCATATGCAGCTCGGTGAATTGGCGAGGTGGGTTGGTGTCATTTAGGGAGATGGGTTGAATGGGTTGGGCTATGGCATTGACCTCGGCATTGTTTTTCCCAGCAAAGTTCGGCCTGCGGCTCTTTTGGACTTCTTCTGTCTTGATTGACCCATCAGCTATGGCATCCTCAACTTGTGTACCTGCTCCGATAAGAGCCTTGAAATTAGGGAAGTAGTGAGCAAAGAGGTGCTTGTGATACACCGGCAATAGGTTCTTAACCACCAACTGAATCTGATCTTCCTCATTCGGTCTATCTGCCATTCTCGAGGCCTTTTGCCTCCACCTTGTAATGAAAGCGGAAAAGGTCTCATTAGCCCCTTGTTTTGTGGTCTCTAGGTCCCTTCTTGTGACATCCACCTCAGTGTTGTACTTGTAGTGCTCTGAAAACTCATTACATATGTCCTCCCAAGTTCGGGTTCTATTCTCATCCAAGGCTAGGAACCATTTTAAAGCAGAAGTGGCTAGGGTTTCATGGAACATTTGGGCCAAGAGTTCATCTGTCGCTCCTCGAGGGTGCATAGCTCGCACATACATCTTCAAATGGGTCTTGGGGCAACCCGTTCCATCAAACTTTTCTAATTCGGGCATCTTGAATTGTAGTGGAATACGAGCTTGAGGGAACAAAGATAGGGTACGTACATCCACCATGTCATCTGTCCTACGGATTCCCTTTATAGTTCTCTCCAAGGCTTCTACCTTACTAGCCAACACAGAGTCTGTATCAGAGGTCTTCCCCTTACTTCCCCCTTCTAGGTTAAAAACTTCAGGTGATTCATTCCCCTTGGGCTGAGTGCTTCCCCCATCATTGGTCTTAGTGCCTTCTCCAGACTGGGTCCCATTTTCGGTGTTATCCCCCGGGGTACGGCCATTGTTCTGTTCGGGTTCGGACATCTTATGTTGGATATCTTGGGCCATTTTCAATGCTCTCTCGGATACATCAGTGGTGTAATCAAGTTTGGTCATGATAGCCTTCAAACAAGTCTCAACATCAAAACCCCCTTCACTAGTTGCTTCATCGGCCATGTCTGACTGGTTGGTAGAATCAATCTTCACTAAGCGCCCTTGCTGGTCGCGGATCCAAGCCAGTACGTCTTCTCACTCCTCCAAGAAAGGGAACAATCAGTCTCTCATCCTAAGGGTATGTCCTAGGCTTCCATATTTGTCCCAATGACTTCACGCCATATATACTCAATTAGTCCCTTTTAATCCAATCACCTTTGCAAGGGTCATGGGCGAAAGGTACGTATTAAGGATATAGGGTGCAAAGGTCCTCTATTAATTGTCCATTAAGCACATCACAAACACGGTCATGATATCATTACAAACAATGTGGGTGCATAAGGGTGAAACCATAGTGTCCTACAAGTCTGTCTATATGGACTAATGATAAGGGTAGGCTGGGGTCCTTCACTTGCTTGAGCAATCTTTATACCTAACCACATGTGGCATCAGGAACGCCGCGTGGGTCCAGCAGTACGTGATTAACTCATTTAATATACCCAAGGGCAAGCCCAAGGGTACTTGGCAAGAGAGGTTGAGAGCTTTCGCCCCAACTCATGGAATCAGGAAAACCAAGGTTGAGGCTAGGCCCGTCAGTGGCAAGGGACATCGATCCTAACATGCAAGAGTTTGCGCACACAATGCAATAAATGAAAGCACACAATCAAGCGAATGCAATGTGATTGATTTTAATTAAACAAAAGAAATTAACTTAGCCCAATCAAATTGTATAGAGTCTAGCCCACAAATCCCCAGTGGAGTCGCCAGTCTGTGAACCCTAAAAAGAGTTAAGGCCCACGAGGGGTTTTAGGTTTGAAAAAAAGGAAAAGGAGTCGCCACCTTATTTTTTAAAGGAAATAAGGAAAACCCTAAAAAACAGTTTTGTTTTAGGAAAACAAAAGATTGACTCCATATTTAAAAATGGAAAGGCAAATGATCTTTTGGAAACCAGAGAAATCGGGGATTCGGAGGCTAAGTTACGATATGGGAAGGTTCTAGGCAAAGCCTATAGGCACCCATATCGCCCTAAACGGTCTCTTAATTTAATTGGGCTAAATCAAAGTCTTAATCACACACAAATCAACAGTTATCATCACAGGACAGCATGCATATCATTCATCCATTCATCCATATAATCAAGTAAATCAAAGAAAAAAAGAAAAAGAAAGAGGGGGGAGAAGAAAACCTAGGATACTTAGTATCCTAGGGCGGACTTGAACATCACGAAGAGCGCCTACGTACCATGTATGGAAATACATGGATCAAAGTCCACGTAGTTCGAAAGGGAATAGGGTTATAACCTAATCAAGGCCTATGGTAAACCCTAAGTTTCATTTCAAGTAAAACATGGTAAGCTTCCAAAAATGAATGATTCTCAAAAGGTTTTTGGTAAGTATGGAATTTGATAAAAGATGGAAACTTTGATTTAAAAGGTATTCTTTATTGAAAGGAAACTATAGAATCTACCATACCCCTCTATTAGGAAACAACCCTAGGGGGGGAGAAAGGGAAAGTTTCAAGGAAAGGAAAGAAGGGTGAATTGGGGCACCCTCACACCCTACTTACCTTAAGCAAAAGCAACCTGTCAAAGTAACCACCCTATTGCATAGGGTAATTACCTTATTTGTAAGATTTCATCTCACAATAGCCAAAATAACCACCCCACATTGGTGGGGTAGTTGCACCTGTTGTACCTGTCAAAACACCTGCAATTTCCATGCAAAACATACCAAAAATACCAACTAAGCAAGCTAGATTCCTAATCAAGCCATTATCGTGCCCAAACATGGGCTAACACATGCTCAAAATATCATATCAAAGACAAATAACAGATTTGGACAGAATTGAAATAAGGTTTAAAATCAACCACAAGTCATGCAACAACATGAATCATAAGCTAACTAAAACCCTAATTCAACCCTACATGCAATGACATGCAAAAAACCCTAAAATCAACTATATGAATGCTAGAAATATCATAGTTATCAAATATGCAGCACATATATATCAACCATGAAGAAAACACAAAGAAAAACCCTAAGCTATCATGCTATATGCTACTTTCCTAATACAAGGATGAATGAAACCCTAGAATCACAATTGTGCTCAAAATCACATAAAATAACTCTAAATCATGCAAAGCTCATTGTGGACATCATTTTAATCATGCATATTAATCAATAGAAGCATCAACACATGATAAAAACACAAGCTTGCACATGAAATATAGCTATTCTAAGTAAAAGCCTAATTTCAGCACAAGAGAGACCCCAGAATTGCAAACATGCATTAAATCACATGGAACAGCATCCTAGCATACTAAACAGCCCATAAACATTATCCTAATCATGCATACTAGCTAATAGAAGTATCAAAACACAATAAAAACACAAGCTTCAATATGCAAAGGTGGTATTTCATGTAGAAAACCAATTTCAGCACTAAGGAAACCCTAAAGTCCCAAACATGCAGTAAATCACATGGAATAGCATCCTAGCATACTAAACAGCCCATGAATATTATCCTAATCATGCATACTAACTAATAGAAGCAATAAGACATGATAAAGGCACAAACTTGAACATGAAATAATGACTATTCCATGTAAAACCCTAGAAAAGACTCTAAAAAAACCCTAAAAACACAAAGACTCATAAAACCACATAGAATGACATTATATCATGCAAAACCAGCCATAGACAATATCCTAATCATGTATTCTAAGCATTAGAAACATCAACACATGATAAAACAATAAGCTTTTAACATGAAGTAATGCAAAGCTATGCAAAAAACCCTAGTTTGAATGAAAGAGAGAAAGGGGGAGGGGTATACCTTTTGTGGCTGCTGTAGAGAGTCCTCCTCCTCTTGTGTGCTGCTGGAGACAACCTCCTTCAAGCCTTCAAGCAATGCTCCAGCCTTCCTTCAAGCTTTCTCTCACACTCTCTCACTCTAAGTTTAGGTTAAACTACCCTAAGGATGGCTGCCATAGCCTCCAAGTCTCACCAAAGTGCCTCCAAAGTGCCTCCCCTATTGCTGAAGTATAAGGGGGTATTTATAGGGATTGAGGGAAAACCCTCAATGGTTGGGATTAAAACCCTAGGGATTGATCCAAGGGCTCTTAGAGGTTCCCTTGTGGCTCAAGTAGGTCAAAAAGGGCTGAAATTAGGGTTAAATGGCGGCTAAAGGCGAGCAAATCCGAGGAAATAGGGAAGGAGCCGCGTCAAAGCTCAAAAAAGGAAAGTGGCTCGGGTGACCACCTGGGGCTGGGCGGCTAGCAGCCTGGGCCCAGGCGGCTAGCCGCCCAGGCCTGGGTGGTCACCCGAGGCCATGTCAGCTTCAGCCCAAATTTGACCCCTTCGACTTCCAAATGTGTTTCAGGGCCCAAATCAACTCCGATTTTGACGAAACGAAAGCCAAAACGACCGTGTTTTGAAGGGGAATGTAATTTGAGTCACTTGAGGGAAAGAAACCCTAGCCATGGCTGCATGGTTGGGCCCTACAAAGGTGGTTAACCGCTATGCCTCACCATCGCTTAGCTTAGGTATGCACATAGGGTCGCACCGAATGCTTTCCAATTCGAAATTCAACCTCCCTAAACACATTTGGGGATGAAATTAAGACCAATCAAGGTCAAATGAGTAGTCATAGAGTGAAAATCATGAGCCAATTCGAGCTAACCCGAAGTAGGTCTTTTAGCCAACTTGAGCCTTGCTGAGCCATTCTAATCCCGAACCTTCAATTCATCGAATTGATCCCACAAATACCTCAAATACAACCATATGAACTCCAATTGGCAACTTGGAGATCATTTCAAGGTCAAATGGAAAGTTTGTGATCAAAAAGACAATTATGCCCCTCAAGTCACAAAAGTTCTTATTAACCCTCAAGATCAACTCCAAATCGAACCAAAATTCATACACACCATCCTTAGGACCCTAGAAACTCAATGCAAAAGACTAGACTCAAAAAGGAAACAAAAAGACACATGCAATGACAAACCTTAGCTAAGGTGACAAAAATGGGGTGTGACACAACAAAATACATGGATCAAAGTCCACGTAGTTCGATTAGAATAGGGTTAAATCCTAATATAAACCTATGGTAAAAACCCTAGGTTTCCTTATTAAAAGAGAATGTATTAAATAGTCTAAATTTGAAAACTTCCACGGGATGGAAACTTTTGATAGAAAATTAGTATTTTATTAATTAAGGAAACCTTTGATTATCACCATATGTCCATATTAAGAATTAACCCTAGAGGGGGAGAAGAGAAAGAGTTTAAGGAAGGAAATGTGAATTAGGGCACCTTCGAACCCACTTACCTTAGCGTAATAACTCCAAGCATTAGTAAGTTTAAACAATAACAGCCCTATTTGCAATAGGACGATTATCACACCTGTTTGCACCCTTACACGTGCTCAAAACAAGACAAAAACAGCAAAATAGCAATCTGGACAGATTAGTATTATGGCCTAAAAGCATCCACTAATCATGCAAATAACATAAACAGCGAACTTTCATAAGCCCTAATGCAATCCTAGAACTATGACATGCATAAAAACCCTAAAATCCACTGCATGCATGCAGAAAATTATCATAGTTATTCTATATATAATACATATACAGCAACTATGAAGAAAAATCAACAAAAATACCTAAACTAATATGCTGTATGAAACTAACCCAAAACAAGGACAAGAGAAACCCTAAACTCACAATTATGCTTAAAAACATATAAAATAGCTCTAAAACATGCATAACTCATGATGAACAACTTTTAAATCATGAATATTAACTAACTAAAGTAATAACACATAATAAAAATCCTAATTTTATCATGCAATAGGTCTATTCTGTAGAAAATCCTAGTTTAAGCATCATTAGAACAGAAAAATACCTTAGGAAGAGCTTCCTTACTACTGTAGAGCCTTTGTCCTTTACTTGTGGATGACTTGAATCAAGCTTCTTCAAGGCTATAGGAGGGACTCCAGCTCCCCTTCGGAACTCTCTTTCTAATTCTTTCTTAAACACTCAGGTTTAATACATAAAGTGGCTTCCAATTGCCTCTAATTGCCTCCTCTAGTGTTGAAGCATAGGAGGTATTTATAGAGTTTAGTTAGGACAAATCAATGACTAGGATTAAAACCCTAAAAATTAATCAAAGGGTTATTAGAAACTCCCTTGGTGCTTAAAAAACTCCCAAGTTGCCAAAAATTAGAAGGAAACCCGTCCAAAAGAGTCATTGTACGTTAAAATAGGAAGAAATCCGCTTCAGTAAAGAATTTGCAAGAAAATAGGAAAGTGGTCTCAGGTGACCACCAGGCCTTGGGTGGCTAGCCACCCGGGCTTGGGTGGTCACCCGAGCCCGCTTCAGTTTTCACCCTTTTTTGACATCCTTTGCTTCTATAAGTGTTTTAAGGGTCAAATTAACTCCGATTTTGATGAAACGAAGCCAAAACGATCGTGTTTCGATGAGGAATACATTTTTGAACATTTTAGGGTGAAAACCACTAACCATGGGTGCATAGCTAGGTTTGACAAAGACGGTTAACCGCTATGCTCTACCTTTGCAAAGCATAGGTATGCACACAGGATCAAACCAAATGCTATCAGAATTAAACTTTCTAAAATACTTTTAGGGATAAAATGATGACTAATTAAAGTCAAATTGAAAAGATTTGGTTGGTAATTGTGAATCAATTTGAGCTAACCCAAAGAAGGGTCAATTAACCAACTCGAACTTATACATCGAGCTATTTTAATTCTGAGCCATTGATTCATCAAATTGAACCTAGAAATACCTCATATGCATCCATATGAACTCCAATTGACAATTTGGAGATCGTTTAAAGGTCAAATGAAAATTTTGTGACTTAAAAAACGATTATACCCCTCAAGTCACAAAAGTTCTTATTATCCCTCAAGATTAACTCCGAATTGAACCAAAATTCATATCCATTGTCCTTGTGACTCTAGAAAACTAATGCAAGTGACTAGACTAAAAAAAAAAAACAAAAACCTACATGAAATGATGAGCTCTAGTAAGGGGGTGCAAAAATGGGGTGTGAAACTAACTATGCACCCATGGTTAGTGGTTTTCACCCTAAAATGTTCAAAAATGTATTTCTCGTCAAAACGCGGTCGTTTTGGCTTTTGTTTCATGAAAATCAGAGTTGATTTGACCCCTGAAACACTCCTAGAAGGAAAGGGAGTCCAAAATAGGAGGGAAGCTGAAGTGGGCTCGGGTGACCACCCAAGCCTAGGCAGCTAGCCGCCTGGGCCCAGGTAGCTAGCCGCCTAGCCTTGGGGGGTCACCCAAGGCCATTTACCTACTTTTGCCGAAGTGGGATTCTCCTTCCAATTTTGACGGACTAGGACTCCTTTTGACGAGTTTCCTTCTAATTTTTGGCAACTTTTGAGTTTCTTAAGCACCAAGGGAGTCTCTAATAACCCTTGGATTATTTTTTAGGGTTTCAATCCTAGCCATTATCCTAATTGAACTCTATAAATACCCTCCTATGCTTCAGCATAAGGGGAGGCAATTGGAGGCACCTAATAGCCACTTTTATGCATTTAAACCTAAGTAATTAAAGAGAATTAGAAAGAGAGTTCCAAAAGGGTGTTGAAGTTCGTACTGTAGCCTTGAAGAAGCTTGATTCAAGTCATCCACAAGTGAAGGAGAGAGTCTCTACAGCAGTAAGGAAGCTCTTCCTAGGGTATTTTTATGTTCTAATGATGATTAAAGTAGGGTTTTCTATAGAATAGGCTTATTGCATGCTAAAGTTAAGTTTTTTTTCATGTATAAATGCTTTAGTTAGTTAATATACATGAAATAAATATTGTTTATCATGATTTTAGCATGCTTAATTAGGGTCTATTTTATAAGTTTTAATGCATGATTGTGAGTTTAGGGTTTTTGTTGTCCTTGTTTTAGGTTAGTTGCATATAGCATGTTGAAGTAGGTTTTTTTTTTTATTGGTTTTTCTTCATGGTTATGTATAACATATATAGAATAACTATGATATTGATTTGCATTCATGTAGTGGATTTTAGGTTTTTATGCATGCCTTATGTCACACCCCATTTTTGCCACCTTAGCTGGGGTTTGTCATTTCATGTGTCTTTTTGTTTCCTTTTTGAGTCTAGTCTTTTGCATTGATCTTCTAGAGCCTTGAGGATGGTGTGTATGAATTTTGGTTCAACTTGGAGTTGATCTTGAGGGATAATAACCCTGTCACACCCCATTTTTGCACCACCTTACTAGGGCTCATCATTTCATGCATGTTTTTGTTTGGTTTTTGAGTCTAGTCACTTGCATTAGTTTTCTAGAGTCACAAGGACAATGGATATGAATTTTGGTTCAAATTGGAGTTGATCTTGAGGGATAATAAGAGCTTTTGTGACTTGAGGGGCATAATCGTCTTTTAGGTCACAAACTTTTCATTTAACCTTGAAATGATCTCCAAATTGTCAATTAGAGTTCATGAAGATGCATTTGAGGTATTTATGGGTTCAATTTGATGAATTGATGGTTCGGGATTAAAATGGCTCAATATGGCTCAGGTTGGTTAAGAGACCTATTTCGGGTTAGCTCAAATCGGCTCATGATTTTCACTCAATTCCCACTCATTTGACTTTAATTAGTCTTAATTTCATTCCCAAAGATGTTTTGGAAGGTTGAATTTTGAATTGGAAAGCATTCGGTGCGACCATATGTGCATACCTAAGCTTAGCGACGGTGGTGCATAGCGGTTAGCCGCCTTTGTAAAACCCAACCATGCAGCCATGGCTAGGGATTTTTGCCCTAAAATGTCTTAAATTACATTCCTCATCGAAGCACGGTCGTTTTGGCTTTCGTTTCGTCAAAATCGGACTCCGTTTGACCCCCGAAACACATTTGGAAGCTGAAAGGGCTCAAATAAGGCAATTGCTGATGGCACGCTCGGGTGACCATCTGGGGCCTGGCGGCTAACCGCCCAACCCAGGTGGTCAGCCGCCCAAGGCCAGGCGGCTAGCCGCCCAGCCCTATGTGGTCACCCGAGCCACTTTCCTTTTTTGAGCTTTGACGCGGCTCCCTCCCTATTTCCTCGGATTTGCTCGCCTCCAGCCGCCATTTAACCCTAATTTCAGCCCTATTTGACCTACTTGAGCCCCAAGGGAACCTCTAAGAGCCCTTGGATCAATCCCTAGGGTTTTAATCCCAACCATTGAGGGTTTTCCCTCAATCCCTATAAATACCCCCTTATACTTCAGCAATAGGGGAGGCAATTTCTGAAGTGTGAGGCCTGTGTGAGACTTGGAGGCTATGGCAGCCATCCTTAGGGTAGTTTAACCTATATTTTGAGTGAGAGTGTGAGAGAGAGAGCTTGAAGGAAGGTTGGAGCTTTGCTTGAAGGCTTGAAGGAAGGAATTTCCAGCAGTACAATAAGAAGAGGAGGACTCTCTACAGCAGCAAAAGGGGACTTCACCATAGGTATACCTCTTCCCCTTTCTCTCTTTCATTCAAACTAGGGTTTTTGCATAGGATAGCATTATTCCATATTGAAGCTTGTGTTTTTATTGTGTTTTGCTACTTCTATTAGTTAGTATGCATGATTAGGATAATATTCATGGGCTGTTTGGTATGCTAGGATGCTATTCCATGTGATTTACTGCATGTTTGGGATTCTAGGGTTCCCTTAGTGCTGAAATTGGTTTTCTACATGAAATAACACTTTTGCATATTGAAGCTTGTGTTTTTATTGTGTTTTGCTACTTCTATTAGTTAGTATGCATGATTAGGATAATATTCATGGGCTGTTTAGTATGCTAGGATGCTATTCCATGTGATTTACTGAATGTTTGGGATTCTAGGGTTTCCTTAGTGCTGAAATTGAGTTTATGCTTAGAATAGCTTTATTTCATGTGAAAGTCTATGTCTTTATCATGTGTGGATCATTCCATTGATTAATATGCATGGTTAGAATGCTGTTCATATTCTGTTTTGCATGATTTAGGGTTATTTCATGGAATTTTATGCACTAGTATGATTCTAGGGTTTCATTCATCCTTGTATTAGGAAAGTTGCATATAGCATGATTAGTTAGGGATTTTCTCTGTTTTTTTCTTCATAGTTGCTGCATATGTGTTCCATATTAGGTAACTATGATATTTCTAGCATTCATATAGTTGATTTTAGGGTTTTTTGCATGTCATTGCATGTAGGGTTGAATTAGGGTTTTAGTTAGCTTATGATTCATGTTGTTGCATGACTTGTGGTTGATTTTAAGCCTTATTTCAATTCTGTCCAGATCTGTTATTTGTCCTCGATATGATATTTTGAGCATGTGTTAGCCCATGTTTGGGCATGATAATGGCTTGATTTGGAATCCAGCTTGTTTGGTTGGTGTTTTGGTATGTTTTGCATGGAAATTGCAGGTGCTTTGACAGGTACAACAGGTGCAACTCCCCCACCAATGTGGGGTGGTTATTTTGGCTATTGTGAGATGAAATCTTACAAATAAGGAAATTACCCTATGCAATAGGGTGGTTACTTTGACAGGTTGCTTTTGCTTAAGGTAAGTAGGGTGTGAGGGTGCCCCAATTCACCCTTCTTTCCTTCCTTTGAAACTTTCCCTTTCTCCCCCCTTAGGGTTGTTTCCTAATAGAGGGGTATGGTAGATTCTATAGTTTCCTTTCAATAAAAAATACCTTTTAAATCAAAGTTTCCATCTTTTATCAAATTCCATACTTACCAAAAACCTTTTGAGAATCATTCATTTTTGGAAACTTACCATGTTTTACTTGAAAGGAAACTTAGGGTTTACCATAGGCCTTGATTAGGTTATAACCCTATTCCCTTTCAAACTACGTGGACTTTGATCTATGTATTTCCATACATGGTACGTAGGCGCTCTTCGTGAGGTTCAAGTCCGCCCTAGGATACTAAGTATCCTAGGTTTTCTCCTCTCCCTCTTTCTTTTTTCTGTTTTTCTTTGATTTACTTGATCATATGGATAAATGAATGAATGATATGCATGCTGTCTTGTGATGATAATTGTTGATTTGTGTGTGATTAAGACTTTGATTTAGCCCAATTAAATTAAGAGACCATTTAGGGCGATATGGGTGCCTATAGGCTTTGCCTAGAACCTTCCCATATCGTAACTTAGCCTCCGAATCCCCGAATTCTCTGGTTTCCAAAAGACTTTTTGCCTTACCATTTTTAAACATGGAGTTAATCTTTTGTTTTCCTAAAACAAAACTGTTTTTTAGGGTTTTCCTTGTTTCCTTTAAAAAATAAGGTGGCGACTCCTTTCTTTTTCCAAACCCATTCGTGGGCCCTCTTTCCTGGGTCCACAGACTGGCGACTTTTAAACCCTCCTGTGGGCTTCGTAACCATTTTTGGGGTCCACAGAACTGGCGACTCCACTGGGGATTTGTGGGCTAGACTCTATACAATTTGATTGGGCTAAGTTAATTTCTTTTTTTTTTAATTAAAATCAATCACACTGCATCCGCTTGATTGTGTGCTTTCATTTATTGCATTGTGTGCGCAAACTCTTGCATGCTAGGATCGATGTCCCTTGCCACTGACGGGCCTAGCCTCAACCTTGGTTTTCCTGATTCCATGTGTTGGGGCGAAAGCTCTCAACCTCTCTTGCCAAGTACCCTTGGGTATATTAAATGAGTTAATCACGTACTGCTGGACCCACGCGGCGTTCCTGATGCCACATGTGGTTAGGTATAAAGATTGCTCAAGTAAGTGAAGGACCCCAGCCTACCCTTATCATTAGTCCATATAGACAGACTTGTAGGGCACTATGGTCTCACCTTTATGCACCCACACTTGATTGTAATGATATCATGCCGTGCTTGTGTTGTGTTGCTATGCTCATAAGTTGTGTTCTAGGCTTAGGTTTATTTTAACCATGTGTAGTGATTGACACTTGATATATGGTCTCACCTACGTACCCTTAGTAAGTACATCCACCCTTCACCCAAGGGGCTCCCAAAAGGAAGGATGGACTAATTAAAGGTATGTGAGCTAAGATCATTTAATCATGGGCTTTTAAGTAAACCAATAGGGGCTTGTTTGGATTGAAGTGTTTAATTAAGGGTTGAGAAGTTGGGGCTTATTCATCTTTATGTCTTTAGTATGTCACCTCACCTTCCGTCTTAAGGACACTTTTGAGGATAAGGTGTCTAACTAGGGAGATATCCTGTTTAGACCTAGCTCATAGTTTGCCTACACTTGGGGGAAAGTGACTCTTGATGGTTTTGTGATGGTTAATAACCAGAACCTAAGGCTAAGTGACTCACCTTCATGTCCTTAGTACGTCACCTCACACTTCACGGTACCCTTGAAGATGAGATGTCTAACTAAGGGGATGCTTTATAAGATCACATTTATCAATTTAGCGCAATCATGGAAATATTGTTAAAATGTTTTGGTCATAGCCTAAAAAGGGGATTTTGTTCTTGAAGGGGGTTGGATTAAACCCGTGACAACTTATTAAGGTTGGACTCAAATTTTGAACCCGAGATGGCTAACAAAGGGACTAGTGAAAGGAACTTTGACCTTGAGGCTTGTTTGAAAGCCGTCATGGCCAAGCTTGACCACACCGCCGAGACATCCGATACAGCATTGAAAATGGCTCAAGAGAACCAACAGAAGATGGCGGATCTCGAACAGAATGGCTCTAAGGCCCATTCCTCGGGTATACCTCATGGGGCTAACACCAAAGAGAGACCTCAATCCAATGAGAACACCAAAACAAGGGGGGAAAGTAGTTCAAAACCTGTAGTCATCAACCTAGAAGGGGAAACCAAAGGAAAGGGTACCAGTAATGATTTGGTGTTAGCTAGCAAGGTAGAAGCGTTGGAGAGAACTATAAAAGGGATTCGTAGGGCTGATGACATAGTCGATGTGAGGACTTTATCTTTGTTTCCAACAGCTCGTATTCCATTGCAATTCAAGATGCCAGAGTTGGAGAAATTTGATGGGACGGGCTGTCCTAAGACTCATTTGAAGATGTATGTGCGAGCTATGCACCCTCGAGGGGCCACTGACGAGCTTTTGGCTCAAATGTTCCATGAAACCTTGGCCACTTCTGCTTTGAAATGGTTTTTATCATTGGATGAGAATAGGACTCGGACTTGGGAGGACATATGTAATGAATTCTCGGAGCACTACAAGTACAATACGGAGGTGGA
Source organism: Liquidambar formosana (assembly GCA_039720395.1). Classification (NCBI taxonomy): domain Eukaryota; kingdom Viridiplantae; phylum Streptophyta; class Magnoliopsida; order Saxifragales; family Altingiaceae; genus Liquidambar; species Liquidambar formosana. The sequence goes on from JBBPBK010000026.1 coordinate 197,813, forward strand.
TGTTACTCGAAGAGACTTGGAGACTACAAAACAAGGGGCTAATGAAACCTTCTCTGGATTCATTACAAGGTGGAGACGAAAGGCTTCTCAAATGGTGAACCGACCTAATGAAGAAGAGCAGATTCAAATGGTAGTTAAGAACCTCCTCCCTATCTACCATAAGCATCTATTTGCAAGCTATTTTCCAAACTTTAAGGCCTTGATTGGGGCTGGAACTCAAGTAGAAGATGCCATTGGTGACGGTACAATTGAGGAAGATGAGATATTAGGGAACTCCCGAACTGGAAGTAATGGAAAGACACATAGGCATATTAATGCCATATCTCCCCAATAGTCCCGCCAATTCACCGAACTCCACATGCCATTAAGCGATGTTTTTGAGAAGTTGAAGGTGAAAGGTTTGCTTCAACCCCTTGACCCAGCACCGTTGCCTAACCCATTACCTCGTCGCTTTAAAGAGAATGAGTATTGTGACTTCCACCAAGGCAAGGGGCATAGCACTGATCGATGCCCAAGGTTGAAACATGAAATCCAAGACCTCTTTGACAAGGGAATTGTCTCTCCACCTAAGGTACCCAATCATTCACTCTAAAGGCAATCCATTTAGTGTTTACTGTCGCACCAATTTTGTCATGACTGTTTGTGATAAAGAGTTTAGGTTGTTTGTCCTACAGAAGACTTAGGGTTTATTTCTTTGTTTTCTAGTTATTTGATTGTTTTCGTCTTTCGAGTCAAATGTCCTTTGAAGTTTTGAGTCTTTTGAGTCCTAGTTATTGTCAATGTATTCACCTTCATTCCCTCAATAAAAAGTTTGATTTCAATAATTCCATTGTCTCTCTATTTCTCTTGTCCTCAATCAATTGACAATCAAAGTGGCATTAAAATATTTCCTAAGAAGCTTGAAAGCTCCTCCCACTAAAAGAGCAAACATAATGAATGATGAATGAGCTGCAATTGATTAACTTGGAAACAACGAGAAGTCCAAAATGGTAAACATAGGGGCCACTCGCCCACTACACTACATGAAGATCTAAGCCAAGCAACTTGAGAAGATCTTGAAACCCTTGCAAGAAGCAATTCAGAGATCAAAAGAAGAAATCAATTAGCATGGTAAGCTTTTGGAGATGTTTATTTCCCTCTCCCTCAAAAAAAAAAAAAAAAAGGGTCAAAAGAAAAAATTGTGACAAAAAAAAAAAAGAGAAAGAAAATAGCACAAAAAAAAAAACAAAAAAGTACAAAAAGAAAAGGGAGGGGATTAACATCCAAAAGCCTTAAGAAGGAGAATCAACAACAATCAAGTGAGTTTTATGATCAAAGAAGACTACAACCCATGTTCGTGACTCGTTGGAGAAGTTGAAGCCAAGTAAAGGGTGGTCCCTATGTGGTTATGTGTAGAGCCTAAGCCCGCTAGGTTGAAAACCTGAAAAGGCGACCTAGGCAAAAGTTAGGGTTATTGAAAAAATGAAGAATAAATCTCTTGAACTACGAGGACCTGATTCTCCACCAAAAAAAGAAATGTTTGTTTTGTAAATGTCTTGTGAAGATCAATGTGGAGATACGTAGGCAGCCCATAAAGTTACTTTGGGTACGGTCCAATTCATTGAAAAAAAAAAGAAAAAAAAAAGAAAAGGAAAAAGAAAGAGGCTTTACATATAACCAACCATTGAAAGCAATTCTTTGTGACTAAGTTAAGAAGAAACAGTCTTATTCATTAAATTAGTGAGCTAAAATACTACATGCCACCGAGAAAGTTAATTTGATTATTCTTCTTGTTCTTGTTTGGTTTGAGTCCTTCGGATGTCCCTCCACTTTCTTCCTTCGCCTTTCTTGAGTCTTGTGTGTTTCTAGTGGTCATAGACCTCGTCCATTGAAAGTATTCAGTCATAATGATTCATTTGTGGGTTCTATCAAATTCTATATCTTCTTACCTTTTGACTTAGACTCTTGTCATGGATTTAATGATGGAAAAGGGGCAGCAGTAACCATTATGAAACGATTTGCCTTAGCTGTAGGCATGTGATTTTGTGAGATTGGGGCTGATTTATTTTGCTCAATTGAAAAATGTGAATGTACTATGAACCTAGGGGCTGATTATGCTTGTTGAAGAAGAATTTGAATAAATGCTGGGGCTGGTTTATCTTGTTCAAGAGAACTTAAATGAATTGGTGAAGAGAATGGGCTGGGGCTTCATAAGTTGCATTTCTTTGCACTAGTGAGAAAGGAAAGAATGGAGAAAAAGAAAAAAGGTAAAGAAGAAAAGCCCGCTAGGTTGAAAACCCGAAAGGGTGGCCTAGGCAAAAATTAGGGCAACCCGCTAGGTTGAAAACCCGTAAGGGCAATCTAGGCAAAAGTTAGGGTTTTGGAAGAAAAGAGAAGTGCAGAAAGAAGAAGGAAAAAGGTGTTTCGACTTGATTCCTATACCTTGGAGAAGAATTCATGGGTTTGATCCAATCCTCTTGAAATGCATTGTTTCCTAAGAAGGCTCGACCACCATTTTATAAACCAAGAAAAAATGTTTTTGAAAATTCCATGCTTGTGCTAAGTATGTAAAGGGGTCTTTAAAGAAAAAGAATGATAGGTTTGCAAAACCATTTCTAGATAATCTTTCGATGCATGAACTTGTGCTCATAAATCTGTGTGAATCAATTTTACTTGAGTTGATTGATTAATTGATGTGTGCATTAGTAATATGCAGTGTTCATTGAGTTTTGGAGGTCCATTTTCTTATGACCATATTTGCTTGAGTATTCGCCATTGGGTATTGATTTACACCCAAGTAGCCATGTGAGTGATATTCTTTCTTCATGTGGTGTTGGCTTTGTCCTTATACCAACCTTGTCCTATGAGTAGTGACTCCTACTTAACTAATGTTTTGCTAAGCTCCTCTATGAGTGTTTACTTATATTCTTTTTTCTTGAGCATTGACCTTTGCTCGTTTGGAAAATTGACTATTTTTCATCTTGAGCGTTGACCTTCACTCATTTTGAGTATTCACTCATACCCCCTTCTCGAACATTGATCCTTGTTCGTTCTATAATATTGATTCTTATCCATCATAGGTATTGGTTCCAAACCCCTTCATCATGCCTCCTCTATTCATATGTTATTGTTTCAGGTATTGACTTCTACCTATGCAATCTCTCGGCATTCTTTGAGTATTGCCCCCTACTCATCACCAACAGTGACTTTTGTTCATATAGTTTTCTCTGTGAGTATTGAATCCTACTCATTTTAAGCATTGACCTTTGCTTATATACATTTTACCTTGAGCATTGACCCTTGCTCGAATAATTTTCTCTGTGAGTATTGAATCCTACTCATATCAAGCATTGACCTTTGCTTATATACATTTTATCTTGAGCATTGACCCTTGCTCGAATAATTTTCTCTGTGAGTATTGAATCCTACTCATTTCAAGCATTGACCTTTGCTTATATACATTTTATCTTGAGTATTGACCCTTGCCCGAATAATTTTCTCTGTGAGTATTGAATCCTACTCATTTCAAGCATTAACCTCTGCTTATATACATTTTATCTTGAGCAATGACCCTTGCTCGAATGATTTTCTCTGTGAGTATTGAATCCTACTCATTTCAAGCATTGACCTTTGCTTATATACATTTTATCTTGAGCATTGACCCTTGCTCGAATAATTTTCTCTGTGAGTATTGAATCCTACTCATTTTAAGCATTGACCTTTGCTTATATACATTTTATCTTGAGCATTGACCCTTGCTCGAATAATTTTCTCTTTGAGTATTGAATCCTACTTATTTCAAGTATTGACCTTTGCTTATATACATTTTATCTTGAGCATTGACCCTTGCTCGAGTGATTTTCTCTGTGAGTATTGAATCCTACTCATTTCAAGCATTGAACTTTGCTTATATACATTTTATCTTGAGCATTGACCCTTGCTCGAGTGATTTTCTCTGTGAGTATTGAATCCTACTCATTTCAAGTATTGACCTTTGCTTATATACATTTTATCTTGAGCATTGACCCTTGCTCGAGTGATTTTCTCTGTGAGTATTGAATCCTACTCATTTCAAGCATTGACCATTGCTTATATACATTTTATCTTGAGCATTGACCCTTGCTCGTATGACTTTCTCTGTGAGTATTGAATCCTACTCATTTCAAGCAATGACCCTTGCTCGTAAGTTTTTCCTTGTGAGTATTGATCCTTACTCATAGCAAGCATTGACCCTTGCTTATGTGTTTTTAAGTATTGACTTCTATTCATGGAATTTCTTTTTAGATTTTCAGTATGGATGTTGAATTCTATCCATCATGGGTTCTCGTTTGAGTAATGACTCTTACTCATACGATGTCTTATTGGCTCTCCTGAGTATTGACCTATACTCATTCCGAATACTGATATATACTCATCCTAAGTATTGACCCATTCTTACCCTAAATATTGTCGCATAGTCATCTTGAGTATTGACCCATACTCACCCTATGTATTGACCCATACTCATTCTAATCATTAAAGCATTTTTGTCTCGAGTATTGACTAGTACTCACCCCGAGTGTTGACTTTCACTTCAAATACTGATTCCTATTCCCTTTGAGTATGACTAGTATTCACTCCGAGTGTTGACCTCCACTTATATTTATCCCTACTCCTTTCGAGTATTGACTATTACTCATCCTGAGTGTTGACTTTCACTCCCAATACTGATCTTTATTCTCTTCGAGTATTGACTTGTACTCATCCTAGGTGTTGACCTTCACTTAGAGTTACCTCTACTTGTCCTGGGTATTGACCTTTACCCAGACATTGACTTCTAGTTGCTTAAGATATGTGATGAATTCCATAGGATGATGGAGTTCTCCATTTGAATTTGATGCAATTACTCTCCCAGGCAAAAATGGGATGTTCTTTATCATTGGTTCGCAAGTGAAACTTGCTGCACTAATGAGGGGCTTCTGTCACACCCCATTTTTGCCACCTTAGCTAGGGTTTGTCATTTCATGTGTCTTTTTGTTTCCTTTTTGAGTCTAGTCTTTTGCATTGAGCTTCTAGAGCCTTGAGGATGGTGTGTATGAATTTTGGTTCAACTTGGAGATGATCTTGAGGGATAATAAGAGCTTTTGTGACTTGAGGGGCATAATCGTCTTTTAGGTCACAAACTTTTCATTTAACCTTGAAATGATCTCCAAATTGTCAATTAGAGTTCATGAAGATGCATTTGAGGTATTTATGGGTTCAATTTGATGAATTGATGGTTCGGGATTAAAATGGCTCAATATGGCTCAGGTTGGTTAAGAGACCTATTTCGGGTTAGCTCAAATCGGCTCATGATTTTCACTCAATTCCCACTCATTTGACTTTAATTAGTCTTAATTTCATTCCCAAAGATGTTTTGGAAGGTTGAATTTTGAATTGGAAAGCATTCGGTGCGACCATATGTGCATACCTAAGCTTAGCGACGGTGGTGCATAGCGGTTAGCCGCCTTTGTAAAACCCAACCATGCAGCCATGGCTAGGGATTTTTGCCCTAAAATGTCTTAAATTACATTCCTCATCGAAGCACGGTCGTTTTGGCTTTCGTTTCGTCAAAATCGGACTCTGTTTGACCCCCGAAACACATTTGGAAGCTGAAAGGGCTCAAATAAGGCAATTGCTGATGGCGCGCTCGGGTGACCATCTGGGGCCTGGCGGCTAACCGCCCAGCCCAGATGGTCAGCCGCCCAGCCCTAGGTGGTCACCCGAGCCACTTTCCTTTTTTGAGCTTTGACGCGGCTCCCTCCCTATTTCCTCGGATTTGCTCGCCTCCAGCCGCCATTTAACCCTAATTTCAGCCCTATTTGACCTACTTGAGCCCCAAGGGAACCTCTAAGAGCCCTTGGATCAATCCCTAGGGTTTTAATCCCAACCATTGAGGGTTTTCCCTCAATCCCTATAAATACCCCCTTATACTTCAGCAATAGGGGAGGCAATTTCTGAAGTGTGAGGCCTGTGTGAGACTTGGAGGCTATGGCAGCCATCCTTAGGGTAGTTTAACCTATATTTTGAGTGAGAGTGTGAGAGAGAGAGCTTGAAGGAAGGTTGGAGCTTTGCTTGAAGGCTTGAAGGAAGGAATTTCCAGCAGTACAATAAGAAGAGGAGGACTCTCTACAGCAGCAAAAGGGGACTTCACCATAGGTATACCTCTTCCCCTTTCTCTCTTTCATTCAAACTAGGGTTTTTGCATAGGATAGCATTATTCCATATTGAAGCTTGTGTTTTTATTGTGTTTTGCTACTTCTATTAGTTAGTATGCATGATTAGGATAATATTCATGGGCTGTTTGGTATGCTAGGATGCTATTCCATGTGATTTACTGCATGTTTGGGATTCTAGGGTTCCCTTAGTGCTGAAATTGGTTTTCTACATGAAATAACACTTTTGCATATTGAAGCTTGTGTTTTTATTGTGTTTTGCTACTTCTATTAGTTAGTATGCATGATTAGGATAATATTCATGGGCTGTTTAGTATGCTAGGATGCTATTCCATGTGATTTACTAAATGTTTGGGATTCTAGGGTTTCCTTAGTGCTGAAATTGAGTTTATGCTTAGAATAGCTTTATTTCATGTGAAAGTCTATGTCTTTATCATGTGTGGATCATTCCATTGATTAATATGCATGGTTAGAATGCTGTTCATATTCTGTTTTGCATGATTTAGGGTTATTTCATGGAATTTTATGCACTAGTATGATTCTAGGGTTTCATTCATCCTTGTATTAGGAAAGTTGCATATAGCATGATTAGTTAGGGATTTTCTCTGTTTTTTTCTTCATAGTTGCTGCATATGTGTTCCATATTAGGTAACTATGATATTTCTAGCATTCATATAGTTGATTTTAGGGTTTTTTGCATGTTATTGCATGTAGGGTTGAATTAGGGTTTTAGTTAGCTTATGATTCATGTTGTTGCATGACTTGTGGTTGATTTTAAGCCTTATTTCAATTCTGTCCAGATCTGTTATTTGTCCTCGATATGATATTTTGAGCATGTGTTAGCCCATGTTTGGGCATGATAATGGCTTGATTTGGAATCCAGCTTGTTTGGTTGGTGTTTTGGTATGTTTTGCATGGAAATTGCAGGTGCTTTGACAGGTACAACAGGTGCAACTCCCCCACCAATGTGGGGTGGTTATTTTGGCTATTGTGAGATGAAATCTTACAAATAAGGAAATTACCCTATGCAATAGGGTGGTTACTTTGACAGGTTGCTTTTGCTTAAGGTAAGTAGGGTGTGAGGGTGCCCCAATTCACCCTTCTTTCCTTCCTTTGAAACTTTCCCTTTCTCCCCCCCTAGGGTTGTTTCCTAATAGAGGGGTATGGTAGATTCTATAGTTTCCTTTCAATAAAAAATACCTTTTAAATCAAAGTTTCCATCTTTTATCAAATTCCATACTTACCAAAAACCTTTTGAGAATCATTCATTTTTGGAAACTTACCATGTTTTACTTGAAAGGAAACTTAGGGTTTACCATAGGCCTTGATTAGGTTATAACCCTATTCCCTTTCGAACTACGTGGACTTTGATCTATGTATTTCCATACATGGTACGTAGGCGCTCTTCGTGAGGTTCAAGTCCGCCCTAGGATACTAAGTATCCTAGGTTTTCTCCTCTCCCTCTTTCTTTTTTCTGTTTTTCTTTGATTTACTTGATCATATGGATAAATGAATGAATGATATGCATGCTGTCTTGTGATGATAATTGTTGATTTGTGTGTGATTAAGACTTTGATTTAGCCCAATTAAATTAAGAGACCATTTAGGGCGATATGGGTGCCTATAGGCTTTGCCTAGAACCTTCCCATATCGTAACTTAGCCTCCGAATCCCCGAATTCTCTGGTTTCCAAAAGACTTTTTGCCTTACCATTTTTAAACATGGAGTTAATCTTTTGTTTTCCTAAAACAAAACTGTTTTTTAGGGTTTTCCTTGTTTCCTTTAAAAAATAAGGTGGCGACTCCTTTCTTTTTCCAAACCCATTCGTGGGCCCTCTTTCCTGGGTCCACAGACTGGCAACTTTTAAACCCTCCTGTGGGCTTTGTAACCATTTTTAGGGTCCACACCTTAGTATTAGGATTGCATTAAGGTTTAGTTTTATTCACTGTTTCTGTTATTTGCATGATTAGTGGATGAATTTAGGCCTTGATACTATTCTGTCCAAATTTCTTTCTTCTTCTTTTTGTCTTGTTTTGAGCACGTATAAGGATGCAAACAAGTGCGATAATCGTCCTATTGCAAATAGGGATGTTATTGCTTAAAGCTCGCTAATGCTTGGAGTAATTGCATAAGGTAAATGGGTTTGAAGGTGCCCTAATTCACCTTTTCTTCCTTATTCTTTCTCTTCTCCCTCCTTAGGGTTATTTCTTAATATGGGCATATGGTATGATTAGAGGTTTCCTTAATTAATAAAATACCTTTTTTATCAAAGTTTCCATCTTGTAGAAGTTGCTTGATTTTAAACTTAGTTTATTTATCAAATATCAAATTCTCTTTCAAATAAGGAAACCTAGGGTTTTTACCATAGGTTTGTATTAGGTTGTAACCGTATTCTAAATCGAACTACGTGGACTTTGATTCATGTATTCCGTTGTATGGTACGTAGGCGCTTTGAGGTTCAAGTCCGCTCTAGGATCCAAGTATCCTAGGTTTCTTCTCTTCTCTATTTTCTGTTTTATTTTTTTTCCTTATTTTGATTGTGTGGATGAATGGAATATATGATATGCATGCTGTCTTGTGGTGATATATGTTGATTTATGTGTTGAAAAGATCTTAATTTAGCCCAAATAAACTAAGAGACCAATTAGGGTGACATGGGTGCCTATAGGCTTTGCCTAGAACCTTCCTATGTCATAACTTAGCCTCCAACTCTCCAATTTCTTTGGTTTCCAAAAGACTATTTCTGCCTTTCCTTTTTAAACATGGAGTCATTCAATTGTTTTCTTCAAACAAAGTGTTTTTAGGGTTTTCCTTGTTTCCTTTAAAAAATAAGGTGGCGACTCCTTTTTTTTTTTCAAACTAATAATCTCTTTTTTTTTCATCAATCCTTGTGGGCCAATTTCGTGGGTTCACAGACGTGTTCTCCTATATGTGAGGAACATGCTTGCAAAATTTCGTGAGCAACGAACGTGTATTTTGAGAGAAAATGCAAACCCTAGTTTTGGAATTTATGTTTTTTTTTTTAAAACTTTGGGCTTATTTTTTATGCACTTAGACCTATTGTTAATGTGGGAAATTGGTATATTGTTAAACTACGTCGCGAGAGCTTTCCGTAGACATAAAATTTGTGCAAATTCGATATTGTATGTGAAAGTTATGAGCCTACGAAGTTGCCGTCATGAACAATCAAATCTGGTTCGAAATTGTTCAAAGGAAAAAGATGAAGTGTAGTCTTTTCGCATGCCCACTCTCACCCGAGGAGAGTGAGGGTGCGTGTGAACTATTGGTCGGTCCCCATGAGGGATAGACCCCACAGTCCAAACCCAGAAGCCAAGAGGAGTCTAGTGGTGCTGGCGGTGTCACCGGCGATGGCCGTTTTGCCGGCGCGTGGTTTGCACATGCGGCTCCGGCGAGTGGCACGGTTCTGCTATATAAATAATTTTTTAAAAAAAAGAAACAAAAAAAAAAAACATGTACCAACACGCACCCACACGCATGTGGTGGAGCGTGTGGCGCGTAAGGGGGCTTCCCAAGGCCATTTTTGGCCAAATTTTTTCCATAATTTTTAATTTTTAATTTCTGATTTTTTAGTAATTTTTATTTTATTTTTTAATTACCAAAAAATATTTATCTAATTAAATATAGAAAAAAAAAATTATAAAACCACACCACTCGCACGCGTGGTGGCGCGTGAGGGTGTGTTTGGCATTCTGGAAAATTTTGAATTTTTTTTGTTAGGGCTTATTCTACACTGTGATATGCTGCACCTCCCACCAGAGCTTCTGGATTTTTTATTTTACTATATTTTTAGAGTTTTTTCTTTACCAAAAAATTAAATAATGTTCTTTTATGCAAAATTAAAATTTCCAGAGGCTATAATTTTATTATTTGAGCATGTGGGAGTATTTTTGTGTCACGGGGAGAGTCACATGACGTGGATTAACTGTGCATCTATTAATTGCATGTTGTAATTAAATTAATTAATTTGTGTAATTAATTATTCTTATTATGTTGCGCAATTGGATTGCTGCCAACGTTTTACCTGGCTTATGTGACCCATTGGCACGCTCCTTATGTGTTTGAGTGTGGCCCTACCATCCATTTAATAGAACAATTTGCTTGATATGTGTTAGCATGTTAGTTATAGAATTAAATGGATGGATTTTTTGGTAAAATATGAGTAGAGCTTATGTTTTGTTTGCTTTCTGTATATAAGATATTCCTTGAGGCATAATATGTGGCGCGGCATCCCCATTTATTTATTCATTACAGTAGATCCACTGTATTAGGATTTTTGGGAATGTAATGTATTGATTCATGTATTATTTTTGGAGGAATTATGTAAGAGGATGTGTTTTCGCGACACGCATTATGTTATGGAATTTTCTTATCATAAGCTCTAATATTTACCAAATGATTCCATATGGGAATCCGTGTGTTTATGTGGAGTATGTTATCATTATTATTGTTATAATACTATGGGTAATATGCGTATTTGTTCGAAAAACGATTGGAAAATATACTCCTAACCTACATAATTAGGAGATGATTATGAGCAATAGCAATATTTTTTTATTTCAATTTGTAGGGAGGGATAATGTTTTTCCAATCGGGTTTTATGAATAAATAATGGATGTGTGGATAATAACGTCAACCCTTGTGCAATTCTTGAATGTAGTGATGGCAACCAAGAACCTAGTTGTTAAACTAAGTCAGGCTGACAAACTAGTTGGGACCAATTATGACATATGGCATAGGAAGATCACCTACCTCCTGAATGAAATAGATCTGATTGATACCTTGACCACCTCCATGGATGCCCCACAACTTCAGGATGGGCACTAGTAGGAGAATTCTGCCATAGGCAAGAAACCTACCAGGCTTGGTTTAAGAAAGATCATCGTGCGTGGTATACCATGTTGAACTGCATGCATGATGATCTCATTAAGGAGTATGAGAACTACCCAACTGCTAAAGAAATATGGGATTAGCTTAAAATTGCCTTTGGTGGTACATCTATTACTAGACTTAGGAGTCTGGTTCTGAAGTTCGAGATGTATAGAAAGGAACCCAAGCACTCGATGACTAAACATCTGAAGACAATGTCTAGTATGATTCGAGACCTTAAGGCTACTGAGAATGATCTCACTGATGAGCAACAAGTGTAAGCTATTATCCGATCCCTACCTAATTCATGGGTGCACATGAAACAGATTATAACACACAATGAGAACATAAAGAACTTCCAAGATATCTCGTGTCATTGTGAGCTTGAGGCAGAGTGCCTAGAGGCGACCCAAGCTGCTACCTTTATCGCCCAGAGTGGCAAGCTCTAAGGAAATGTGCCTAGGCGCAATGGACAAGGGAAACAGTACAAGTAAGGTGTGGTAGGCAAAAATGCGCCCAAAGAGGCTGGCAACAAGAAATTCAAGTGCCGTGGCAAGCGTGGTGGAAAGAAAGAAATGTCCAAAGTGAGGTGCTACAATTGTAACAAGATGGGTCACTTCGCCAGTAATTGCACTGAGCAGAAGCAGGTATCCACTACACTTAAGACTCTCTCCATTTTTGTATGTTCTCATGTTTTAGTTGCTAATTCTCTCCCTGATTGGATTGTAGACACATGAGTAACCAAGCATGTAGCGTGAGATCGAGTAGGGTGTGTAGATTATCACCGCGTTCCGTCTGGCACACATAGAGTTTACATGGGAAACAGCACTAGTGAAGAAGCTCTTGGAGTTGGTTCTTATCAGCTTCATTTACGCACGAGGTGCACTTTACTTCTACACGATGCGTTATATGTGCCTGGGATCTAGTATAATCTACTTTCTGTTTTAGTACTATTAGATGATGGATATTCTTTTAATTTCAGTGGTCATGGTTTGGATATTCTTTTAGGAGGAATTGTTTTTGGACATGGTTTATTATCAATAATTTCTATAAAGTTGATTTGGATGATTCTATTTACTCTTTATCCTATACTGCTAATGCTAATAAGAATATAGATTCTGTAACTTGGCATGCTAAACTTGGACATATAGGATGTGATAGGATGACTAGATTAGCTCGAGCAGGCCTCTTGGGCCCACTCGCTAAGGTTGACCTGCCTGTATGTGAGCCTTGTTTGGCTAGGAAAGCATGTATGAAGCCTTTTGGTAAGGCTAGAAGAGCTACTCAACCATTAGAATTAATTCACTTAGACATTTGCGAACCTATAAATGTTAAGGCACGTCATGGCGCCTCTTATTTCCTCACTTTTATTGATGATAACACACGATATGGTTATGTCCATCTGATCGCTCATCGATATGAAGCTTTAGATTGTTTCAAACGCTTTGTAGCAGAGGTTGAGAATCAAACAGTTAAGAGTTTGAAAGCTTTAAGGACTGATCGAGGACGCGAGTATCTTTTCAATCAATTTAAGGAATTGTGCGAGGAAAAGGGGATACACAGACAACTCACTATTCCTGATACCCCGCAGTAAAATGGCGTGGCAGAAAAAAGGAATAGAATACTTCTAGATATGGCTAGATCGATGATAGCGCAGGCTAATCTCCCTATATCCTTTTGGAGGGATGCCTTTATGACTGCTGCCTACATCTTAAATAAAGTGTCTTCTTAGTCAGTTTCCTCAACCCCTTATGAGCAGTGGTATGGCAAAAAGCCTAATTTGGAGCATTTGTGCCCTTGGGGTTCAGCGGGTTTTGTTTATAGTACCTCCCATAAGTATGGGAAATTAGGCCCTAGAGCTAGAAAACATATTTTTATTCGATATTCCGATAGCTCGAAAGGTTATGTAATGTATAGTGAATACCCTAATGGAGGAATAACTGAAATAGCAAAGTAATGCGACAACAATGGAATTTGGTTATAAAAAATCAACCCCTTATAAGAAAAAGAGAAAATTTAGAAAAATAAATTTGTCAAATGGAAAGGTACAAAACCTAATCCTAATACGAAATATTCAGAAAAAGAAGAATAATAGAAATACTACATTTAGAAGAAAATCTAAATGTGGTAATGTATTTGCAATGAAGAAGGTCACATAGCACCACAATGTCCTAAGAAAGGAAAGAGTGGTAAACAGATGATAAAATTTCTAGAAGAAAAACAATTAGAAATTTTAGTTGGAGAAGAAGTCTCTGACAATGATTCTATAATATATGAGGTTCAATCAGAATCTGAAACTGAAAGTGAAAGTGAAGAAGAATCAGACATGATTTTCATGATGTCTGAAAGGAATGAAAATAAAGAAATCTTTGAAGCTATTCCAAACGAGGAATTACAACTCATAAAATTAGGAGATGTCATAGGTGAAGAAGCATCTATAGACGAATCTAATTTTGAGAAATTTGATAAAATTAAAGAAGTGAAAAAAGAAGACTTTATCAAATCTCAAAATTTAATATTTGGCAAGCTTATTTGAGCAATTTAGTGGAAATACATCTGCTAAAGCTACTGAAGATGAAATGGTGGAAATACCACTATTCGATAAAAATAAAATTCGAAGGCTTAAACAAAAGCATCCAAAGATTCGATATATTCATATCGGAATAATTCAAATAGAAATCTCTATTTAGAGTAGGATTAGACACTCCTATTCTAGTAGTAGTCTTGGATAAAAGATTTGAAGATCCTATTAAAGCACTAATAGGTGGAATACAATCAAATCTTGTTTATGGACAAGTTTGGTTTAAAATAAAACCAAATTATTTTATATCAATAGAAGATCCAAATATTTGTGATACGATAAAAATTCGTATTCAAACCAGAGGAATTGATATGAAAAAGAATAGTTATAATTTATCAGTTCAATGGAAAGCAATTCATGAACTAACAAATTTTACAAAACATCAATTAAAGAAATTGATAAGAATATGATCGAATTATTCGAACCACGAGTATTCGACACTGAAATCCAACCAAGATTAATAAATTGGAAAGATTTGGAAATACCAAAAAGCTGGTTAATAAAAGAATTTACAGAAAATCCTAGCCAAAATTCTATAAACCAATAGAATTTCAAGCTCAGGAAATAATCTTTTTTTACTGATAATCGTCGAAATAATAAAATTATTAGACGATGCATCAACATCAACATCTAAAAAAGATGAACAAGATGAAAAGGGAAAATCAATTGCAATAAAGAATGTGCAAATACCTATACTTCCAGGTACAACCTACCTTGAAGAACAAAAATCTGTAGTATTTCAACAGATTAAAATTGATGGTAAATATCCAGAACAATTAATCTTTAGTACCAACAAGGTAAGAAAAGATATATGTATGTTCTCGGAAAGTTTAATTTCAAAAACTATAAACCATATGTTTTATCTATCTGTTAGATACCGGAGCAACAACCAGTGCTGCTAGGTATAATGCTTTACCTGAGCATCTATGGATAAAATGAAAAATCCAATAGCTGCAAGAGGTATTGATGGAAATGAAACTTAATCATTCTCAAAGCCAAAAATGTTACGCTTTGGTTAGGAGATAAAAAATTCTCTATCCCTAAAATACTTTGTTTCCCCGATATGCATGGTGATGTATATTAGGAAATAATTTTATTGAAAATTATATGCCTTTTATTGTCAATCGTGACCATGTTATTCTAACTTGTAAACAAGAACCTGTTAGAATTCCTCTTTTACAACATCATAAACATGTTTGTGAAAAAGGATTTGCGCCAGTCAAGCGTGGTGAAATGACACCTATAATTAAATCTTTAGATGAAAAACATTGGATTTATAAAAAATTACATCCAAACTTTTCTGAAGACCCATTAAAACTTTGGGAAAAATCTCCAAGGTTTTGTGAATTAAAACTCATTGATTCTAATAAAATAATTAGAGTTAAGCCAATGGTCTATACTAAAAAAGATATAGATGAATTTGAAATTCAACTTGAAGAATTATTAAAGAAAGGATTAATTGAAGAAACAAGAAGTCCACATTCTAGTCCCGCCTTTATGGTAATGAACCATAATGAGATAAAACGAGGAAAAGCTAGAATGGTAATCAATTATAAAAGATTAAACCAAAATCTTGAATTTGATGGATATTTTATTCCTAGAAAAGATGTTCTAGTTAAACAGACTATGAACTCTAAATGGTTTAGCAAATTTGATTGCAAATCAGGCTTTTGGCAAGTAAAGCTTACAGATGAGTCAAAACCATTGACTGCTTTTAGTGCACCATATGGACATTACCAATGGACGGTTATGCCATTTGGAATTTGTAATGCACCACAAATATTTCAAAGATGGATGGACAACATGTTCAAACATCTTCATAAATTTTGTCTAGTATATTGATGATGTTTTAGTATTCTCTAAAACCAGAGAAGAACATAAAAGCATCTTGAAATTGTATCAGATATATTCCTAAAACATGGAATAATTCTAAGTCCCAAGAAAATGGAAATAGAAAAAGAAGAGATTGAATATTTAGGAGTTATTTTAAATCAATCAGGTATGCAACTCCAAAATCATATCATTGTGAAAATAAGAGATTTTCCAAATGAGATAACAACTCTCAAAGAACTGCAGAGTTTTTTAGGTTTATTAAATTATGGAAGAAAATTTGTAAAGAATTTATCCAAAAAGGAAAAACCTTTAATTGAAAAACTTAAGAATCTTCCTAAAAAAGGAAATTCAGATGTAAAAATAATATGGACTAAAGAAGACTCAAATTTAGTTCAAGAAATTAAAAATATGTTTAAAAACCCCAAAGGTTTATTTTCCAAAAGAAAATGACAATTAATTCTAGAAACCGATGCTAGTGATGAGTTTTGGGGAGCAGTTTTAAAAGCAATCCCAGAAAATTCTAAACAAGAAGAAATCTGTGGATATGATTCAGGAAAATTTAAACCAAATGAAATAAAATATATAACTTATGAAAAAGTTATTAGCCATAAAAAATGGAATAAAAAGATTTCATATTTATTTGGCACCTGTTAAATTTATAATTCGTACTGATAATAAATCATTTGTGATTTTATCAAATCCAAAAAAGGAGAAGAAAATGCAAGGCGTGTTAGATGGTATAATTTTATTTGTCAGTATACTTTTGATATAATACATATTAAAGGTACTAACAATTTTCTTGCTGATTATCTGTCCAGAAGATACAATGAATAATCAGAATCCGGACAAAGGGAAAAAACCCTCAAATTCTCAAGGAAAGAATTATGGGAAACCATCCCGATTCTACAAAGGCGAAGGAAGCTCAAACCAGAGCAGCTTTCCCAGACTCCCTCAGATCATGGGTAACCAACCCAATGTTCCAGTTTATGTGATGCCAGTCAGCTATAAACAAATGGCTGAAATGTCTCAGAATTTTAACCAAATGAATTTTCAAAATCATCCTGAAACAAATCAGGAGATAAAAGATTTTTATAACCCAGGTTTAAACCCAAAAACCTATCATCTTTTAAATAATATTTGGAAAACTCATTGCTTAAACCATAAAGCTGAGTTTAGAAGAAATATGTCCCAACTTGCTGAATTCTTGAAAACACAAGAAGAAAAGCAAACTTTTATTCATTCTGAATTTGCCAAGTTCATTAAACAAGTGGATTGGCTTGAAGATTTTTCTGAAGAAAAAATTACTACTATTATTAATTTAATGAATTTTACTGAACAACAGGAAAATTCATACCTTAATAAAGCTTTAAGAATTTGTTTGTTCAACAAAGCTAAAACAGCTTTACCAAAAGAAATATTTTCCGATATTAATGATCGTATTGAAAACAATGAGATTAAATCCCTTCTCATTGAATTTGCTGAAAATATCTATTTGGAAAAAGAAATTCCAAAGTTGAAATTTTTCATTAACCATGAGCTTTGGAGTATGGAAGCAATTGGTTGGGGAGCCGTCGGAACAATCATCTTCGACTCCTTGGTATCCACTGCATTTGTTGACTTTCCCGCAATGATCAAAACAATGATCTATAATGTGGTGAAACACTACAAATGGAGTAGATATTTGAAATTCAAAATTTTTAGTCATGCAGGATGGCGACAGAGAGAACTGTTTTTTCAACCATATCAAATCTGGAGCCTAGAACTTGCAAATGAACAAGATCTCATAAAAAATGACGATCTTAAATTTTTGGATAAAGCAGAAAATCTTGATTTATCCTCTTATTATATAGATAATTATATTGCTCTAAAAAGAGAAGCACAAAATCCACAGCTATCGCTCTTACAAATTCATGATCAGCGATGGGAGAAGATTATTTTGTACAAATCTGATTACTTCTTATGTGGAGACAGTTGCTCAAAGAATGGCAGCTGATGAATTTCTTAATAATATTATTCATGGCCATGTTACCGGTCCTATTGAATTAAAATGGATGCGGAAGAGCTGGTGGGCGCACAAGATTATTATGAAAATATTGTTAGCCACAATCAAGAAGATAATGGCGACAGTTTCTGGAACTCTCTTGATGAAGAGACACTTCAAATATCGAGAACATGATGGAAGGATAGGGGCCAGCCAGGCAACATCCAGAAATTCTGCAAATTGGACACGTATAACAAGTACGTCCAATATTCAACAATCAAAGGACATGACGTGATATGCAGCATTCATTTAGCCTGACTCTTTTAAAAAGACAAAGACTTTTTGAAGGCTTAGTCACAATCCCTGACAAAATCACGTGATGCGGTGAAGGAAGGAAGAACCTAGCCTCACTTTTTTATTTCAAGTCAAAAAGTGTAGTGTAAAGTATGTAACATGTTTTAATAGGGTTGTTGGTAGGAATGTAATTATTGTACTTTTGATTCTTATCTTTAGTTTTTGTGTTGTTTAAGTCCGGGCTTGAAGTCCGAAGTCTGTCTATAAATAGATGAGTCCTTCAGTTGAATAGGGCCAGAGTTAGAGAGTTGGGTAGAGTTCTCAGAGAGTTTGTACAAAGAGAGTTTTTCGAAGAAGAAGATCTTTTATGTAAGTTTTCTTTAAACCCTGTGTAATTATATAATTATCAATAAATATTGAGGTTTATTTGTAAATACTTTTTTTTAATTTTTATACGTATTTTCGTAACCCACGTGGCGTCACCAAAGGTGACGTTGTAATCCCTACTAACTCCCAAGCTGAGATGCTCTCTTTCTCTCGTTTTCTCTGTAGCGAAGAGCAGTGGTTCTAAATTGCCCTCATCTGTTGCGCCAATCGCTTCTCGGGCTCCCATTGCCGTTCCTTCTCTCTCCCAAATCCAAACGTAACAAAATTATTATTATTATTTTTTATTTGATTTCGTTTGTAGCTTATGTTATGGCTTTAATTTCGATATTTTCCTTCGTTTGGTTGCTGAGAAAATATAGGAAAATAAAGAAAAGAAATTAAACTTTTGAATCTTTGATTTTACATTATTTAGGAAGCAATAAAACGAAAAAACCTCAACTCAGCTGAGCCTTAAACCAAAACAACGTTTAAAAAAAAAAAAAAAAAAAAAAAAAAGACTAAAACTATATTCCAAAAATTTCCTTCCCTTTCTTTTCCTCGGCTTTCTCAGCAACCAAACAGGTTATTAGAAAGATCTAATTTGATGTTTCCGCCCCTCTTTTTCAATTGTTCTTCTTTTTCAGAATTTTTAACGAATTTTATAATAGGTTAATTTTTCACAAATTGTAGGTTCTGAACTGCAGAAGTAATCGGGTGATAAAGTATGGGAACTTCAGTGGCAGAAGAATGGCTTGCGTTGAAGATGGCTAGAAACCTTGAATTTGCAATTAATTCGGTTTTGGAGGATGGCAGTGCCTCGGTCGGGCTCGACATGCCGTTTCCTAGTGATTATTCCGAGCTTCTTAAACAAGTAAGCTTTTTACATCATCTATACTCTGTAATTTCTAATTTTTGAATTGTAGGAAGTTAAATTTGTGCTCTTGAGAATTCTGTGTGAAGTGAAATACATGAACAAGTTGTAATCAAGCGCGGAAGTTAAAATAAAAGCATAATCTTTACGTTTAGAATGGTGGAAAGAATGAGGGAAAGGGGAAGATAATACTGATAATATCTTTTAAAAATGGGGTCTTTTCTTGATGCATTTTTTACAATCTTCTTTTCCTTTTCTGGGTCATGTGAGTCAATTATTAAAGAGGACACTGAGAATATATTGTAGAGTTCTTTGGCCCTTGGAATATAAGTTCACTATAGAATAGTGTCAAAATTGTCCTAAGTGGTCTGTTTTGCAAATTTATATGATGGATGGTCATTTGTGCTAATGACATAACGTCCAAATAAGAGAATCAATATAATGTAATACTCCGTAATAAGTTGAAGGTAATGACTATTAACCAGGTCGGGGCCAAATTCAAACCTAAATATCCAACCCAAGGAAACATCAATTTAACATTGGAAATGTTAACAACACTGATTTAGACACAGAAAAGAATATCAAAACAAAATTAACTCCATCAAAGAAACATTTGGAAATGGTTGGGATATATTTCGCACTACATGCCCATTACCCAGATCAGGTGGTGAAGAATTTGCTTTAATGAGGGATTGAAGTTCCATACTTTCACTAGTATGAGGTCAAATAGGTTTGGCTGCATTCCTCTCTTGTACATTTTCTCTCTTTTATAAAATTTCTTGTTTTTGAAACCCCCCCCCCCCCCCCCCCCCCAAAAAAAAAAAAGAGAAAAAAAAAAGGGTTTGGCCGGATTTGGTTGTGGCCCATAAAGTAATGTCAAGGTTGGAGTTGGGTTCCAGGCGAAAGCCTGAATTTTGGGCAGGGTTGAATACCAGCCAGATTATTAATGTTAAACTGTTAAAGCATTTCATTTTCTCTGGAGGATTAAAACTAATATCAATATTTATTGAGAAAAACCTGTGTTGGGGAATATGTTTTGCCAGTTTAAGGGACGAGTGATAAATAATCTGGATGCAGTGATAAAATATGGAAACCAAGGTCTTTTGTGTACCACTTGCTATATTGTAGCTGTCTGTTCCTTCCATGATTTTCCAAGTACAAATTCTCTTGGGTTTCTCTTATATGTGGGGCAAATCAATGTATGACCACCATGTCTTGTCCTTACTATTATCACAGTGTGTTACCCGGACTCTTTAGAATTGGCATAATTGATTTAGGGAGCATTAGGCATTTTAAGTTGTACCTTCATTTCTACATGAGATTTTGAGTCTTTTATTGCCAAAAATGTTTGTGCTTTTTTTTTTTTTTTTTTTTCCCTCAGCTTTCTTTAACTATTCAGTGCCTTCAAACCATGATAAATTGTCCCTTCCTTCTAGCAGTATCATTGTTCTTCTTTCTTCATGTCAGGAACATGCTGATTGGCTTCCTTACTTCCATACCACATATTTGGGACCTTTTAGTATTCTTATTTGTAGTCTTATATCATCCATTTGAGTCAAGATTCTCATCTTGGCTCATCTATGCATATTTGATAAACATATCACATTTTGGCTTCCAAATGTTGTGCTCCATAATATGTTGCTATTTTGATTTTCGCCTTGTGAATTCTTCCCTCAAGTTTTATCAGAATGTGTGTTGAAATAACATCCCATTACCTGAAATGCCAACAAGCTCTTACTAAATAGTTATCATCACCGTAGTTTCTTGGCTTTCTTCCCTTGTGAATAATCAAGTAGGGTACCAAAATGATTGATAGGGAACCTTTTAGGATCCAACCAATCTAAAAAATGCTTCACCTTGAGTCTTGATTTTGAAGTTTCATTCCATGTATTCTCTCTTGAAATTCCGGTTTTACCAAGCCTGTAATATGTAGAAAGGGGGTTGAATAGGTATTTTGAAATTATCTCATCCAATTTTTATTCAATCAATTCAAACCCTAAAAGCTATCAACCAATCACACAATAATCAAACCATAAAGTAGTAAAAATTGCACAAGAGAATTTTTACGTGGAAAACCCTAGTAGGGAAAAACCACGGGACGTTGTCCAGATGAAGCAAATACACTATGAAAGTAATGACTACAAGACATAATACTTACAAACTGCACGGACTCAAGTAGTTGCTTTTACTCCCACGACCCATCGATTGATCTCCGTGTCCTCTTGGCTTCAGACGCATCCGACCTCTTTCAAGGGATTCTCTAAGCCACAAGCTCGCAAACTTGATCTCCGTCGCAACGGCTCCGGTGAACTTCGGCCACACACACTCAAGGATTTGTTGAAGGATTGTGGTTTATGATAATTCTAGACCTATTGCATGAAAACCCTAAATAGAAGTAGTCTAGGGAGAAGGAAGCAAAATCTTACATTCAATACCTTTGTGGGAGGCTTCCTTAGGTTTTCTCAATGAAGAGAAACCCTATATATAAAGTCTAAGACACCCTAACAAAAAGGATTCAATAATAGGAAACAAATAAAAATTTTCGGAATAAATTTTTTTTTCACTCTATTCCCAATCGATTGGAATCAGGCAGTAGCTAAAAAATCGATTTCAGCATAAATCCGAATCAATTGAGATCTGCTCAATCGATTGGAATCAGCCCAATCGATTGGCATGAAACCCCAATTGATTGGTTTTGACCAAAATTAGCAATATGCTCTAGAATTGACCAAAAACCATTTTAAATCATTTTAAACATTTTTAAACCAAAACTAAGGTATTGTGAAGTCAAACAACTATCCTCCTATGGTCAATATGGTCTCTAGGTCTCTTACTTGCCTACGATGCGAATGTGAGCCGAGTCACTTCAAAATTTGAATTAGTATAACACCTTGAAGCTTCACCACCAACTCAAATAACCAAGACTCAATACAAACTTTTTGGCATAGAATATGCCAATAAAAAACATAGACTTAACATTTCTTGTTCCAACTTATTTAAAAACCTTCTAAATTTACGAAATGTATTTTCCCTTCTGTGTGGGTCTGAATCTGGACCTCGAACACTGTTGAAGGTACCGGAACTGAATCTCACCTATGGACCTGCGTTCACAAGTTAGAAGACAATGTCAAAGGGATGGCCAAGGTGGGTTTGGCCAAGCCCTCTCCAAAGCTCAAGTCAGAGGCTATTTTATGGAGGTAGAGGCAAGGAAGAAGAAGAAGAAAAAGAAGACTGTAGAGGAATTAGGGTACTGCAGCTTACCTCATTTGGTTGCATCATATTCTATTTATACCCACCTGTACGGACTGACCATAACAGGGTCAGATAACTGCCTTGGTTAGGTCAGATCTGACCACGGTTTATCAATAACTGTCTGATCAGGGTTTACTAATCAGGGTTGGATAAATAACCATGGTTTTGTGTAACTACCCAGTTAGGGTTGATAGCTATATCAGGAGATTTGGACTGTAGTGATGGTTTGGACTGTAGTGCGAACCATATAGCAGATGTCTCGAGCTAGATAGGCGGTCCCGAGCTGGATGATGATGTGTCTTACCTTGGGGTTGATTATGCTGTATTATAGCCCAGTGCCAATAATTCCAATTTGAGCTCTCTGCCCCGAACAGGGATCTTCAATTCAGGAATATTTCCACACACCTTCTATATTTCACAAACCAACTTTGCAGCATAGTTAATGAATCACAAAACAATAAAATCAAACTAATAGATGTGAAATTTATATGGATTCAAGAAGCTTATGTTACAGTATTACACTTTTTGGAGTATGACACCCTTTTTTTTTTATTAGCACTTAGCAACTATTGTACTAATTTTTTTTTCCCTCCCAATTCTTCTTCTTCTTTTATTTATTTATTTATTTAAATCTTAATTCTGCCATGTAACAATCAACAGGCAAAAGAAGCGACTGAATTGGCTCTGAAGGATAAAAAACAGTTGATGGTGAGTTGGTATTGGGTATTTTTAACATTATGGAAGAGGTAGAAGTACACGACCACTCTAGAATTATCAGAGTTTGTGACCAACAAATATCTATTACAGGAGATTGAATTTCCTACAGCCAGACTTGAATCTGTACCAGGTACTCTCCAGTTGCCTTGAGATCCTTCTGATTTCTTCCTTATTCCATAATCCACTGTCCTCATGGACTTGTAGTGTCTCTCACGCTATCTGATATTTGTATCAGGTGATGGTGAAGGAGGTATAGAAATGACTGACAGTATGCAGTTGATTCATGAGCTTTGTGACTGCTTCATAAATCCAGAAAAAGTTACACAGACTAGAATAGTAAGTCTCCATGTTTTGAAACAGTGTTCGTAGTTTGTTACTAAAAAAATAATAATAATGACATCCTATTATTCTGATCTGCTGCTTTGTTAATTTGTAAAGCTTTAGCCCAATATTTGACAAATAATCTTATATTAAAAGTAGGAAATTGAATTTTTAACAGTTCCAGATGGTTCTAAGTTAATGGATTTTATTGCCGGAACAACTATTGCTATTTACACATCCAATTAACTGAAGCTGCTTAAGTTGATTAAGTTTTCCGAAGAAATAAGAATTGAGTGTACATAAATACATAATATTAAGATGTAGTATATTTTTGGGCAGTGGAGGATATTGCTTGCAAAACTTGTGGTAGACGGTGGGCATGTAGATGTATTTGTAGAATGCATTGTGATTGACGAATATAAATTGGAGAGGGAAACATTATGGAAATGAAGTTTATTATGTTTAATGCCTTGGTAAATCTTCGACTATCTCTAACTACTATTGAGACAGAGTAAGTCATGGATGGTTTAATCATGTGCTACGTGATAACGTTATGGCTAATATAGCCATTTTCTTCCCTGCCAACATTTATCAAAATGGCCATAGTTTCACAGATTATGGATATTTTAACATTGTAGTGGCATGTAAGTTTCCTTGTATTGTTGTTGGACATTTTTTACACTTACACTCATTGGTATTCTTGTTACATAGGAGTGAAGGCTTTAAGGAAAGATGGGAGGGTATTCCCATCTTAGCTATGGTGAGGGGCTTGATCAGTAGGGTTTAAGATTTGGTACTTCTACCATCTGTGGAGGTACCAAATTAGTGAGTGCATGCTTAAAGGTGAAAGCAAGAGAAAGAGACAAGGGTCTCAAGAATTGAATGGCATAATGGATGCAGTGTATTTGATGAGGCTGCTATATTGAAGGGTGGGAGTAATGGTGAAGAGAGTATGCATTGAATCTAGATTTTGAACTTATAGTGAAGAAAATAAAAAAAGGATTTCACATGATACCAAACCAAATTCGAACATTATTCGATAGAAAACTAGTTATGGGTATAAAAATAAAAAAATAAAAAAATAAAAAACATTTTACTTTTGTACATGGGTCTCGGCCCTTTTTTTGTGAATAAATTTACCTTCATCAAAAAAAAAAAAAAAAAAAAAAACATTTTGAGAAGAAATATTTATTTGTAAGGTATTGCCTCATCGCTTCATGCATACACTACCTGCACCATGATTACAGTCTTGCATAGGATCCATTGTGATCATTATCTGATTTCTGGATTTACGATTCATTGAATGACAATTAGTCTTTTGCATTAAGTTTCTTTAAAATCTAGTCTGTGGCTTATATATTTAAACCTTTGCATAAAATCTTTCAGTTTTTTCCAGAGGCCAGTGAAGTTGAATTTGCAAGAAAATCAGTGTTTGGAGGAGCTTCGTTTAAATTGGACTATTTGACAAAGCCATCATTTTTTGAGGATTTTGGTTTCGTCTCAAAAGTCAAAATGGCAGACCGAGTGAAGCCAGAAGATGAACTTTTCTTAGTTGCCTATCCATATTTTAATGTGAATGGTAGCTTCAAACTAATGTTCTTCTGGTTGATATTCACTCCATAACTTTGATCTCATTGTCAATTTTCTTTTGCAATTCAGAAATGCTTGTTGTGGAAGAGCTTTACAGAGAAGCTGTGGAGAACACTGCTCGAAAATTGATTATATTCAATGGAGAACTTGACCGTATAAGATCTGGGTGTATCCTTTGTCAATTCTACATGGTTCTTGAGAAGTGTTAAATTACATTTGCTTGGTTAATTGCATAAATTTGAATCTGGATTAAAATTGCCCACCCATTTCACAATTATTGGTGCCTAAAATACCCTTTGCTCCACCAGCACCAGTGTTAAAATAAAAAAGAGAACAATTGTTGATGAAACTCCACTCTTAATTGTGCAGTAAGAACATTAGAGAGAAAGACATACTATCCTTAATGAAGATTCAATTGGGTTGTATGTTATAGCTTTTTGAAATATGAGGAAAAAATCCTTGAAGCATCTCTTGAAACAAGTAATGCCTTTTTGGTCCACTCAGAACAGTTGTCCTTGAGATGAATTAAGATTATCCATCATTCTTCTATCCGAAGCTTGCTGCCCTTTCCAAGACCCTCCTGCCCAAGATGGAGACTATATATTACATTCACAATTTTAAAGGACGTAATGGAGGAACCTTATTCAGGTTTCCTAGTTGACTACTCCCTAAATTTGTTCAGTGTGATCCTTACTTATTAAGAGTTTATGCTGTTTTTGTTATCTTCATAATGCCTGTTAGCAAAAATTATTTTGTTCCATGGGGATTAGTTTCCTTTTTTATTTTTATTTTTTATTATTTATTTATAATCTTTAATCCATACATGCAACATTATTAAAATCTTTTTTTTTCCTCTCTCTCTTTGAGGTGCTACCCCGGTCCCTGGAAAGTCCTTAGGAAAGTGAGGAACAAGTATATTTGTTTGCATCAGCAGGAAGTGATGCCGTCCCTCAAGGAAGTTGCATTGGATATTCTTCCATTGGCTTGAACTTTCACTGCATAACTTATCTGGTGGCAGTACTAGTTTAATATATGGAAGTAAGACGAAAATCCGTGAATGACTTTCAGTGTGTGACCTCGCCTATTGCAGAATTCCATGTTTAAGAGTATCAAATTGTTGTTGTTGTGAATCCTGTTTTTTGATAAGGATAATCCTGTTTTTCTTGTGAATCCTGTTAGTCTATTTTTGTTAAACACCAACTGCTCAAGATTCCTCCTAGCAAAGAACATCCTTTAAAAAAAGGGACTTCGTTCTGGTAATTTTCAATTGTAATATAAACTCTTTCACAATGTTGCTGTCTGGTTCTGAGCTTAAAAATTTGTGTGTGTGTGTGTGTGTGTGTTTTTTCCCGCTCAAAGTTTGTGTAGTCACTCTATTTGTCCAATGCCTAAACAAAAGTCTTGGTAATTTCTGAAGGTCCCTTCTCTCTGTCTCTCATTATGTAGGCTTTTTACTTATAGCTATATGATACTTGCCTATGGCCAATTCTGCTTCACACCTTTAAGGAAATATGTTTCATTCTTTTTTAGGATTTTAGGAATTTTTTGCAGCATTCTCAGTCTGATGGTTTCTTTCATTGGTATGTTAAAGTGGCTGCCCTTTGTTCTGTCAGAGGATTGGATAGAGAATGGAGAATAGAAGAGAATATGTGTGAGATCATGAGAGCTTGCCCAGACTAGGGCCGGCTCTATCTTTATAATGTTTCTTTGAAAGTGAAAGTACAAAAAAAAATCCTCAATATAAATACCATATACCTCTTAACAGCTTCCATTTCCATATTGAAGCTGTCCATTTCATTTGTTGCTCTGGTAGGATGTTTTGTACGAGTTCTTTTTCCTGGATGGTGAGTGATTGGGAGTGGCATTGGTTGGGGTTTTAGCAGGAAGCAAAGCATCCACTTAGAAACAAAAGCAGCAGCTGAAAGCATCCAAATCTAGCAAAACTTTATAGTCAACATTTTTTTGGTTTCTTTCCTAGAGGACCCAAACCTAGATGGACACTGGAAAGCTTTATGTGAGAAACTGCAAGGATTCTATTTGATACAAAGTGACCCTTTTAGATATCCTTCCTGATGTCTGGTGATGGGATGATGTTGTCCTAATTTATTGTCTTATTGCATGTCAATGGGTTTGGAGTGTTATGTTCAACTAGTTGGTGCTTGACACTCTTTAACATCATTTGGGTATTAATAGTTGCAAATATTGTCATGCATTATGAAAGATTATAATGTAGTGATCATATTTCTGGTTATCCCCTCTTCTTCTTTATTTCAACAAGCCTCAAGTATTACATGATTTACAATCCAGCTCAGATATTTATTTATTTAGTTTTTCTTTTCTTGTTCAGAACCTTTAAAGTGACTTCATTTGGAGTATAATTGCTGCAAGAAAGCTGAATAAGGTATTGAGATGTCTGAAAAGTTTACCATTGTTCTTTAATGTTGAAAGCTTGAATGCATTTTTTTCCCTGCTCCAGCATTGTATTCAAGAGATTGGCACAGGAGTGCTCAGAGTACTTTTATGGAGTGTTTTTTAGACAGACATGGTTTATTTATTTAAAATGCAAGCAGGTTATATTACATATATGTGTAATTAAGTACCAGAATACCTTATCAAAAAAATTAAGTACCAGAATAAAAGTAGCTGGAATGCTCTAATTCTTTTTGAGTGTATATGTTAGATGTACTAGTGATTCTTTCACACTAAAAGGAAGTTTTTCATAATCTTTTAAAATCATTATTGTATTTTTTTTATTTGAGAGACTAGTTCACCAAATGACATAATGAAACAAACAAACTTCTGTTCTTCATTGATTGCTATTTGAATAGAGCTATTAACAACACTAATATGTCGTTTTATAATATCTGCTTGAAGGTAGCCAAAGCTGTAGCACAGTGATAAAGGCATTTGGATGATTGTGGTTGATCTGGGGATCAATTCTTATGTGTTAACACACACACGCGCGCGCGCGCACACACGCACGCACGCACGCTCACAAACAGAAAGTGAGACCTCCTCCCATTTTTTTATCACACACACACACACACGCACATGCACACGCACGCACGCATGCTCACAAACACAAAGTGAGACCTCCTCCCATTTTTTTATCACACACACACACACACACACACTCACAAACACAAAGTGAGACCTCCTCCCATCTTTTTCAAACACAAAGTGAGACCTCCTCCCATTTTTTTTATCTAAAAAGAAATGAGGATGTGTAGACAAGGAAACTATGTACCACTCTATAAAATGGTATTACCAAAGGTAGCTTCATGACCTCTCCTAAGGTAGAGAGTTGTGAATTGAACTCACTTTCCCTTTTTTTCACTCTTTTTTCCTCCTCCCTTCTCTATAAACCCAAGAAGATATATTTCACTTTCTTTACGTAGTATAAGAGCGTTTTGATCAGATAAGGGGATTATCATGGAGAAGGAGCTAGTCGGCAGATCATTGATGGTATCCATCTGGATAATGACATTGCACGTGCAGGAACACCCTAGAAAGGATATTAAACCATTTGGTTTGGTTTGGTTTGGTTTGGTTTGGTTTCATTTGATTATACTATTGCAATTTTCACGGGAATTTTCCCAGGTGGTTTGATTCGGCTTTTAAGCCAACGTTTTGTTTCATACTGCAATCAAGCATGTTTTCATTGTTTAGAGACGGGCTAATTCATGGGGGTTGTATCTTTAGGGGCCATTTTCATTTGATGAACCTAGGGGCTGATAATTTTGTTTTTGTTTTTTCATTTGATTTGAGTTTGATGGAGGTTTGACGTACTCTCAGCTCTTTTGAAGTGTCGGTGAGTCAGATGTGTCTATTTGCTCTATGGAACCTGAGATACATCGTTGGCTTTTATTTTCGTAGGCAGCAAAAGAGTTTTGGGATGCAACAGCCCAAAGTAATGAAAGGTGACAAATAAAATCTCTCTATTACGGCAAATCTCTACATAACAGAAGTAGGTGAGCACTCTAACTTCATCGTTCGAGTGCTCTGTTTCGGGTCTTACTACATTGTCTAGTTATAATTGGTCTGATTATAAAATCCCATAAAGCTTAATATAACATAAGCAGGTGAGCTCCCAAGACCATTCAAATTGAATCGGCGTGGATGAGGTATGCATCAAGCTCAACTATGGCGATTGACCTTGCTTCAACCTCTTATGGTTTCTCACTCTTTAGAGTTGGTTAAAAATATCAAAGCATTAGAAAGGAAAAAAAAAAATGCTTTGTTATTGATACCACTCATCAAACTACCACTCATTTTTCTTCCTTTAATATGACTTATATTCATAATAATGGTGTAAATGAACAACTATGAACATAAAATAAGAACAACTTCGAATATATGGGGAACCTCCGTTTGGTTGCTGAGACAAAAGTTTAATGCTTGGTAGACCAAACTTGAATGCATTGTCTAAAGTTTTGACTGTTAGAACCATTTTGATATTAAATAGTTTCAAGATTTCACATCTCTCTCTCTATTCTTTTTTTACCCGTCTTTTCTTGCAACCAAACAAAGCGCAAAATATGGTTGATACTCGGTTTGGAGAAATATGGTGGAAAATTTCTCGTTTTTGTTTATTTTAGTTCTACGCTGGCAACCTGAAGGAGACCCAAAGCCAAGTTGGATTGAGAGAAATCAAAATAAGAGAAGAGAACCTCGTTATAAGAGTGCATACAGGCAATTCCAAAATTACATTTTATTACACAATAAACAAAAGCTGTTGATGGGTAACAAAAAACAAAATGACCATTTTTTCTATCCACTTTTTCTCCATTTACTTTCTCTTCTCTCCTAACTTTACTATCTAAGCAAGAAAAATTGAGAAGAAAATGTTTCACTTATCTTCTATTTTCTCAATTTCTCTCAATCCAAACGGTCTGTTAAGGTAGACAAGAGTCAATTCCCCTTTGATCGATGACGTGGTTGATATGAAGCATATGGATGATATACCTATTATGCTTTGGCCGGAGAAATTTCATTCAAAATTCAGAAAAGGGCACAAAGATACAAGACAGAGCAAAACAAGCCTCGGGGAAATTTCTACCATGACTTAAAACATACATACGTGGTCAATCCTCCTCCTCCATTTATTTTATTTTATTTTATTTTTTTAAAGGTATTATCATGACCCAAAAGTCATCTAGTCATTGCCAATTAAGTCCAGCCGCCCGTGTATGAAGTCAAGCCACGAGGTGGAAAATAGAGGATATGAAGCTTTCTTCGAATTTCCATGACCAATGACCGCATTACTTGTTAGAAACTTGTCTAAATCAACTGTGGAATGTGATTGGCCAATAATTTCACACTGCAATACTGCAAATGATCGTACACCTACTTCCTCTTCGGTCTCATTCACTCCTCTTTCAGTCCTATCAACTTGCAAGCATATACAACTCTAAGCTTTCTTAGATTTTGATCTGCAACTGATCGAAATGACTGAGGCTTTGCTCCAAGTTGTGTGTGAGAATTTGAACTCTCTGATCCAAAGGGAGCTTGGCTTGTTTTGGGGTGTCAAAAAGGAGATGGAAAAGCTTTCATCTACCCTCTCAACAATCCGGGCTGTCCTTGAAGATGCTGAGGAGAAGCAATTGAAGGATAAGGCCATACAAAACTGGTTGCAGAAGCTCAAAGATATAGCTTATGATGTAGATGACATCTTGGATGATTGCGCCACAGAAGCCTTGCGATTGGAGCCAGAAGGCCAAAGTTCTGGATTGATCAACAAGGTACACACTTCTTTCTTAACTCGTTATCATCTAGAACATGTCATGTTTCGTTTCAAGATTGGAAAACGGATGAAAGAAATTAGAGAGAGGTTAGATGAAGTTGCGGCAGAGCGGATGAGGTTTCATTTGCGTGAGGGTGGTGTGGAGAGGCGAGTTGAGGCCATAGAAAGACGCCAAACTTGCTCTGTTTTAACTCAACCACAGATGTATGGAAGAGATGGGGATAGGGAAAAAATTGTTGAACTTTTGGTGAAGCATGCAAGTAATTGTGAGGATGTCTCAATTTGTCCTGTAATTGGTATGGGGGGCTTGGGAAAGACGACGCTTGCCCAGCTGGTTTTCAATGATGAAAGGGTAAATAAGCATTTTGACACAAGAATTTGGGTGTGCGTTTCCGAGGATTTCGATGTGAAGAGGCTGATAAGAGCAATTATAGAATCTACATGTGGAAGAGCTCCAGACGCCTCAAACTTGGAGCCCCTGCAAAGACACCTTCAAGAGATGCTGAACGGGAAAAGATATTTGCTCGTGTTAGATGATGTATGGAATCAAGATCAAGATAAGTGGGACAGGTTAAAGTGTATACTAGCATGCGGATCAAAAGGCGCTTCAATTATTGTCACTACTCGTATTGAAAAGGTCGCATCGATTATGGGAACTCTTCCACCGCATCGCTTGTCAGGTTTGTCAGAAGATGATTGCTGGTCATTGTTCAAGCAACGTGCATTTGGAAATGAGGCAGAAGAATTCCCAAACCTCGTAGCAATTGGGAAGGATATAATAAGGAAGTGTGGGGGTGTGCCCTTGGCTGCAAAGGCTCTAGGCAGCTTAATGCGCTTCAAAAGGGAGGAAAATGAGTGGCTTTTTGTCAAGGAAAGTGAAATTTGGAATTTACCACAAGACGAGAATTCCATCTTGCCTGCCTTGAGATTGAGTTACTATGATTTGCCTTCAAAGTTGAGACATTGTTTTGCTTATTGTGCCATATTTCCAAAGGATTCTATAATTGAAAAGCAAAATATTATTGATCTTTGGATGGCTAATGGATTTATCCCTTCCAATGGAAAATTAGAGCCAGAAGATATTGGGAATGAAATATGGTATGAATTATATTGGAGATCTTTTTTCCAAGATTTGGGCAAAGATGGTTATGGGAAGATTTTAAATTTCCAGATGCACGATCTTGTGCACGATCTGGCCCAATCTGTGGTGGTGGATGAATGCTGTATTATGGAGGGTAAGAAGGAAGCTAATGTTTCAAAAGGAATTCGTCATGTTAGATTGGTTACTAATTCAAAGTCATTATGTACGTTTCCAAAAGCTTTATATAAAGTTGAAGCCTTGCGGACACTTCACTTATCATGGCCGTCTAAGCCATTTTATGACTGTTCAAATTTTGGTTTTTTGCGAGTATTGGTGGTGAGGAAAACCGGAATGACAATGCTACCATCTTCAATTGGCAAGTTAAAACATCTACGGTATTTGGACCTTTCTTACACAGATATCAAAATACTTCCAGAGTCAATTTGTAGTCTTCAAAATTTGCAAACTTTGGATTTAAGACATTGTTACGCTCTTCAGAGATTACCCAAGCAAATGAGACGCCTCAGAAATCTTCGACATCTGTACATGGATGATCCTAATGAAATAATAACTCAGATGCCTGCTAGAATTGGGCAATTAACTTGTCTTACGTGGTTAAGTTTTTTCATTGTGGGCGAGGGGAGAGGTTTTCAGCTAGGTGAACTGCAAGGCTTGAATCTCAGAGGAGAACTACGAATCAAACACCTTGAAAGAGTTAAAAATCTGAAGGATGCCAAAGAGGCCAATTTGGTCGAAAAACAGAACCTCCGCTGCTTAACCTTGTCTTGGGATCATAAATCTGACTCGCAAGCGAATGCTGAAGATATACTTGAAGCCCTTGAACCTCACCCAAGTCTTGAACAGTTGTCCATAGACGAGTATAAAGGTACCAATCTCCCACTGTGGCTGAGGAATCAAGTTCTAAAAAATGTAGTTTCCATTCGGCTCTCAAACTGCAAAAATTGTTTAGAACTTCCACTCTTTGGGAAACTAGCTTCTCTGAAGACTCTTGACATATCTGGAATGAATCATGTGGAGTACATCGACAATGAATCCAATGGTGGAGGGGTGAGAGGCTTTCCATCTTTGGAAACACTCCGCATATGGGATTTTCCAAATTTGAAAAGATTATCAAGAGAGGAAGGAAGAGAGGTACTCCCTCGTCTTACCAAGTTAACCATTGGCGAATGCGATAAGTTGACGACTTTGCTATGCCTTCCGTCACTCGAAGAATTAGAAGTGCGGGGATGCAATGAGGTCTTACTGAGTTCGATCTCAAACCTTCATAGTCTCACCTCCCTTTCGGTAGGAGATAATAGTGACGTAATTTCCTTTCCCGATGGGATCCTGCGAAACCTCACTGCTCTTCAATCACTGCATATTAGTCACTTCTCCAGGCTTCAAGGGTTTCCTACAGACCTAGCAAGCCTCGTTGCTCTAAAGACACAAGCAATTGAGTGTGAAGAGCTTGAGTGTTTGCCAGAGCAAGAGCATGGAGGACTGACCTCTCTCCAACATTCGGAGATTCGTGAATGTATCAAGATCAAATCTTTGTCGGAGGGGTTGCAGAAACTCACTGCCCTTGCGAGGTTGGATGTTTGGAGCTGCCCGGAGTTGGTGGCTTTGCCAATGGGCCTCACTTCCCTTCAACATCTGGCTATGTATGGTTGCAATCAATTTACATCAATAGGTGGTGGTCAATGGATTCCTGACATTTATTCTAAGATGGTGGTTTTGCCAGAGGCCTTACAACATGCCCCTGCCCTGCAATCTATACATATATCTGGATATTTTGATCTAGCATCATTGCCTGACTGGCTGGGAAACCTCACGTCTCTTCAATCCTTATCCATTTTCCGTTGCCCTAAGCTTGCATCACTTCCGACGAGCATTCAAAGCCTAACCAAACTCCGAACTTTGAGAATCGGTAGTTGTCCTGAACTGGAGAGGCGATGTAAGAAGGAAAGCGGAGAGGATTGGTACAAGATAAATCACATACCAAACGTCGATGTTTACCAATTCCCCGATAGAAGCGCTCCGCCATTGAAAAGAAAGGCCAGCAGGTTTTTTAGTTCCTTTTCCTGTGCTTAAATTCAAATTTACACAAATTTTTTTTTTCCTTTTTTCTTCTTTGGGTGGATGCATCTTGCTATGAGACTTCTCGTTAAGGATCCATCCAAGTCAACCTTTTCCTGCATCCGCCGTGCCCAAAAAATGAGATGTTTTCCAATCTGATGGACCTTTTTTGTTCTGTTGGAGGTACTTCGGCTCTGTTTTTTTTATCGTGTAGTGTAAGAATTTTTCTTGTATGCATGCTAGGTGTTTGGTTTATTGACTATGAGGTGGGTTTATTTGGCAGAAGTCTTGTTTCACTTGGTGCTGCCTTAATGGAGTACTGGGCTGTCTATTTCTGTATGGTGGTTGTGTTGGTGGCTGTTGTTCTAATGGTGCATTCAATCATCTTTAATTCTAATAAAATTTTCATTTTTCTTGTTTGGGTGGTTGCATTTTGTGCGGAGACCGAGAATGCAACCAATAAAATTTTAATTTAAAAAAATTTGCATTTTGTTTTTGTCGGTGTTGTGCCAACAAGGAGAGTTTGGGAGTTCCTTATTTGTTCACTTGAATTTTTTCTGTTGCATTCTCTCGCACTAATACAAGTGGGGTGGGTCGTGCGTGTTTTTTCGAATATCATCAGATGACTTTAATTTTAATTTAATTAAATCTTGGGCATTTGTCCATAAAAATCCTATAGTTTGCCAAAAACCTCGAACTCCACCAAATTTTTTAATAATACCCAACTAAAACAACAAAAGGTTTTTTGGACAACCATACCCCTATTCTCTAATTACATCTCATTTGGTAGAAAAGGTCAGAGCTCCGGCCAACTCCGTCCGAGTAAGAGTTCCGGCCAACTCTATTTTTTCTGGCTAGGCTATTCAAATAGGTCTTCTTCAATTTTTTTAAAAAAAAATCATTTAATTTTTGTAGACGACTACATTTATTTCAATCCGTATGCCAACACCTAAACAAAGGCTAAGAGAGAAATATGGTGAAAGAAGAATTAGCTTCTCTCTTGAAAAAAGAAAGTCTTACCTTCATTAAACGTGTAGGTGACTCTTGTCCCCGTGGTGGAGACTTTCTAGCTTGCGTATTCTTTAGGTCGATCCTTTGAATATTTTGTCCTGAGCTCTTACTTTATGGATGCAAGCCCCTTTAATTGTGACTATAAAAGGGAACTTGGACAACCATTTTGGCAGAGTGAGAATTGCAAAGAGTTGCATTCAGTGGGTGAGAGTGTAAAACCACTTTCTTGTATTTTATTTGTACTCTTATTTGTTCATAGTGAAGCTTTCTGATTGTTATCCCGTAGATGTAGGCATTAGCCTAACCACGTTAAATTGCTTTGTGTGTATTTCTTTAATTTCTCTTTTGAGTGCAGGCCGGTATTGCCATTGTGGTGGTTGCAAATCCAATCCTTGGGTCTAATTTGCGCAACAGTTGGGTTGTTTTGGCTCGCTACAAAAAAACTCCCAAGTTAAAAATTCTGCTTGAATCAAAATTTGTCTATGATAGATGAAAGCATTTTGAAATATAGTCACATTTTGGGATTTCCTTATGTACCAAATATCTATACTACCTATAAAAAGATGAATATAAGAAAAACTTTTGATTGACTAATATACCCTTATTTTAATTTTTAAATACACAATTACCCACCCTTCTGCATATATAGGAAATATAGTAATATAGAAACTATAATTCTAAAACACAAATAGGAATGCAAAGGATACGGAAACTATAATTCCTATATAATAAATAAATAGTCAAAATACATACCTTAATCTATACTACCTATAAAAGTCTTAAAATAAAATTTTTTTAAAAAAAAAGAAGGGAAAAAAACATTTAACATGCTCTAATTAAAGAAACAGCATGGAAAGTCCAACTCTATCACTACATTCTTTCAAATGAAATCCCATATGGACTCTTTCTTCTTTGTAACAATAACATTACGTTTCTCTTTTTCTTTTGTCTCTCTCTCTCTTCTACAGGACGTTTTCTTTTTGTCTCTCGCAATTGATTGTATTTATAGTGAACAAGTTCTTATCATGGCCACCGTGTTTGCATTTTCATTAAATTCCCTTTTTTACTTTCTCTTGATGGGAGAGTAGAAATTTTTTATCAAATTTAAATGGGACTAAGGTGAGATTTTATTTTGCCTTTTGATGGCTTGTTTATTTATTTATTTATGTTTTTCAATGCAGACCTATATGGGATTAACTACATGATCTCGTATCAAGTTTGCTTGAGTTTTTATTCCTCTTTTTTCCCCTTTCATCTGTATTGGCTCCATATTAAATTATATTCTGTCTTTTCCGTTGATAATTGTATGTATATTGATTTTTTAATTGTTGGGATAATATCTTTGTTGGGTACAACCGAACAACTGTGCACTCTCAATTGCAATCCCAAATCATCAATTAAATGGTCCCTCTTTTTCTTTTTTTTTTCTTTTTTTTTATAATTAATTTTTTTTGTTTTACATTGGAGGGAAATAAACTCTTACAATTCCACGCTTCCACAAACCAGTGATCTATTAGGCTTTCTTCAAAGGATGGTTTCTTCCAAACCCACCTTCGCTACAAGGAAATAAGAATTCTTAAACCTAGAGATATAGCTAAATCATAGCTTGTCATACAAAGAGAAAAAGACACACACACAAACAAATAGAAAAAAAGAAAACGATAATGAGCTCAAAGAATAAAATTATTATCTTAACTCTCAACCCATCTAAAAAAATTATACAAAATTATCCACCACACTGGAAAAATTCAAAAAAGTTTAACAAGAAAAAAATAAAATGACCTATGTGTGATAATTGCTATAATTGCTATTCTTCCAGTGAGATAGTGAACCCTCTTCCCAAATTTGATTTACAACTCATGTGGATAAAATTATTTATATGGATCCTAGAAAAACTTTTAATTGACCAAAATATCACTATTATAAATTCAAAAGACAATATCATCCTTTTATAAGGGATCCTTTATGTAAGCTGAATAAGAACTTTTAATCTCAACCCTTGATTTCTTGTCCAACAACCAAAATGTTTGATATTTGATAACATGCTTTTTAATTCCAATTACACTTTTAGTCATTTGATCGAACATAAAGAGTTGTAATTAAAAGTATTTATGTAACTTACTTAAGAGATCCCTTATATATAAGATCAAAACTCCAAAATCGTATTGAATAATAGGCGATGACAAAACTATTTTAATGATCTCTCTAAACCTTCCATATAAGATACTTAAAAGAATTAGATATCTATTCAAAGATTAAGCCTGAAATTTGGTTATCGAACTACTAATATCTCTTTTAGAGATAAATTTATAGAACTTTTGATTATGTATATTCTTAAATACTACTTTATATCATCATATCAATAATTATTATAAAGATTTTAGATTCAAACTATTATTAATCTAGAAAGCATACAATATATTTACAAACATAGTTTTATCATGTTATGGAGTAGATTACGAACTTATTTACCTTTAAGAAAAATTATATATATTCACGTGCAACGCACGTGTGCATTAACTAGTTTTCTAAAAAGCCCCAATTTCCTACTCCATGAATTGGACAGTTTCATCTCCTACTATTTTACCAACAAAATGGCTATCATGGTCACATTTATTTGATCAGAAAGTGCACTTATTCACTTAACACTTCATGGACCCACAATTTGAGTTCAGAAGTAGTCAATAACCTAATTTTTGAACTTGCAAGAACTAGGGCATTTACAGCAGAAAAGTTGGGCCAACCATATACTAAAATGATATCCAAATATTTATCTTAGTTTTGAAGACAAGCAACCCAAGTAACCCTACCGTACCAACACTTCAATCAACAAACACAAGATTTCCTCCCAAGCTAATTTATTGAAAATAAGCAACTGTATAAGAGAAAGCAAGATCGAGGAAACGAGTAAACTCAACGACACACTAAAAACATGCACAAACATAATGTACCTGATATAAAAACCCATGAAGGACACAATCTTTCTACCACTTGAGAGAGAGAGAGAGAGAGAGAGAGAGAGAGATGGGAAAAAGCAAAGTTCTTGTAATAGGGGGAACTGGGTATTTGGGGAGGAGATTAGTGAAGGCTAGTTTGGCTCAAGGTCACGTAACATATGTCTTGCGTAGGCCGGAGGTTGGTGTTGATATTGATAAAGTGCAAATGTTTTTGTCATTCAAGGAGCAAGGAGCCCATCTGGTGGTGGGTTCTTTTGATGACCACCAGAGCCTCGTCGATGCTGTGAAATTAGTCGATGTCGTTATTTGTGTGATTGCCGGCGTTCACATTCGGAGCCACCAGATCCTCCTTCAGCTCAGGCTTGTTGATGCAATCAAAGAGGCTGGAAATGTTAAGGTAAGAGAGTGAGCTAGGTGCATATTTATGGTTTGCGCCTTCATAAGCTAACAATTCTTACATTAAGGGATAAATAAAAAAATAAAATTAGCAATTCTTACATTTATTTTCATGTATACACATACAATCGTGCTCTATATTTTTAAATGAGCACGGCTATCATAACATATTAATAATGAATTTTTTTTTTTTTTTTTTTTTGTGCAAATGATTGATAAATCATGACGGAAAAAATAGTTAAAAGTGAATAGAGAAACTTACTGTTTTATATTTTTAGAGTCATAATTTGATTATTTTTATAAATAGCAATGATAGACGTCAAGCAAATTAATGTACAAGAAAAATTGACTTATTTGATTACTATTACTTTTAAATTTGACTTTGTCGGAGCTGCATGCATGCCTGTGAGGCCTGAAAATTTGGACAATTGGTTAATTTGGCCTTACTTGTTTTACCACTAAATGTGCCTAAATTTGGTCTAAAAAATAATATGCATGAATATATTGCAGAGATTTTTACCGTCCGAATTCGGCACTGATCCTGCAAGAATGGGAGATGCAATGGAACCTGGAAGAGTGACATTTGACGACAAAATGGTAGTGAGGAAAGCCATCCACGATGCTGGCATCCCTTTCACATACGTTTCTGCAAACTGCTTTGCTGGTTACTTTCTTGGTGGCCTGTGTCAACCTGGTAGCATCCTTCCTTCTCGGGATAAGGTGGTCTTGTTGGGAGATGGCAACCAAAAAGGTGCCTTCACAATAACATTATTTTTCTCCTTATGTTTGAATAAAATTATGTAGCCATTATTCATAAAACATTCCTATGTTATTCGATTTCATCACCCCGTGAAATGTAATGCACGTCGCGTAGTGATCGTGATTAGTCATGACCATCAAGTGTGGACACGTAAAAATCTTGCGCAAATCATGATGGTTTTGCAATTCTATTAAAAGGCTGAAAATAAATAATTTTTAATTTTAAATTATTAATAATTCTATTAAAAGACTGAAATCTTGCAATTCTATTCTCTTTTACAAGGCTTTTAATTAATATCTCTTGTGTAAATTTTGGCAGCAATTTATGTCGAAGAAGATGATATAGCCACATACACAATCAAAACCATAGACGACCCTCGAACTCTCAATAAGACATTGTACCTTAGGCCACCGGCCCAAAAACATTCTTTCTCAGAGGGAAGTTGTTGAGATCTAGGAAAAACTGATTGGCAAAGAGTTGCAGAAGTCCTCAATCTCAAAGGAAGAATTTTTATCTCTCATGAAAGGTGAGATAAAAATTTGCATAATTTTTAAACACGGGATTTTTTATTTTTTATTTTGGGCGGATGTCCTCAATTTTAACATATTCCACATAGCATTGAAGACAATAATTTATCTGGAAATCAATTTTTTTAGGAATTAATGAACTGAAATATCACTATTTTGAATTTTCACTCTCGATCAGTTAAGATAATAACTGTTGTTCTGTTGAATTCTTTCATTTGAGATGATAAATTTGTACTTTTAATATTATATTCAAAATTAAGGGATCCTAGCTAAGCGTTTTTTATTTATTGTGCTTCTTATGGCATATTAATTTGACATGGTAGCCTAATTTCTCATTCATTTTTGTGTATTTATCTTACAAAAGGACAAGATTATGCAGAGCAAGTTGGATTAACGCATTATTTCCACGTTTGCTATGAGGGGTGTCTTGCAAATTTCGAAATAGATGATGAGGCCGAGGAAGCTTCTAAGCTGTATCCAGAAGTAGAGTACACGACCGTCAATGACTACATGAAACGCTATTTATGAGTGAAAAAATTGTAGTATTTTATTGCTACCAGCAAACAATTAAAGCTGTCCCCTTTGGCTTGTCTTTGACCATAAGACCATCATGTAATTAAGTGCTCATAATTATTAATTCCAAAAAAAAGAGGAAAAAAAAATTAATTTCTTTTTTGGTTGAGCTCATAACCATTTCTATCACAAATGTTTGATTGTTATGCTTTATGGCTATGCTGGAATAAGTTGGAATGTTAGATCAATGCTCAATTAAGACCCGTTTGGTCGTCTAATGAAAATGCAATAATTACAATCCATTTTAGGTGATGAATTTGAACCTTTAATGTAAGGATGCCCAAACGGACTCTTTATGTTATGAAAAAATGGACTTTTTTGTTCAACTAAACCAAGAATAAAAGCTAATATGATTATCATTACATTTGCACATTACATTGGCAGAACAATGGAAAATTGGCAAACTAGTAAGGAGAAATTTATAGAGAAGTAGAAAAGAAGATACTCCAATAGACATCTGAGCTCGTTTACCATACCTTTGCGGAAAGCTAAGAGAGTGGACAGAAAGAACTCTTTCATGCAAATGTTGACTTTTGATCAACAATTGACTTTTTGGTAAAAAAAAACCTTGGCTTTTGCTCAATTGATTGATTTTGGACTACTAATTAATTTCAGCCCTGTAAAAATGAAGTGATTTATGACCTATGTTGAAGGAGAAGCTCCTCTCTGGAAATTGGAAAGTCTAGTGAAATCTGAATTATTGATACCATGTGAGACCCATATCCCATAATTAATCTTTCCTATCCCAATGCGTTTTCCTGGCTTCTTGTTAGCCATGTGGGTTGTGAGGAAGTACTAATTAAATGACCAAAATATTCCAAACTAGCTGAGAATCACCCGAAATTAAAGTTCTCTAGCTAACTTAATAATTCAAAAATAACACTAATGAATTCATCTAAGGGAACCGCTTTTGAGAGCAAACTTCAAGAGTTGTGCATGTTAATGGGATTTTTATGATAATTTCTCTTCATTTTGGGTGGTTGATTTGAAGTCTTCCAGTTAACCGAAAAGACCCCTCACCCCTCACCCCTCACCCCCACCCCACCCCACCCCACCCCACCACTCTCTTCTTCTTCTGTTTTTTTTAATGGGTATAATCGAAAAGAACAACTTTGATGGATACTGCATGTGGGGACAGCTGGAAGGCAAAGCACCACTAAACAAAATTGACAAATGTTAATTTAAGACTTTTATTACATCATCATAGCCCAAATATATGAACTCGGATAGACATTTACTTCTTATAGATAGCATTTCAAGTATTGGTCCATGCGCATGTTTTGAACATCTGGATAGTGCTTTGATGCTTCCTCTGCCTCTCCCTCAATTTCAAAGTTTGTTAAACAACCTTCATAAAATATGTGATACAAATGCCCCACTATGACCAGGCCTGCAAGGTCCATTCCTGCACATACAGAAAATATAAAAAAATAAAATAAAAAAAAATTACCCAAGAAAAAAAAAAAAGTTAAAAAAATAAAATTAATGATTATGTAAGTTTAATGGTTCAAAAACTAAAAGAAATTTGTGTTTCTTTTTTTACCTTTCATGGAAGCTAGGAAGTCTTCTTCAAGATGCTTAACTCGTCTAATTTTTTCCTAATGAGATTTTCCCACATCTCGACTAATTGTCTTTGGGTGAGAATGTTTTCCGGTGGCTTGAGGTATATTGTTTTGTTCAACGTTCGAGGATCATCTATTGCTCTTATTGTATATGTAGCCACATCATCTTCATCCAGAAAAATTGCTGTAATGTGTGACACAAATCCAACATCAACACTGCAAAGTAAGATATTCAATCTAAAATGTTAAAGAACTAATATAGATCGATAATGCATGGGAGGAAAAAATGAAAAAAATGAAAAAGAAAACCATATCGATAACATGCACCGATATCATATATATATAGAGAAAGGATCAATTGCATCTAAAAACCAAAAGTTTCCAAGGTTGTGTTTGGGTGAAGAGTTTGGGGAAAAAAAAAAAAACTTAGAATTTTTAAAATGAAGAGATTTCAGAGTTCAGATTTTGTAACAGTCAAAATTGTAAAGGTCAGGACAAAGAAAAAAAGAAAACATATCGATGACACCAACACAATATTTAGATGTTCGATTAAAATTTCAAACTTAAAGTTCCAACTGTCCTCCTTTTAGCTAGATAAATTATTTGTACCTTTAACATTGCCATCTCCATATAGTGTCAACTTTTCCTTTGGAGGAGTGAGGACCAAGTTGAGAGAGATTACCAACAAAGTACCCCGCGAAACAGTTAGCAGATACATAAGTGAAAGGAATTTTGGCATCTTCTATTGCCTTTCTCACTATCATCTTGTCCTTGAATGTCCCTTTTCCTGGTTTAACTGCATGATCCATCTGTGAAGGGTCC
The DNA here is from genome assembly GCA_039720395.1 of Liquidambar formosana. Lineage (NCBI taxonomy): Eukaryota > Viridiplantae > Streptophyta > Magnoliopsida > Saxifragales > Altingiaceae > Liquidambar > Liquidambar formosana. The sequence continues at coordinate 240,186 of JBBPBK010000026.1, forward strand.
ATACCAAACTCTGAAGGCAAGAAACGCTACAAAATTTTGAACAATAATTTTCTTAGATATTAATACTTCAATTGATAAATTATAAGTCTATTATTGCTGCATGAAGAGCACGCCCAATCGAGTTTGATATCGAATTTTTCATTGATTGAGAAGATTTTCTTTATCCATTTGATTGTGCTTAGAGCTAGTCAACTAATCAGTGTCTATAAATCACTCACAACAAGAGTCAAATTTAATCCTCCATAACTTAAACTTGCCAAAATAATTAGAGAAAAATATGAACAAGACTTTTAAAATAAAAAATAAAAATAAAAATAAAAAAAAAAGCGGGGGGGGGGGGGGGGGGGGTGGGAATTTTCAATCCATTGGTACAAACAATATGCACTCGAATCTTGGGTTTAAAATCAAGTTGCTTCACTGCAGTGTACTTTGGATATCAATTGGGAAATTTTTTAATTCAAGTACTAAATTTACACTAAAGTGCAAAACTGTAAAGTATTTTTAAACCAAGATAAATAGAGGAGAATGAACAAAAAGCCCCAAACATTGACACAAAAATATTGGCAGCAGCCCCAAAACACCAAAGCACCCAACAGAACAGCAAACCACCACTCGTACATTCAAGATTTTATTTTATTTAAATCAAAAGGGGAATGATCTAACATCCAATAAATATTATAAACGCCATTTTATAAAGAATGCATGAATGAATATTATACGGACCTTGATGTTTCCTGCTTCTTTGATGGCCTCAACGAGCTTGAGCTGCAACAAAACATTGTGACTTGGGAAATGTGTTAGAGATATTGGCCATTTATTAATGTGGGTCCCATGTATAATTTGAGGTGGGTCCATATTTAGTTAATCTCTATGTGGAGATTTAATTCGAATATTTAATTGGCCAAAATCATTAATGGGTGAATGAGAAATTGTTCTCTAAAGTCACCTATTGAACAGTTGGTTGAAGAATGGTAATAAGGTTTGTCCCACATTGAATAACTATGAAATTCTGAGTGAATTCATATACACATACTTTGGACCTATGGTTTGGGCCCAAAGGGCACCCAAGTTTTGTGAGGAGGGAGGAACTAGCCAACATTGGGTTTGGACCCAAAAACACACGCGCGCGCCCGCACCAAACCGAGCCGGGCCGGGCCGGGTGGGGTGGGGTCAAGAAGACTGACCCATGTGTGTTATTTTTAAGCAAAATTTATTTTTGCTAATTAATTTAATTACCATTAAAGTCATGTCTGTCTGTTAACCCAAAATAGTCATGAACAAAAGACACACCTGATCAATGTGCCTTTTGGACTATTCTGGAGAGTCACTTCTGGGTTGTTTATTTAAACTGCATTTTCGCAGTCAATTAGAGTTTAATTTTCATACTGTTTAAGAGAGAGAGTAAGGACACAGTGGGTTCGCCAGACACGCAGATTGCAGTGCTTTTTCTGTGTGGCAGATCATTGTATTCTGGGAGGCAGACGTCTAAGAGACTCAAAACACCAAGTGAGGGGTGAAATCTGTCTTAAGGACATAGCGTCAAACGCTAGCCTTGATCAATCCGGTTCTGTTTTATTATCTTCTGTATTCTGTAAGTTTGTGAATTTCCAGAATTTATCTCGGTTTCTTTTATATATTCTGTATTTTGTATGTTTGAGTAATCCAGAATAATTCGTGTATTATATACATACTGTTTTGACAGAATTATACATAAGTAAGACAATATTTTCCAACAAAATGCAAACCGGATATAGTGCAAATGACCACATCAACCTTTTTCACAACATCCACGAGGCTCGGGTGATCAGAGAATGAGCCGTCGATAAGGCGAGCCCTTTTCTTCTTAAACGATAGTAGCATTTGTAGCTTGTCGATTGCAAGGCCAATCTCCGACCGTTGTAGGACATAGGTTTCATGGCCTTGGGCCAAACTTGCCTTCACAATCCTCCTACGTACCAATATACCCTGTTCCCCCTATGACAAGAACCTTGCTCTTTGCGACTATCTCCTCTTTTTAGCTTTTGGATTCCGAGAACCAAGGACTTATCTAGAGATATATACGTAGGGGAGAGATCCGTTTACACCCGGTGTAAAATTTTTTACTCTTACACCCCTTAATATCTTTTGTGGGAATAATATTTCATCAATTTAATTGTTGGATTAGTTTCTCTATTCATGCATGTTATGTGTGCCAAATTTAAAGCAAATCCGATATCAGGAAGTATTTAATCTTTAAACTTAAATTTTTTTTTTTTTATATAAATAAAACTCTAGGGGAAATTAGCGTGTAGTAACCTTTTTTAGATTCTTAAAGCTTTAAGTCCACACACTAATCTTATAAAGCCTTAAGTCCAAAATGGAATCAAAACTGTAACGTTTCACGCTTGAGTGAGCTAAAAAAATTTTAAAATGGCAATTTTGCCCCTATAACAGAAAATCCCTTATACGGTTCTACCTTACCCTCTCTACAGTCAACACACCCATAGGTCTAACTCTTTTTTCTCTCTTACCAATCAACACACCCACAGATCCAAGTTCTCTCTTTCTCCCTTTCTCTCTCTCCATCACAAGCTTTGCCTTTCATTAATGATACTGACCACTATGGGACAACCTGTAAATTCATTGATGAGAAGGAAGAGTCCTTGTGCTCAGCTAAAATAGAAGCAAACTCACTGTACCTGCTTTTTTCTTTCTAGATCTAATGCTCATTGCCGAAGATAAAAAGAGAGCATTATATATGCCTACTTTTTCTTTTCAAATCTGATGCCCATGGGCAAAGATGAAGAAAAAGACCTTTTGATGGTTTTTGGAGAAGTTGTTAGTGGTTTTCTTGCTGGCATCTTCTTCTTACCAACCTCAACCTGAACCTGCTTACCCTGCCACTTGGCCTCAGCTTGCTTACCCTATTTACCCTGCTGTTCAGCCTTCTCATCCTCAACCTGCTCTCCCTTCTTAGCCTCACTCGGCTCACCTTGCTCTCACCCTGTTGTGTTATTTTATATACTTACATATCTACTAGCTGGTCAAGAACATGGGTGTAATCTGCATGTAGCTTTTCTATGTCAACATTTTTCTTTTCAAGCTCTTGCATAGCTACTTCTAATCTCCTAGAAGCCACATATAATTGCACTTGTCTCTCATTTTTTTTCTACTTCTAAGGCTTCAAGTTTTTGCTTTAGGACTGATATTTGTGCACTATATTGAGGGGACTGCATCGTTTCTTTCTCATCATACTTTTGGATTACTTGATGTACTTTCAAATCTACAATCTCTTCATTTTGCACTGATATTTTGGCTTTTAATTGTAATATATATCAAAGAAGGTACATTAGGAAGAAAACATGTAAGTGTTCAATAGAGAAGAGTTACATGTAATTGGTCAATAGACAACAGTTACATGTAACTGTTTTAGGTAACAGTTACATATAACTGTTTTAAGTGTTAAGCCTAACAATGGTTAATTTATTGAAAACTTTTTAAAATGGTTACATACATAATTTTACAAAACAAAACAAGCCTAACAGTTACAACAGTTATCTATCATGTTATCGTTTAGGTTTATGTAACTGTTACATCAACAGATATCCATCATTCTCAAAATTTATGACTTATAATTTTAGGATTAAAAGTCCTACAATAATGTGAGCTCAATCAAGAACAATTACATGCAACTTTTTTTAAAAACTGTACACATTAGAAAAGGTAATTTAAGAAAGAAAACATATAATTGTTCAATAGAGAGCAGTTACATGTAACAGTTTTATAACACTTTTCAAGCGAACAATAGCTAGTTAAAAATCATCAGCTACTTATAAGTTAGATTTAAGTATATTAACAACCCCCAAAAGATAATGCTAACAATTACATCAACACTTTAAATCGAACACTTTTTAAAACAGTTACACATAACAATTACAACAGTTACATGTAACTGTAGGTTTAAGTACATCTAATGTAACACCTCCCAAAAGATAATCCTAACAGTAACATCAATATGTTAAATGCAAGATTATTAAAATAGTTATATGCATAATTTCGCAACACAAAATAAGCATAACTATATCAACAATTACATCAAGACTAAATAGTTAGATGAGTACAATTAGAGTATAGTAAGTTTCATTTTTTTAATAACAGTTACATGAAAAAAAATTACATTCCCAATTTTAAACTTAATAGTTACATCAACAGTTAAAATCCAAGATTTTCGCAGCTAGGGCTTCTTCACATTTTCTTCATCTTCTTTGTCTTCTTCACGTTTTATTCTTCTTCTTCACAGTGTTTTCTTCTGATAAACTTGCAGAAACACTATATTCTATAATGGAATCGTAGAAAATGGTTTGAATCGGTAGAGAATGGTGCAAATTGGTTGAAGTTGTAACGACTGGTGTGAATCCAGTGCGATTGTGTACTAGTGCTCTTGAAAGAAATCATGGAGAAAGGTTCGAATTAGTAGAGGTGCAAATGGGTTGAGGTTGTATCGATTGGTGTGAATCTGTATAGGTGCAATTGCGTACTGGAGCAAGAAGAAGGCTGGTTTCCTTTGCTGTGTAATCGTTTATGTTTTGAGTGTAATTTCTTTTATGAAGTAGGGTAATTTTGTCTTTGTAGGTTTAGTTGGACTTAAGGCTTGATAAGTTTCTCCTATAGACTTGAGGCTTGACAAGTCCACTAAAGTAGACTTGGCCCCAAACACCCTATAAAACTATAATTTGGGACTGTTTATGAATGACATAGTTCCTAATTTCCAATTTTCTTGAAATTTGGTATGCATGAAGTGCATGAATAGAGAACCTAAAAGACATTAAGGAATGTAAGAGTAAAACGTTTTACATTTGGTGTAAACTGATCCCTCCCCCCCCCCCCCCCCCCCCCCCACACACACACACACACATATATATAGTGGGGTTGGGGTTTGGTACATTATTGATCCCACGTTTATTACGTACATAACAATCAACAACATGACTTTAATAGCTTAGAAATGGAAAATGCTTAGCTTATTGATTACTATACCATTGTTTTTAATCACCTGTTGTGACGAGTGACATGAATTTATAATTTTCATAGATTTTCTGAACGTGATTTTCTTAATAGAGATATTTTAGATGTTTACCCAACATCACTGGTTAGATTCATTAACACTGCCATCATTCCATTATGTTAACGTTTTACCATTAATAATAAATCAGCTTGAAAAATATTTCATGTATTAATTGTACTATCACTATATTACTATTAAAAGATTACACTATTGTGTGAAGGTCTTCCAACATTTTGACGGTTACTTCCAATCTTCCATTGATATAAGCAAATAGACATGGTTTTCAAACTCCTCGCAGCCCTTTAATTTTATTTGCCAAGATGGAATTTTGTTGAAAAAAAGTTTTGTGTCACTCTCCCCAATTTTCTATATAATCCGAATATAGTTAATTAATTAGGTGACCTACCAGTTGCTCTAAAGTTAACATGTAGAAGGCAATATGTAATAGTTAATAGAGGAATGCTAATCCCATGGGAAAGTTTAGTCAGTAAGGGATCACATTTTAGAAAGCAAAGGTCCTGAGTTTGCCTCTTACTTACCTTTTGGGGCCACTCACCTACATAAGGTTTCATGGTTTCCATAAGTTTTGAACTTAACTGATCCATATGGGTTGTGAGGTCTTATAATGACCTTGGGGTTTATCCAAGGGTTTCCTCATTATCACCCAAAAAAGAAAAAAACTAAAAAAAAAAAAACTAAAAGAAGGAGAAAAAAAGAAGAGGAATGCTAATCACAATTTGTTAATTGCACTGTGAATAGTACGTGCATGACACATGCGTGTCGTGTAAGATACACACACTGGGATTAGGATCTCCCTAATCGCGAACATAACGATGTTAGTGTATCTAACAAAATATGTCAATGTTAGGTCCTGGGTCGAAAACGGTCCTCAATATGATGCGCTTTAAGCTACGTACCAAGGTTCACACAAAAATATTTTTAACTTCATTGGCAAACCATGTTAGAAGGAAGCCCAAATTTGGAAGTAGGCATGGGATACCAAGTTTGACCCAAAAATATAATTCGATTGGCTAATATAAGGGGCCTGTTGTTTGCAAAAAGTAAAGAGTTGGCTCTATTGGCACCCCATTTCTTTCTTTCTAACGATCATATTTGGGTGGCTCAATTGGTAAGGGATTATGTTTTAGAAAGTGGGTGGCTCAATTTGTAATACCCCACATTTTTAGAGATTTATATAATTAATTAAATTTTAGTGCTATGGATTAAAGTTGATTTTTGTGATCAAATTTGGATAGGAAAAGAAAACTAGAAATAACTAACCTATATGGATTGAAAGTCCATTTACACGAGACTCTCAGTCCTACTCCTGTATGTCTCATTGTATCTATATATATACAAACCTTAGAAGAGAAAACTGAGAACAAGAGAGATTTTTATTTATGGGGTGCCAATTGTCAAAAGAGTTTAGGAATTGAGGATGAATTTTGTGAGTTTCTTTGCATATTTTGAGAGTTTGAGGTTTTGGGTACACAACAAATATTGGGTTCAGATTAAATATTTGAAGGGCTAGAAGCTATTTTCATTCGGGTTGTCGAAGAACAAACTTGAGGTAAGTGGGAGTATGACATGCCGCTTTCTTTTTCTGAAATAAATGATTTCAATTGTATTATGCAATCAATTTTTGTATCAATCCGAAAATATATTCCATAAGCCAAGCAAAATATATTTATTCATTACTTTGTTTTGAACGATTCTCTGATTTAAAAGATTGATTTATGAAAGTATGTTTAGTTAATGTCTCTGTTTTGATAATTGAATTATGAATGTATTTAGAGCTCTGGTTTGGCTGTCTGATGTCTAGCCCTGGTTAGTAGGGGTTAAGTTATTGGCCTTTGGTTCCTTTTGGTTCCAATGCTCTACCCTGGTAAGTAGAGGATAATACTGATCTTTGGTATCAATGCTTTGTTTAAGTCTCCTATTGATAGGAGCACCGTTTGGAATTTTGAGTCAATCTGTCTGAGTCATTTGTATGGTTAGCCAAAGTTCAAATATAATTATTTTGTTATGATATAAAATTATAAAAATTAGTTTCCGATCTATTCTCTGATGTGAATTTATGAAGTATCTGAATAATGGTTTTAATAGATTCTGAATATTTTATTAATAAATCTTTAGAATAGATTTTTATTGAAAAGCATGTGATTTGTATAAACTGATTTTCTGAAAATATTCGTGCGGTTGGCTTAGCTTATTCTCGTGTATATTATGCTCACCCTTACAATTATTTTTCAGATTGGTGATCAGTGGACGGATAGTTAACTCGATGAGTTTGGGGTTTCAGACAACGTGACCAACTTAGGCTTTATTTGGAGGATTTATTTATTTATATACTTTTGTATTGGATGACTATTAGCGTTGTGATTTAATCTAATTTTTAGAGTTACTCTATAGATAATCGAAAGATTCTGAATGGTTTTATTTATAAATTTAAATTTGAGTTCGCGCCCTTAGATTTGTTTATTTCGGGTTTGGGGCGTGACATAGTTGGTAAGGGATTATGTTTTAGAAAGTGGATGAGTTCAATTCTTATTAAAGCCCTTGAGGTCACACACACAAAGTTTTATAATTCGCATGGGCTTTAAATTTACACCTGGTACTATGGGTTGTGGGGTCTTATAAGGGCCGAGGTTCGGTTAAAGGATTCCCTCATCATTAAAAAAATTAAAATTAAAGATTCTTTTTTTCTCTTTATACCTAATAGTATCCAAACTATTCCCAAACCTTAGCCCTTTTTGGCCTTTCTTTCTCTTTATGCAACCAGCCTGCCATCGAGGAATCAAGGATTCGAGGAGGTTGTCATGCAATTTGCCGCCAAGGAGTTCATCCTTACCGCGGTGTGAGTGCCATGGTTGTTTCTTCTTGGTGCTTCCATCATATTTAGATATTTATTTCATGTGATCATTAATTTCACAAAAGTGATTAACGGTGTACTAATTATTGTTAAAATATCATGGTATTGTGGCCTCACATGGAGAGCGGAGAATAGTCAAACTCTAATAATTCAGACACCATGTTGATAGGCAACAATTAAATATATATATATATATATGGGCAATAGGTACATGTTTCCCAATATTTTAAAGTGACAAGTCACCAAAGAAAACTCTTTTTGCTTAAAGTCCACTAGCAAAGTAAAAAGACCACGTTTTCCCATTTTTGGGGCTAATGGCATCACTAAAAATACCACCATTGCCCTTGCAAATATATATGGGCAAGAGATCTTATTGATTATGCTCCACAATTTCAGGAATTTAATAGATTTGACTTACCTAGAAAATGAAAATTACAATTAGAATTGAATATATTTACATACAAGGAAAGATAGGAAAAGGGAATGGAGGAAATCACGTTAGTGATAACTGGACTTCCCTTATTTATCATTCCAGCTTTGTACATATTGTACCACATGACCAATAATCAAGGAGGTAGATCCTCCTTATTTTTTGGGTCTAGCGTTATCATCCTTAATGCGCGCACCCTATTTTGCCTCCTATTCCAATTTGAATGTCACCGTCTTCTCCATTTTGCGTCGGCATGCTGTGAAGAATATCCAATTTGGTTTGGTGGTTGGCGTCCTCAACTATTGTTGCCAAATTCTAATGTAACTAATAATGCAATTCCAACTAGTTACACGAAATTCCAATGTAACTCTCCAATCAACAATTCCAATTAGTTACACGAAATTCCAATGTAACTAATAATGCAAGAAAGTTCCGAAAACCTATTACCAACATCAAAACCCCCAAATCGGAAATCAAATAAAAACCTCAATTCGAATTAGTTACACGTAAAATCAAATAAATTGAACATTTATGTCGTAAAATTTCGTAATTAATTTGGCATTCATTGCAACAATTACAACAATGGCGGCTCACATGGTTATAAGTGAATCGTTATGGTATAAAAATATAGAAAGAATCTTGGGAGAAAAATAATGAGAGAAATAAGGAGGGTATAGTTATGAGAGCATTGTTATAGAAGAGAAATTAGGAGAGAATCTTGGGAGAAGAAAAAAAAAAAAAGAGAGAAAAATAAATAAATAAAGAATCCCATTTTAAGGAAATATCCGGATTCCAAGAAATTTTAATATTTTACATTTTCAGAAGGAAGGTATTTATATCAGACAAAAGAGGCATTTTTGTCCGCGGGTTAAAATGTGGACTTGAGGCTTAAGTTTCTTTTTAAGTTGTACTTGAGCCCACACAAGAATGCAAAAAAAGACTTGTGGCCAAATGCCCCTAATAATAATTTATAATCTATGATTAAAATATCCATTTAAATCATAGATTTTTTTTTTTTTTTTTTAAAAATGTTCAGAATGATGTTTTGAAGTAAAGGGTTTCAATTTTTCGTGAAAATTTTTTCTATTTTTTATAAAATTTTAAAATATATAAAATAATTGAGATTACAAAAAAAATTTTGGCCTAAAAAGGAAAACAACCGTTAAGTTACTTGGCTCTACCAAAGGTGACGTTGTAGTCCGTACAAACTCCTAAGCTGAGAAGCTCTCTATCTCCTTTTCTCTGTAGCGAAGAGCAGTGGTTCTAAAATGCCCTCATCTGTTGCGCCAATCGCTTCTCGGGCTCCCATTGCCGTTCCTTCTCTTCCAAATCCAAACGTAACAAAATTATTATTGTTTTTTATTTGATTTCGTTTGTAGCTTATGTTATAGCTTTAATTTCGTTATTTTCCTCCGTTTGGTTGCTGAGAAAATATAGGAAAATAAAAGAAAAGAAATTAAACTTTTAAATCTTTGATTTTACATTATTTAGGAAGCAATAAGACAAAAAAACCTCAACTCAGCTGAGCCTTAAACCAAAACAACGTTTAAAAAAAAAAAAAAAAAAAAAAAAAAAAAAAAAAAAAACTAAAACTATATTCCAAAAATTTCCTTCCCTTTCTTTTCCTCGGCTTTCTCAGCAACCAAACAGGTTATTAGAGAGATTTAATTTGATGTTTCCGCCCCTCTTTTTCACTTGTTCTTCTTTTTCAGAATTTTTTACGAATTTTATAATGGGTTAATTTTTCACAAATTGTAGGTTCTGAACTGCAGAAGTAATCGGGTGATAAAGTATGGGAACTTCAGTGGCAGAAGAATGGCTGCGTTGAAGATGGCTAGAAACCTTGAATTTGCAATTAATTCGGTTTCGGAGGATGGCAGTGCCTCGGTCGGGCTCGACGTGCCGTTTCCTAGTGATTATTCCGAGCTTCTTAAACAAGTAAGCTTTTTACATCATCTATACTCTGTAATTTCTAATTTTTGAATTGTAGTAAGTTAATTTGTGCTCTTGCGAATTCTGTGTGAAGTGAAATACATGAACAAGTTGTAATCAAGCGCGGAAGTGGTCTGTTTAGAATGCTGGAAAGAATGAGGAAAAGGGGAAATATAATACTGAAAATATCTTTAAAAAATGGGGTCTTTTCTTGATGCATTTTTAACCTTCTTCCTTTCCTTTTCTGGGTCATATGAGTCAATTATTAAAGAGGACACTGAGATGATATATTGTAGAGTTCTTTGGCCCTTGGAATATAAGTTCACTATATAATAGTGTCAAAATTGTCCTAAGTGGTCTGTTTTGCAAATTAATATGATGGATGGTCATTTGTGCTAATGACACAATGTCCAAATAAGAGAATAAATATAGGGGAGCGTTATTGCCAGAGAAGCAAAGGTTCCTTCCACGGCTTTGTCTTAGAAATTGACCAAATTATCCTTTCCAATCAAAAGAGATAGAGACGGGAGAGAAATTCAGAGTGGAGAGAAGAGATAGAAGGCAAGAGAAGGTTGAGATTTGAGAGATAAAGGGGATCAACAATATGGCCACCATCGTCGCTGGTTGCTCACTCACCGGCAAGAGAGAAGAGAGAGTGGAGGAAAGAGGGGAAGGGACTTGAGGGAAAGGGGGTTGTGATGGGGTTTCCTTCAAATGGGTGCAGTGAGAAAGGGGGTTGTGAGAGGATGTGGATGAAGGGGGAAAAAACCCACAGAATTGATAGAAGAGAGAAACACTAAAGTGTATGGCTAAAGCAATTTGATCGTGCTACCAATTGAATCTATAAATGCTAGACGTATTACCTCCCATGTGAACGGCAGAAAACTCATCGTTTGTCTCACTTGGACTAGTAAACCGTGCCGAGAAGGAAATAGACACAGGAAGTGAATGTTGGGATGGAGCAAATGGGAACAAAGTTAACCTAAGCCATAGAATCAAGTAACAATGAGGACTTTGATTTTGTTGAGCCCACTTTGCAGAATTTAGTGAATGCCTTTAGATATGGACAGATTAATAACCTCACAATCAAAAGGATCCAAATTTCAGTCCATGAAAGATGAACCCCTTCCTTTCAACTCTGCGGGCAACCCACAAGTGGCGGCTACGGCCGTCGTCCCCTTTCTCTATCTGTCCTCTCCTTCTCTTCTGATTTTTTGATTGGTTTAACTGAAAAGGGTAATTTGGTGCATCTATGATAAAAAGCCGTGGAAACAACAGTTGAGGCTCTGGCAATAATGCCTCCCTAAATATAACGTGATAATAAGTTGAAGGTAACTACTATTAACCAGGTCGGGGCCAAAGCCAAGCCAAAATATCCAACCCAAGGAAACATCGATTTAACATTGGAAATGTTAACGACACTGATTTAGACCCAGAAAAGAATATCAAAACAGAAATTAACTCCATCAAAGAAACATTTGGAAATGGTTGGGATATACTCCACACTACATACCCAGATCAGGTGGTGAAGAATTTGCTTTAATGAGGGATTGAGGTTCCATACTTTCACTAGTATGAGGTCAAATAGGTTTGCCTGTTTAAGGGACAAGTGATAAAAATAATCTGGATGCAGTGGTAAAATATGGAAACCAAGGTCTTTTGTGTACCACTTGCTGTATTGTAGCTGTCTGTTCCTTCCATGATTTTCCGAGTACAAACTCTCTAGGGTTTCTCTTATATTTGGGGCAAATCAATGTATGACCTCCATGTCTTGTCCTTACCATTATCACAGTGTGTTACCGTGACTCTTTAGAATTGGCATAATGGATTTAGGGAATATTAGGCATTTGAAGTTGTATCTTCATTACTACATGAGATTTTGAGTCTTTTATTGCGAAAAATGATTTTTTTTTTTTTTTTTTTCCTCAGCGTTCTTTAACTAGTCAGTGCCATCAAATCATGCTAGATTGTCCCTTCCTTCTAGCAGCATAATTGTTCTTCTTCTTCAAGTCAGGAACATCCTGATTGGCTTCCTGACTTCATCATACCACATATATGGGATCTTTCAATATGCTTATTTGTAGTCTTATATCATTCATTGGAGTCAAGATTCTCATCTTGGCTTATCTATGCAATAAACACATCACATTTTGGCTTCCAAATGTTGTGCTCCATAATGTGGTGCTATTATGATTTTTGCCTTGTGAATTCTCCTTTCAAGTTTTATCAGTATGTGTCTTGAAATAACATCCCATTACCTGAAAAGCCAACAAGATCTTACTAAATAGTTATCATCACCGTAGTTTCTTGGCTTTCTTCCCTTGTGAATAATCAAGTAGGGTACCAATAATGGTTGATAGGGAACCTTTTAGGATCCAACGAATCTAAACAATGCTTCACCTTGAGTCTCAATTTTGAAGTTTCATTCTGTGTATTCTCTCTTGTTCCAACGTTCCAACTTATTTAAAAACCTTCTAAATTTGCGAAACGTATTTTCCCTTCTATATTTCACAAACAAACTTTGCAGCATAGTTAATTGAATCACACAAACAATAAAATCAAACTAATAGATGTGAAATATATACAGATTCAAGAAGCTGTTGGAATGTCCAACTTGGATCCCTCTCTCTCTCTCACTCACACACACACACACATGCGCTCGCATGTAAACGTGCAGCGGACAATTTCAGTTCTTATGTTACACAGTTACACTATTACACTTTTTGCAGTATGACACCCTTTTATTTTTATTTTTTATAAGCACTTAGCAACTATTGTACTAAACCTTTTTTTTTCCTAATTCTAGCAACTATTGTACTAAACCTTTTTTTTTTTTTTAATTCTATTTTTTTTTCTTTGAAATTTTAATTCTGCCATGTAACAATCAACAGGCAAAAGAAGCGACTGAATTGGCTCTGAAGGATAAAAAACAGTTGATGGTGAGTTGGTATTGGGTATTTTTAACATTATGGAAGAGGTAGAAGTACACAACAACTCTAGAATTATCAGAGTTTGTGACCAACAAATATATATTACAGGAGATTGAATTTCCTACAGCCGGACTTGAATCTGTACCAGGTACTTTTCAGTTGCCTAGAGATCCTTCCTTTTTTCTTCTGATTTCCTCCTTATTCTATAATCTACTGTCCCCATGGACTTGTAGTGTCTCTCACGCTATCTGATATTTGTATCAGGTGATGGTGAAGGAGGTATAGAAATGACTGACAGTATGCAGTTGATTCGTGAGTTTTGTGACTGCTTCATAAATCCAGAGAAAGTTACAAGGACTAGAATAGTAAGTCTCCATATTTTGAACAGTGTTCATAGATTGTTACTAAAAAAATAATAATAATGACATCCTGTTATTCTGATCTGCTGCTTTGTTAATTTGTAAAGCTTTAGCCCAATATTTGACAAGTAATCTTATTTTAAAAGTAGGAAATTGAATTTTTAACAGTTCCAGGTGGTTCTAAGTTAATGGATTTTGTTGCCGGAACAACTATTGCTATTTACACATCCAATTAACCGAAGCTGCTTAAGTTGATTAATTTTTCCGAAGAAATAAGAATTGAGTGTACATAAATACATAATATTAAGATGTAGTATATTTTTGGGCAGTGGAGGATATTGCTTGCAAAACATGTGGTAGATGGTGGGCATGTAGATGTTTTTGTAGAATGCATTGTGATTGAAGAATATAAATTGGGGAGGTAAACATTATGGAAATGAAGTTTATTATGTTTAATGCCTTGGTAAATCTTCGACTATCTCTAACTAATATCGAGACAGAGTAAGTCATGGATGGTTTAATCATGTGTTACGTAATAACGTTATGGCTAAAATAGCCATTTTCTTCCCGGCCAACATTTATAAAAATGGCCATAGTTGCACAGATTATGGATATTTTAACATTGTAGTGGCATGTCAGTTTCCTTGTATTGTTGTTGGACGTTGATGACACTGCACTCATTGGTATTCTTGTTACATAGGAGTGGAGGCTTTAGGAAAAGATAGGAGGGTATTCCCATCTTAGCTATGGTGAGGGGCTTGATGGGTAGGGTTTAAGATTTTGTACTTCTACCATCTGTGCAGCTACCAAATTAGCGAGCGTATGCTTAAAGGTGCAAGCAATAGAAAGAGACAAGGATCTTAAGAATTGAATGACATAATGGATGCAGTGTATTTTATGAGTCTGCTATATTGAAGGGTGGGAGTAATGGTGAAGAGAGTATGCATTGAATCTAGATTTTGAACTTATTGTGAAGAAAATAAAAAACGGATTTCACATCTAGATACCAAACCAAATTAGAACATTGTTTGATAGAAAAGTAGTTATGGTTAAAAAATAAAGAACAAAAGAAGAAACATTTTGAGAAGAAATATTTATTTGTAATGTATTGCCTCATCGCTTCTTGCATGCACTACCTGCACCATGATTACAGTCTTGCATAGAATCCATTGTGATCCTTATCTGATTTCTGGATTTACGATTCATTGAATGATATTTAGTCTTTTGCATTAAGTTTCTTTAAAATCTAGTGTGTGGCTTATATATTTAAACTTTTACTTAAAATCTTTCAGTTTTTTCCAGAGGCCAGTGAAGTTGAATTTGCAAGAAAATCAGTGTTTGGAGGAGCTTCGTTTAAATTGGACTATTTGACAATGCCATCATTTTTTGAGGATTTTGGTTTCGTCTCAAAAGTCAAAATGGCAGACCGAGTGAAGCCAGAAGATGAACTTTTCTTAGTTGCCTATCCATATTTTAATGTGAATGGTAGCTTCAAACTAATGTTCTTCTGGTTGATATTCACTCCATAACTTTGATGTCATTGTCAATTTTCTTCTGCAATTCAGAAATGCTTGTTGTGGAAGAGCTTTACAAAGAAGCTGTGGAAAACACTGCTCGAAAACTGATTATATTCAATGGAGAACTTGACCGTATAAGATCTGGGTGTATCCTTTGTCAATTCTACATGGTTCTTGAGAAGTGATAAATTACATTTGCTTGGTTAATTGCATAAATTTGAATCTGGATTAAAATTGCCCACCCATTTCACAATTATTGGTGCCTAAACACCCTCTGCTCCACCAGCACCAGTGTAAAAAAAAAAAAAAGACAACAATTGTTGGTGAAACTCCACTCTTAATTGTGCAGTAAGAACATTAGAGAGAAAGACATACTATCCTTAATGAAGATTCAATTAGGTTGTATGTTATAGCCTTTTGAAATATGAGGAAAAAATCCTTGAAGGATCTCTAGAAACAAGTAATGCCTTTTTGGTCCACTCAGAACAGTTGTCCTTGAGATGAATTAAGATTATCCATCATTCTTCTATCCGAAGCTTGCTGCCCTTTCCAAGACCCTCCTGCCCAAGATGGAGACTATATATTATGTTCACAATTTTAAAGGACGTAATGGAGGAACCCTATTCAGGTTTCCTAGTTGACTACTCCCTAAATTGGTTCAGTGTGATCCATACTTATTAAGAGTTTACGCTGTTTTTGTTATCTTCATAATGCCTGTTAGCAAAAATTATTTTGTTCCATGGGGATTAGTTTCCATTTTTTTTTGATGTTTTCATCTTTAATCCATACATTCAATAGTATTAAAATCTTTTTTTTCCTCTCTCTTTTAGGTGCTACCCCAGTCCGTGGAAAGTCCTTAGGAAAGTGAGGAACAACTATATTTGTTTGCATCAGCAGGAAGTGATGCCATCCCTCAAGGAAGTTGCATTGGATATTCTTCCATCGGCTAGAACTTTCACTGCATAACTTATCTGGTGGCAGTACTAGTTTAATATATGGAAGTAAGACAAAAATCCGTGAATGACTTTCAGTGTGTGACCTCGTCTATTGCGGAATTCCATGTTTAAGAGTATCAAATTGTTGTTGTTGTGAATCCTGTTTTTTGATAAGGATAATCCTGTTTTTCTTGTGAATCCTGTTAGTCTATTTTTGTTAAACACCAACTGCACGGGATTCCTCCTAGCAAGGAACATCCTTGAAAAAAAGGGACTTCGTGCTGGTAATTTTCAATTGTAATATAAACTCTCTGTCTGGTTCTGAGCTTAAAAATTTGTGTGTGTGTGTGTGTTTTTTCCCAGGTTCCTATGCTCAGTTTGTGTAGTCACTCCATTTGTCCAATGTCTAAACAAAAGTCTTGGTAATTTCTCAAGGTCCCTTCTCTCTGTCTCTCTCTCTCTCATTATGTAGGCTTTTTACTTATAGGTATATGATACTGGCCTTTGGCCAATTCTGCTTCACACTTAAAGGAAATATGTTTCATTCTTTTTTAGGATTTTAGGAATTTTTTGCAGCATTCTCAGTCTGATGGTTTCTTTCATTGGTAAGTTAAGTGGCTGCCCTTTGTTCTGTCAGAGGATTGTATAGAGAATTGAGAATAGAAGAGAATATGTGTGAGATCATGAGAGCTTGCCCAGACTAGGGCCGGCTCTATCTTTATAATGTTTCTTTGAAAGTAAAAGTACAAAAAAAATCCTCAATATAAATACCATATACCTCTTAACAGCTTCCATTTCCATATTGAAGCTGTCCATTTCATTTGTTGCTCTGGTAGGATGCTTCGTATGAGTTCTTTTTCCCGGATGGCGAGTGATTGCGAGTGGCATTGGTTGGGGTTTTAGCAGGAAGCAAAGCATCCACTTAGAAACAAAAGCAGCAGCAGAAAGCATCCAAGCCTAGCAAAACTTTATAATCAACAATTTTTTTGGTTTCTTTCCTAGAGGACCCAAACCTAGATGGACACTGGAAAGCTTTATGCGAGAGACTGCAAGGATTCTGTTTGATACAAAGTGACCTTTTAGATATCCTTCCTGATGTCTTGTGATGGGATGGCGTTGTCCTAATTTATTGTCTTATTGCACATCAATGGGTTTGGGGTGTTATGTTCAACCAGTTGGTGCTTGACACTATTTAACATCATTTGGGTATCGATGGTTGCAAATATTGTAATGCATTATGAAATATTATAACGTAGTGATCATATTTCTGGTTATCCCCTCTTCTTCTTTATTTCAACAAGCCTCAAGTATTACATGATTTACCAATGCAGCTCAGTTATTTATTTATTTAGTTTTTCTTTTCTTGTTCAGAACCTTTAAAGTGACTTCAATTAGATAAACATATCATTTTCTTGTGCTTTGTACCAAATGATTGACTTATTACATTTAACGTCTTAAACTCTAAGGCTATGTTTGGTATACCGGATACGGTGGATTAGATAAACATATCATTTTCTTGTGCTTTGTATTATTTTCAAATAAAGGATATGACTATCCATATTATCCATAGGATAGTTATATCCTCCATATATAGGATATATTAAACCCATCAAGAGAAGTGGAATATTTTTATCCTATGATACTATCTCATTTAAAAATAACAATGGGATCGAAAGTTGTCCAAGAGACTATCTTTCCCACTTCAAATAAAGCTACTAAAGATTTTTTGTTTATCCAACAATCATATCCTATCTAACCTTTTTATCCAGCATACCAGACATAGCATAAGGCTATGTTTGGTATATTGGATACGCCAGATTAGATAAACATATCATTTTCATGTGCTTTGTACTATTTTCAAATAAGGGATATAACTATTCATATTATCCATAGGATAGTTATATCCTCTACATATGGGATATAATAGACCCATCAAGAGAGGTAGAATATTTTTATCCTGATACTATCTCATTTAAAAATAACAATGTGATAAAAAATTGTCAAAGAGACTATCTTTCCCACTTCAAACAAAGCTACTAAAAACTTTTTGTTCATCTAACAATAATCATATCATATCCAAACTTTTTATCCAGCGTATCAAACATAGCATAAGACTATGTTTGATAGGCCGGAAAGGATAAACATATCATTTTCATGTGTTTTGTATTCTTTTCAAACATGGGGTATACTATCCGTAGGAATTGTTATATCCTCTATATGCGGGAGATACAAAAACCAATGAGGGAGGTGGTATATTTTTATCTTATGATATGATCCTATTTAAAAAAAAAAAATATCTATATATATATATATATATATATCTAAGGGACCATCTTCCCCATTTCAAATAAAGCAATTAGAGGTTTCTTCATCCGACAATTCTATCATATCTAATCTTTTAATCCGACATACCAAATATGGCATAAGAAGTAAATAAAAAAATAAAAAATAAAAAAGAGGAAAACTCCTCACAATTGTCCATGTGAGTATAAAGCATTTCGCACAACCGTTAAAGGAATAATTTGAGCCGAAACCTCAACGAGTGTAAAACCTAAGATACCCCTAATAATTAATAAATAAATAAATAAAAGTACTTAAAAGGAGAAAACTCAATTCTTCCGATTTTATCCATACAGGTAGAACCCACTCTTGTTGGTAAATGGTAGGTCAAGAAAGAACCTTTGGATCTCATGCATCAATAGGCGCATCACTACCACCCATTGTTACACACTATTATTGCTACTATTCCTTTTTTTTTCTTTTTTTCTTTTTTTTTTTTTTCTAAGCATCAAAGAGATAATTATTGCTACAATTTTGTTACTCCTTGTTTTTTTTCTTTTACCAATCTGTCAAATTCATATAGTTCTTATGACCCCTATGTATTTATATAGTTTTTATAAGAAAAAGTGAAACAAATCTATGCCGATCAAAAAAAAAAAAAAAAAAAAAGTGAAACAAATCTGTCAAATTCAAATTTCCACAACTATGTCAACTTTCAACTCGTTCTTTACTTAGAAAACGTTTGAATTAGGAAAATTTTATGAAATACAAAATTGAAAGCCTTCAAATCTTCTTTCCAGGACCACTTTGTTATAGCTAGATTACTATAACCTGTTCAATCTGTCCAGATTTGGTAGTTGATTGTGAGGTTACAAAGTGACCTTTTAGATATCCTTCCTGATGTCTGGTGATGGGATTACGTTGTCCTAATTTATTGTCTTATTGCACATCAATGGGTTTGGGGTGTTATGTTCAACTAGTTGGTGCTTGACACTCTTTAACATCGTTTGGGTATCAATAGTTGCAAAAATTGTCATGCATTATGAAAGATTATAACGTAGTGATCTTATTTCTGGTTATCCCCTCTTCTTCTTTATTTCAACAAGCCCCAAGTATTACATGATTTACCAATCCAGCTCAGTTATTTATTTATTTAGTTTTTCTTTTCTTGTTCAGAACTTTTAAGTGACTTCAGTTGGAGTATAATTTCTGCAAGAAAGCTGAATAAGGTATGGAGATGTCTGAAAAGTTTACCATTGTTCTTTAATGTTGAAAGCTTGTATGCATCTTTTTTCCTGCTCCAGCGTTGTAATCAAGAGATTGGCACAGAGGTGGTCAGAGTACTTGTATGGAGTGTTGTTTAGACAGACATGGTTTAGTTATTTAAAATGCAAGCAGGTTACTTACCAAAAAAAAAAAAAAAAATGCAAGCAGGTTATATCACATATATATGTAATTAAGTACCAGAATAAAAGTAGCTGGAATGCTCTAATTTTTTTTTGAGTGTATATGTTAGATGTACAAGTGATTCTTTAACTCTAAAAGAAAGTTTTTCATAATCTTTTAAAATCATTATTGTATTTAATTATTAATTTTTTTATTTTATTTGACAGACTAATTCACTGAATGACATAATGAAACAAACAAACTTCTGTTCTTCATTGATTGCTATTTGAATAGAGCTATTAACAACACTAATGTGTCATTTTATAATATCTGCTTGAAGGTAGCCAAAGCTGTAGCACCGTGATAAAGGCATTTGGATGATTGTGGTTGATCTGGGGATCAATTCTTACGTGTTAACACACACACACACACACTCACAAACACAAAGTTGTTTAATGATAGAGGAGGTTGAATTAGACCTGGCTCCCATTTTTTTATCTAAAAAGAAATGAGGATGTGTAGACAAGGAAACTATGTACCACTCTATAACATGGTATCACTAAAGGTAGCTTCATGACCTCTCCTAAGGTAGAGAGTTGTGAATCGAACTCGATCACTTTCCCTTTTTTTCACTCTTTTTTCCTCCTCTGTTCTCTCTATAAACCCAAAAAGATATATTTCACTCTCTTTACGTAGTATAAGAGCGTTTTGATTAGATAAGGGGATTATCATGGAGAAGGAGCTAGTTGACAGATCATTGATGGCATCCATGTGGATAATGAATTGCACGTGCAGGAACACCCTAGAAAGGATATTAAACCCTTTGGTTTGGTTTCATTTGATTATTTCACGGGAATTTTCACAGGTGGTTTGATTCGTCTTTTAAGCCCATGTTTTGTTTTGTAGTGGAATCAAGCTTGTTTTCATTGATTGCAGAAGGGCTAATTCATGGGGTTTGTATCTTTAGGGGCCATTTTCATTTGATGAACTTAGGGGCTGATAATTTTGTTTTTGTTTTTGTTTTTTCATTTGATTTGAGTTTGATGGAGGTTTGACGTACTCTCAGCTCTTTTGAAGTGTCGGTGAGCCAGATGTGTCTATTTGTTCTATGGAACCTGAGATACATCGTTGGCTTTTATTTTCGTAGGCAGCAAAAGAGTTCTGGGATGCAACAGCCCAAAGTAATGAAAGGTGACAAATAAATTCTCTCAATTACGGCAAATCTCTACATAACAGAAGTAGGTGAGCATTCTAACTTCATCGTTGGAGTGCTCTGTTTTGGGTCTACATTGTCTGATTATAATTGGTCTGATTATAAAATCCCATAAAGCTTAATATAACATAAGCAGGTGAGCTCCCAAGACCATTCAAATTTGAATCGGCGTGGATGACGTATGCATCACTCTTTAGAGTTGGTTAAAGATACTAAAGCATTAGGAAAAGAAAAATGCTTTGTTATTGATACCACTCATCAAACAAACTACCACTCATTTTTCTTCCTTTTATATGCTTACTCACTTATCAAAAGAGGAAAAATAAAATAAAATAAAATAAATCAAAGCATTAGAAAAATGCTTTATGGAGATTAGAACAAATTTACAAAATCTAATCTGGGTTATAAGAATAACATGGCTGGAATGAGATGACTTATATTCATTATTATGGTGTAAATGAACAACTATGAACATAAAATAAGAACAACTTCGAATATATGGGGAACCTCCATTCGGTTGCTGAGACAAAAGTTGAACGCTTGGTAGACCAAACATGAATGCATTGTCGAAAGTTTAGACTGTTAAAACCATTTCGATATTAAATAGTTGCAAGATTTCACATCTCTCTCTCTCTTCTTTTTTAGTTGTTCATTTACACCATTTCGATATTAAAATATGGTTGATACTTGGTTTTAGTTCTACGCTGGCATACAGACAATTCCAAAATTACATTTTATTACACAATAAACAAAAGCTGTTGACGGGTAACAAAAAACAAAATGACAAGAAAAATTGAGAAGAAAATGTTTCACTTATCTTCTCTTTTCTCAATTTCTCTCAATCCAAACAATCTGTTAAGGTAGACAAGAGTCAATTCCCTTTTGATCGATGACGTGGTTGATATGAAGCATAAGCATGATTTACCTGTTATGCTTTGGCCGGAGAAATTTCATTCAAAATTCAGAAAAGATGGACAGGATGCAAAGCCACCCCCTTTTTTTTTTTTTTTTTTTAAAATTCAAACAAAAGGAAAGGGCACAAAGATTAACAAGACAGCGCAAAACAAGCGTTGGGGAAATTTCTACCATGACTTAAAACATACATACGTGGTCAGTCCCCCCCACCCCTTTTTTTATTTTTACTTTTTTGTGTGGAAGGTATTATCGATCATGAGCCGTGTATGAAGTCAAACCACGAGGTGGAAAATAGAGGATATGAAGCTTTCTTGGAATTTCCGTGACCAATGACCGCATTTCTTGTTGGATACTATCTAAATCAACTGTGGAATGTGATTGGCCAATAATTTCACGTACAGTGCAATACTGCAAACGATCGAACACCTACTTCCTCTTGGGTCATTCACTCCTCTTTCAGTCCTATCGACTTGCAAGCATATACAACTCTAAGCTTTCTTAGATTTTGATCTGCAACTGATCGAAATGGCTGAGGCTTTGCTTAGAATTGTGTGTGAGAATTTGAACTCTCTGATCCGAACGGAGCTTCGCTTGTTTTGGGGTGTCAAAAAGGAGATGGAAAAGCTTTCATCTACCCTCTCAACGATCCGGGCTGTCCTTGAAGATGCTGAGGAGAAGCAATTGAAGGATAAGGCCATACAAAACTGGTTGCGGAAGCTCAAAGATATAGCTTATGATTTAGATGACATCTTGGATGAGTGCGCCACAGAAGCCATGCGATTGGAGCCAGAAGGCCAAAGTTCTGGATTGATCAACAAGGTACACACTTCTTTTTTAACTTGTTATCATCTAGAAAAGGTCATGTTTCGTTTCAAGATAGGAAAACGGATGAGAGAAATTAGAGAGAGGTTAGATGAAGTTGCGGCAGAGCGGATGAGGTTTCATTTGCGTGAGGGTGTTGTGGAGAGGCGAGTTGAGGCCATAGAAAGACGCCGAACTTGCTCTGTTTTAACTCAACCACAGGTGTATGGAAGAGATGGAGATAGAGAAAATATTGTTGATCTTTTGGTGAAGCATGTAAGTAATTGTGAGGATGTCTCCATCTACCCTATAATTGGTATGGGGGGCTTGGGAAAGACGACGCTTGCTCAGCTAGTTTTCAATGATGAAAGGCTAAATAAGCATTTTGACACAAGAATTTGGGTGTGTGTTTCTGAGGATTTCGATGCAAAAAGGGTGATAAAAGCAATTATAGAATCTGCAGGTGGAATAGCTTCTGAAGCCACAGATTTGGAGCCCTTGCAGAGACGCCTTCGAGAGATGTTGAGTGGGAAAAGATACTTGCTCGTGTTAGATGATGTATGGAATCAAGATCAAGACAAGTGGGATCGTTTAAAGTATGTACTAGCATGTGGATCAAAAGGCGCTTCAATTATTGTCACTACCCGTATTGAAAAGGTTGCATCGATTATGGGAACTCTTCCACTGCATCGCTTGTCAGGTTTGTCAAAAGATGATTGCTGGTCATTGTTCAAGCAACGTGCATTTGGAAATGAGGCAGAAGAACGTCCAAACCTCATAGCAATTGGCAAGGATATAATAAGGAAGTGTGGGGGTGTGCCCTTGGCTGCAAAGGCTCTAGGAAGCTTAATGCGCTTCAAAAGGGAGGAAAATGAGTGGCTTTTTGTTAAGGAAAGTGAAATTTGGAATTTACCACAAGACGAGAATTCTATCTTGCGTGCCTTGAGATTGAGTTACTATGATTTGCCACTACAGTTGAGACAATGTTTTACTTATTGTGCCATACTTCCAAAGGATTCTAAAATTAAAAAGCATAATATTATTGATCTTTGGATGGCTAATGGATTTATCCATTTCAATGGAAAGTTAGAGCCAGAAGATATTGGGAATGAAATATGGAATGAATTACATTGGAGATCTTTTTTCCAAGATTTGGGCAAAGATGATTATGGGGAGATTTTGAATTTCAAGATGCACGATCTTGTGCACGATCTGGCCCAGTCTGTGGTGGCGGATGAATGCTGTATTATGGAGGGTGAGAAGGAAGCTAATGTTTCTAAAGGAATTCGTCATGTTAGATTGGTTAATAATAATTCAGAGCCAACTGAGCTTTTCCCTAAAGTTGAAAAGCTAATGTTTCCGGAAGCTTTATATAAAGTTGAATTCTTGCGGACACTCCACCTACATTGGGCATCTGAGCTTTCCAATGACTGTTCAAAATTTGGTTTTTTGCGAGTATTGGTGGCGAGGCATACCAGAATAACAACGCTACCATCTTCAATTGGCAAGTTAAAACATCTACGGTATTTGGACCTTTCTTGGACAGAAATCAGAACACTTCCAGAGTCAATTTGTAGTCTACAAAATTTTCAAACCCTAGATTTAGATTATTGTCAATATCTTCGGAGCTTACCCAAGCAAATGAGACGCCTGAGAAATCTTCGACATCTGTACTTGAAAGAATGTGATCAAATAACTCAGATGCCCCCTAGAATTGGGCAATTAACTTGTCTTACGTGGTTAAGTTTATTCATTGTTGGTGAGAGGAGAGGTTTTCAGCTAGGTGAATTGCAAGGCTTGAATCTCAGAGGAGAACTACGAATCAAACACCTTGAAAGAGTAAAAAATCTGAAGGATGCCAAAGAAGCCAATTTGGTCGAAAAAAAGAACCTCCGCTGCTTAAACTTGTCTTGGGAAAGTAACGGTGAATCTGACTCACAAGCGAATGCTGAAGAAATACTTGAAGGCCTTGAACCTCACCCAAGTCTTGAACAGTTGTCCATAGCTAGGTCTAAAGGTACCAATCTCCCACTTTGGCTGAGGAATCTAGTTCTAAAAAATGTAGTTTGCATTCGGCTCTCAGACTGCAAAAATTGTTTAGAACTTCCTCTCTTTGGGAAACTAGCTTCTCTGAAGACTCTTGACATATCTGGAATGAATCATGTGGAGTACATCGACAATGAATCCAATGGTGGAGGGGTGAGAGGCTTTCCATCTTTGGAAACACTCCGCATATGGGGTTTTCCAAATTTGAAAAGATTATCAGGAGAGGAAGGAAGAGAGCTACTCCCTTGTCTTACCAGGTTAACCATTGTCTACTGCCGTAAGTTGACGACTTTGCCATGCCTTCCGTCACTCAAAGAATTAAAAGTGGACGGATGCAATGAGGTCTTACTAAGTTCGATCTCAAACCTTCATAGTCTCACCTCCCTTTCGGTGCTAGATAATAGTGACGTAATTTCCTTTCCCGATGGGTTCCTGCGAAACCTCACTGCTCTTCAATCACTGCGTATTAAAGGCCTCTCCAGGCTTCGAGTGTTGCCTACAGACCTAACAAGCCTCGTTGCTCTAAAGACACTAGCAATTGAGCAGTGTGAAGAGCTCGAGTGTTTGCCAGAGCAAGAGCTTGGAGGACTGACCTCTCTACAACATTTGGAGATTCATCAATGTATCAAGTTCAAATCATTGTCGAAGGGGTTGCAGAAACCCACTGCCCTTGCGAGGTTGTTTGTTAGCGAGTGCCCGGAGTTGGTGGATTTGCCAATGGGCCTCACTTCCCTTCAACATCTGTCCATGGCGGGTTGCAATTCGTTTTCATCAATATCTGGTGGTCCATGGATTTTTCGCATTTGTTCTAAGATAGTGGTTTTGCCAGAGGCCTTACAACATGCCCCTGCGCTGAAATCTCTACGTATATGTGGATATTCAGATCTAGCATCATTGCCTGACTGGCTGGGAAACCTCACGTCTCTTCAGTCCTTATTTATTGAAATGTGCCCTAAGCTTGCATCACTTCCGACGAGCATTCAAAGCCTAACCAAACTCCAAACTTTGAGCATCAGTGATTGTCCTGAACTGGAGAGGCGATGTGAGAAGGAAAGCGGAGAGGATTGGTACAAGATAAATCACATACCAAACGTCAAGGTTTATAATGCCTTGGACCGAAGAGGTTGCGCGCCATTGAAAAGAATGGCCAGTAGGTTTTTTAATTCCTTTCCCTGTGCTTAAATTCAAATTTACTCAAAATTTTTCCTTTTTTCTTCTTCGGGTGGATACATCTTGCTATGAGACTTCTCGTTAAGGATCCATCCAAGACAACCTTTTTCTGCATTCGCCGTGCCCAAAAAATGAGATGTTTTCCAATCAGATGGACCTTTTTTGTTGTGTTGGAGGTACTTCGGCTCTGTTTTTTTATCGTGTAGTGTAAGAAATTTTCTTGTATGCATGCTAGATGTTTGGTTTATTGACTATGAGTTGGGTGTATTTGGCAGAAGTCTTGTTTCACTTGGTGCTGTCTTAATGGAGTACTGGCCTGTCTGTTTCTGTTTTGTGGGTGTGTTGGTGGCTGTTGTTCTAATGGTGCATTCAATAATCTTTAATTCTAATGAGGTTTTCTTTGCTCATCATAAAAAAATAATTCGGAGTAATACAAAAATAAGGGAGGATTGGGGATTGTCCTCAACTGGAGAGGCGATGTGAGAAGGAAAGAAGGGAGGAATTGGCACAAGATAAGTCACATACCAAACCTCTCTTTGTATTCTGGGCCTCAAAGAGAAGTGCAGACTAGAAACGGTTGCACGCCATTGAAAAGAATGTGCATTTTGTGCCGGGACCGAGAATGTGGATGTTTTTCGGTGTTGTGCCGACAAGGAGAGTTTGGGAGTTAAACCAATTTCTACTGTGACTCGTGTTGTGTCCCTTATTTGTTCATTCGAATTTTTTCTGTAGCATTCTCTCGCGTATCATCAGATGACTTTAATTTTGTTTTAATTAAATCTTTTCTTCTGTGCCCAAAAACAAATAAATAAATGAAATAGTACGTATCCATACATAGTAGCACGAGAGATTTAAAATTGAATCTCACATATGTCATGCCCAAAACATGTCCGAGTTAATTAAGTGGGTTTTTGTTAGTCCAAGTTAAATAAATAAACCACAACGAAGGTTTCACAATCCACTTGCAATTAAGCAGCCTCACTCAATCTATTCAATTGCGTAATGCAAACTTATCCATTCTCTCTCTTATATTCTGTTAAGGAGAGTCCTTGGCATCAACTGGTCTGATGGGGGGAACTGCATTATTTCCACGTTTGCTATGAGGGGTGTCTCGCAAATTTCGAAATAGATGATGAGGCTGAGGAAGCTTCTGAGCTGTATCCAGAAGTAGAGTACACGACAGTCAATGACTACATGAAACGCTATTTATAACCATTTCTACCACAAATGTTTGATTGTTATGGTTTATGGCTATGCTGGAATAAGTTGGAATGTTAGATCAATGCTCAATTAAGACCCGTTTGGTCGTCTAACGAAAATGAAATAATTATAATCTATTTTAGATGATGGTGACTAGCTTTTTGGAATAATCAATATATCTATTTAAAGTGATGAATTTGTACCTTTAATGTAAGTATGCAGTAATTGTTTAACTTCCATTTGGATGCCCCAACGGACTTATGAGAAAATGGACTGTTTTGTTCAACTAAACCAGGGATTATTTGGGCCGGTGTAGCTCGATCAACCAAGAATAAAAGCTAATATGATTATCGTTACATTTGCAAATTACATCGGTAGAACAATGGAAAATAGGCAAAGTAGTAAAGAGAAATTTATGGAGAAGTAGAAAAGAAGATACCTTGACGGAAAGCTAAGAGAGTGGACAGAAAGAACTCTTTCATGCAAATGTTGACTTTTGATCAACAATTGACTTTTTGGTAAAAAAATTTTGGCTTTTGCTCAATTGATTGATTTTGAACTATTAATTAATTTCAGCCCTGTAAAAATGAGGTGATTTACACTGCCTATGTTGAAGGAGAAGCTCTTCTCCGGAAAATAGAAGGTCTAGTGAAATCTGAATTATTCATACCATGTGAGACTTGTATCCCATAATTAATCTTTCCTATCCCAATGCACTTTCTTGGCTTCTTGTTAGCCATGTGGGTTGTGAGGGAGTACTAACTAGATGATCAAAATTTTCCAAGCTAACGGAGAATCACCCAAAATTAAAGTTCTCTAGCTAATTTAATAATTCAAGAATAACACTAATGAATTCATCTAATGGAGCCGCTTTTAAGAGCAAACTTCAAGAGTTGTGCATGTTAATGGGATTTTTATGATAATTTCTCTTCATTTTGGGTGGTTGATTTGAAGTCTTTCAGTTAACCGAAAAGACCCCCACCCCACCACTCTCTTCATTTTTTCTTTTCTTTTTTTTTTTTTTGGGTGTAATCGAAAAGAACAACTTTGATGGATACTGCATGTGGGGACCGGAAGGCAAAGCACCACTAAACAAATGTTAATTTAAGACTTTTATTACATCATCATAGTCCAAATATATGAACTCGGATAGACATTTACTTCTTATAGATAGCATTTCAAGTATTGGTCCATGCGGATGTATTGAACATCTGGATAAAGCTTTGATGCCTTCCTCTGCCTCTCCCTCAATTTCAAAGTTTGTTAAACAACCCTCATAAAAAATGTGATACAAATGCCCCACTATGACCTGGCCTGCAAGGTCCATTCCTGCACATACAGAAAATAAAAAATGAAAGGGTTATTGATGATTTAGTACCATTAACTTTACCCTCTTTTTCAATGTAGTCCATAAACTTTGACATTACACGATTTTTGTACAATTTTAAGTTTATTGCTTCAATGTGAGCCAACCAGTGATGTACGTCACTTAAGGTTAACGGAATCCTCACGTGACGCACGTGATTGCTTATGTGGCACACATCTGGCATCTTGCAACTCATTTCCCGCACACGTGGCCACAATCAATATTAATTTTTCTTTTTTCAACACCTTACCCTCAAAACGACTTAGTTTTGAAAGTCTTTTAACAAACCCACATCACTCACGTTCCCAACCCGCACCACCCACCTTCACAGTTCACACACCACCGTTTCCGGCCAACTCCATTTTTTCTAGTGGATCTATCTTCACAACACAGAACAAGAAAAAAAAAATCCATAACCAAAACAAAAACGATGCATTTCTGGGTTTGATGCCTTGATGGTATTCCAACACAAGAACAGATCAGATGGACTTCTTCACAAATTGGGAAAAAAAAGAAAAAAGGAAAAAGGAAGAAGTGAAAGAAAGAACATTCAAGAATGGACGTTGCTGCCATTGGTAAAGGCTCTCAACTCAAATCAAACTACAAATTCTTGTATTATTAATTCTTTCACCCATCTTTTAAATAAAAGGTACCAACTACTCTTTTTTTTCCTTTTGGGGTACAAAATCCGCCTATTACTTCTGGCCATAATCCATATAGCTTTTAACAAAACACTTGAAACATGTTTGAATGTCCCATTTAATTGAAACTTACATAGCATTTGATAACAAAATCTGAGTACAAGAGATCTATATCTAGATCTGAACGGTTTTTCTTGTAGATTTGAGCCAAATCAGTGACGGAGGAACTCGTATTCCTAATCTAGATCCAGATCTAGATCTAGATGGTTTGCCCACCGATTTTGTTGAGAAAGAGGTGGAGGGGCAACGTTTAAACAGTAACACAAGAAGGGTTTGGTAGGGTGCTGATTCCAATCTGGGAGAAATACTCATGGCTTCCTATATCTCGTCTCCGGAGAGGAAAATCCTCAGCTTGTATCTCTGTATGTATGGGTTTGAGTCGCACTCGAATTGGAAGAATAGGGATTTGTTTTGGGAAATGTAGGGAGAGTTTCAAAGGTAGTGAGCTCTTGTTGTTGGAGAGGGGTTTGGATTGACCATCCCCACCTACATCTTGATTGGAATCGGCACCCCTCCTATCCCGATGATATTTCTACTCCTCTTTTTTTCTATTGTGAGAAAACCCATTTGGGGATTTTGATTTAGGAGGTTAGGGTTTCCATTTTTTTATTTTTTTATTCTGGTTATAGAAATTTTTTAAAATTTTTTTTGTCTTGAGTTGGATTGATTGAAAATAATTACACCGTCAAAAATAGAGTTGGTCGGACCATCGGAGGAGTTGGTTGGACTGTCGAAAGATAAAGTTGACCGGAAACCGTACTTAGTGTGGGCAGCTGGGTTATGTGGGTTTGTAGTAAACGACTTTCAAAACTACGTCGTAAACGACGGTAAGGTGTTAAAAAAAGAAAAATTAATATTGATTGTTGTCACGTGTGTGGGAAATGAGATGCAAGATGCCAGATGTGTGCCACATAAGCAATCGCGTGCGTCACATGAGGATTCCGTTAACCTTAAGTGACGAATGTCATGGGTTGGCTCACATTGAGGCAATAAATTTAAAATTGTCCCAAAATCGTGCAATGTTAAAGTTTATGAACTACATTGAAAAACAGGATAAAGTTAATGGTACTAAATCGTCAATAACCCAAAATAAAAAATTACCCAAGAAAAAAAAAGAGAAGTTAAAAAAATAAAATGAATGATTATGTAAGTTTAATGGTTCAAAAACTAAAAGAGATTTGTGTTTCTTTTTTTACCTTTCATGGAAGCTAGGAAGTCTTCTTCAGAGATGCTTAACTTGTCTAATTTTTTCCCAATGAGATTTTCCCACATCTCGACTAATTGTCTTTGGGTGAGAATGTTTTCCGGTGGCCTGAGGTATATTGTTTTGTTCAACGTTCGAGGATCATCTATTGCTCTTATTGTATATGTAGCGACATCATCTTCATCCAGAAAAATTGCTGTAATGTGACACAAATCCAACACCAACACTGCAAAGTAAGATACTCAATCTAAAATGTTAAAGAACTAATATAGATCGATAATGCATAGGAGGAAAAAAAATAAAAACCCATGTCGATAACATGCACCGATATCATATATATATATATAGAGAGAGAGAGAGAGAGAGAGAGAGAGAGAGGATCAATTACACCTTAAAACCAAAAGTTTCCAAGGTTGTGTTTGGAAAAAAAAAATTGGGATTTTTAAGATGAAGAAATTTCAGAGTTCAGATTTTGTAACTGTCAAAATTGTAGAGTTCAAGAAAAAGAAAAATGAAGAAGAAAAAAAAACATATCGATGACACCAACACAATATTTAGATGTTCGATTAAAATTTCAAATTTAAAGTTCCTGATGTCCTCTTTTTAGCAAGATAAATTATTTGTACCTTTAACATTGCCGCCTCCATATATTATTTTTTCCTCCTTCGAAGTAAAAAAGAAAAATTTGTTGGGAAAACCATTGAAAACCTTCATTTGATTTAAAATAAATTAAAAAAATTGTCTGATTTGCACTCCATACACTTGAATCCCAGTGCTCACCTTTGCGAGAAGGAAGAGATACAACCAGGATCCTATCTATCCACATAAACCATGAACAAAAAGCCCCAAACATTGACACAAAAGTATTGGCATCAGCCCCAAAACACCAAAGCATCGAACAGAACAGCAAACCACCACTCGTACATTCAAGATTTTATTTTATTTAAATCAAAAGGGGAATGATCTAACTTCCAATAAATATTATAAACGCCATATTATAAAGAATGCATGAATGAATATTATACGGACCTTGATGTTTCCTGCTTCTTTAATGGCCTCAACGAACTTGAGCTGCAACAAAGCATTGTGACTTGGGAAATGAACACCGGATATGGTGCAAATGACCACATCAACCTTTTTAACAGCATCCACGAGGCTCCGGTGATCGGAGAGTGAGCCGTCGACAAGGCGAGCCCCTTGCTTCTTAAACTATAGTAGCATTTGTAGCTTGTCGATGTCAAGGCCAATCTCCGGCCGTTGGAGAACATAGGTTTCATGGCCTTGGGCCAAACTTGCCTTCACAATCCTCCTACCAATATACCCTGTTCCCCCTGTGACAAGAAGCTTGCTCTTTGCCATTATCTCCTCTTTTCAACTTTTGGAGTCCGAGAACCAAAAGACTTATCTAGATATATATATATACAGGGGAGGGATCCATTTACATTTGGTGTAAACTCTTATGCCCCTTAATATCTTTTGGGGTAGTAATATTTCATCAATTTAATCGTTGGATTAGATTCTCTATTCATGCACATTATGTGTGTCGAATTTCAAGTAAATCCAATATCAGAAAGTATTTGATTTGTAAACTTATATTTTTTATATAAATAAAACTATAATTTGGGGCATTTAATGAATGACATAACTCCTAATTTCCGATTTACTTGAAATTTGGTATGCATGAAATGCATGAATAGAGAACCTAATCCCACAGTTAGATTAGTGAAATATTAATCTTATAAAAAATATTAAAGGATGTAAGAGTAAAAAATGTTACACTAGATGTAAATTGACCACTCCCTATATATATATATATATATATATATATAGAGAGAGAGAGAGAGAGAGAGAGAGAGAGAGAGAGAGAGAGAGAGGGTTAGGGTTTGGTACATTATTGATCACATGTTTATTACATGGCAATCAACAACATGACTTTAACAGCTTAGAAATGGAAAATGCTTAGCTTACCGATTAGTGTACCATTGTTTTTAATCACATGATGTGACGAGTGATATGAATATATAATTTTCATAGATTTTCTGAACGTGATTTTCTTAATAGATATATTTGAGATGTTTACCCAACATCACTGGTTAAATTCATTAACATAGCCATCATTCCATTATGTTAACGTTTTACCATTAATAATAAATCAGCTAGAAAAATATTTCGTGTATTAATTGTACTATCACTATATTACCATTAAAAGATTACGCCATTGTGTGAAGGTCTTCCAACATTTTGACGGTTACTTCCAATCTTCCATCGATATAAGTCAAAATGGAATTTTGTAGAAAAAAGGTTGGTGTCACTCTCCCCTGTTTTCTATATGATCCGAATATAATTAATTAGTAGGTGACCTACCGGTTACTCTAAAGTCAACATGTAGAAGGCAATATGTAATAGTTAATAGAGGAATGCTAATCTCATGGGAAAGTTTAGTCGGTAAGGGATCACATTTTAGAAAGCAAAGGTCTTGAGTTTGTCTCTTACTTACCTTTTGGGGCTATTCACGTACATAAGATTTTATGATTCTCATGAGTTTTGAACTTAACTGATCCATATGGGTTGTACAGTCTTATAATGACTTTGGGGTTTGCCCCTGGGTTTCTTTCATTATAACCAAAAAATCAAAGGAAAAAAGAAAAAAAAAAGAATGAGAAAAAAAAAAAGAGGAATGCTAATCACAATTTGTTAATTGCACTGTGAATAGTGCATGCATGACACATGTGTGTCGTGCAAGATAAATGCATTGGGATTAGCATCTCCCTAATCGTGAACATAACGATGTTAGTGTATCTAACAAAATATGTCAATGTTAGGTCCTGGGTCGAAAACGGTCCTCAATATGATGCTTTAAGCTACCAAGGTTCACACAAAAATATTTAACTTCATCTGCAAACCACGTTAGAAGTAAGCCCAAATTTGGAAGTAGGCTTGGATACCCAAGCTTGACCCAAAAATATAATTTGGTTGGCTAAAAAGGGGCCAGTCGTTTGTAGAAAGTAAAGAGGTGGCTCTATTAGCATCCCATTTCTTCCTAACTATCATATTTGGGTGACTTAGTTGGTAAAGAATTATGTTTTAGAAAGCGGATGACTTCAACTCTTACTAAACCCCTTAATGCTACACACACAAAGTTTTATAATTCTCATGGGATTTAGATTTACACCTAATACATATAACATATGGGTTGTGAGATCTTATATAATCCGAGGTTTGGTTAAAGGTTCCCTTATCATTAAAAAAAAATTAAAATAAAAAATTCTCTTTTTCTCTTTACACCTCTAATAATATCCAAACTATTCCCAAACCTTAGCCCCTTTTAGGCGTTTCTTCTCTTTATGCAACCAGCCTGCCATTGAGGAATCAAGGATTTGAGGGGGTTGTCATGGAATTTGCCGCCAAGGAGTTCATCATTGCCGTGGTGTGAGTGCTATGGCTGTTTCTTCTTATGGCTGTTTCTTCTTGGTGCTTGCATCATATTTATTTATTTATTTCATGTGATCATTAATTTTACAAAAGTGATTAATGGTGTATTAATAATTGTTAAAATATCATGGGGTGGTAGTCCCACGTGAAAAACGGAGATTAGTCAGGTTCTAACAGTTTGGACATTTTGTTGATAGGCAGCAATAAAAAAAAAAAAAAAAGTATATTTTTTAATAATTTATAATCTATGATTAAAATATCCATTTAAACCATAATTATTTTTTTTTAATTTGTTCAGAATGGTGTTTTGAAATAAACGGTTTTAATTTTTCATGAAAATCTTTTATATATATTTTTTTAATAAAATTTTAAAATATATAAAATAATTGAGATTACAAATAAATTTTTGGCCTAAAAATGAAACGACCGTTAAGTAACTTAGCTTCGCCAAAGGTGACGCTGTAGTCCCTACTAACTCCTAAAGCTGAGATGCTCTTGTTGGGCCACAAACACTATTATCTAATATATGAATTAATAAATAAAATATTATCTCAAAAACAAAAATAAGTCTATTGATGAATTAAACCAACACTAGTAATTTAAGAATGCACTAGTACCAAATTTCCAGCCAAGCAACCAACACCAAATTCAAGAATGTCTATGGAGCAATTTATCAAATACTTAGAGAGTAGGAATAAAATCACACAACAAAGAACACCCAAAAATTACGTGGTTCGGTGAGAAAAACTCAACCTACATCTACGGGACAAGCTCTGATCAATCCACTATATTAAATCATGAATACAATGGTTTTTCTATCTCAAGTTTATACCCAAAACAAGAGATTAACTCAAGAAAGGGAAAAATACAGATTTACCTCCAAAGCTTTACAACCCCAAGTTCTTACCACAAAGTCACCTTCAAACTATCAAGTTGAAGAAAAACAAACCCTCTTTGTAGCCTCTTGCTCCAACGGATTTGAGTGAGAAGTGGTGGAAGTAGGAAAAATAGCTTCAAGACCAAAACCCTTTGTTTCCCTCCTTTTCGTCTTTTGCTCTCTGCCTGATTCTCTTTTGTTCTCCCACACGGACTGCAAAGAGAAACATATAATATATATAGGGCAGATTTCTTACTGCCTAGGTTTAATGAGAACAATCAGCCTTTGGGCCTTGGGTTATTAGAGAACCCATATGGGCCTAGACTACAAGCCAGCCCACTAACCAACAATCTCCCCCTCCAGGCCCATGAGGGAGTAAAACCAAAACAATGACCTTCTCTCAGTGAGAGTCCAAACCCGCCAACTCTGAACAAAGCTCAAACTTTTCTCTAGGAATGGTCTTTGTCATCATGTCGGAGGGATTCTTGTCTGTGTAAATCTTCTTAAGCTTCATAAGCTGCTTTTCAATAACATCACGTAGCCAATGATATCTCACATCAATGTGCTTTGTGCGGGAATGGTATGAAGTATTCTTGCTCAGATCCATAGCACTCTGACTGTCACAGAAGACAACAAACTCGTCTTGCCTCAAACCCAGCTCTAAGAGAAATCTCTTCATCCATAACATTTCTTTTGTTGCTTCAGTTGCTGCAATGTATTCTGCCTCAGTTGTAGACAAAGCGACACACTTCTGTAATTTGGACTGCCATGAAATAGCTCCCCCAGCAAAAGTGAACAAATACCCAGAAGTCGACTTTCTACTATCAAGGTCACCTGCCATGTCAGCATCTGTAAAGCCTTCTAACACTGGTTTTGAACTCCCAAAACATAAGCACAACTTGGAACTACCTTTCAAATATCTAAAGATCCACTTCACAGCTTCCCAATGCTCCTTTCCTGGATTAGAGAGAAATCTACTCACTACACCAACAGCATGAGCAATGTCTGGCCGTGTACAAACCATGGCATACATAAGACTCCCTACAGCAGAAGAGTAAGGAATAGATGCCATCTTTTCCTTTTCTTCAGTAGTAGATGGACATGAGCTTCTACTAAACTTGAAATGACTGGCTAGAGGTGTGCTAACTAACTTAGCATCTTTCATGTTGAACCTTTCAAGTACCCGCTCAACATATTTCTCCTGTGATAACCACAACTTCTTGGCTAACCTGTCACGATGAATCTGCATGCCCAAAATCTGTCGTGCAGGCCCCAAGTCTTTCATGTCAAAGGACTTAAACAATTCCTTTTTCAACTCACCAATCATTTTCTTGTTCTGTCCCACAATTAACATGTCATCCACATATAACAACAGAATAATAAAATTACCATCTGCAAATTTTCTAAGATAAACACAAGGGTCTGCATCAGTTCTTTTGTACTCATGACTCACCATGAATGAGTCAAACTTCTTGTACCATTGCCTTGGAGCTTGCTTTAGCCCATAAAGACTCTTCTTCAGTTTGCAAACCAAGTGTTCTTTCCCTTTCACCTCAAACCCTTCAGGCTGAGTCATGTAGATCTCTTCCTTCAAATCACCATGAAGGAATGCTGTCTTCACATCCAACTGTTCTAACTCAAGGTCCATGCTAGCTGCTAAACCCAGAACAACTCTGATAGAAGTCATCTTCACAACTGGAGAGAAAATCTCATCAAAGTCAATTCCTTTCTTCTGCCCAAAGCCTTTAACAACTAATCTTGCTTTGTGTTTTAGTAGCTTCCCAGCACTGTCCTTCTTAAGCTTGAACACCCATTTGTTTTTCAATGATTTCTTACCTTTTGGAAGTTCCACCAATTTATAGGTATCATTCTTTTGTAAAGAATTCATCTCTTCATGCATAGCATTCATCCAGTTCTTCTTGTCCTTATGAGATTGTACTTCTTGGAAACTCTCTGGCTCCCCCTCATCAGTAAGCATAATATACTCAGAACTTGAGTATTTTGTAGATGGACGGTGCTCTCTGGTAGACCTTCTAACTTGAGGTTCTACAGGTTCTTGCTGATGGGGCTGCTCCCCCTGCTCAACAGTCTCTTCTTCTGGCATCTCAATCTCATTATCTGACTCTGGCACATCATCGGTCATCTGTGGCGTCTCATCTCTATCGGATTCCTCCTGTACCTCTCCCCCATCTCCAGCATGCTCTAGTGGAGGAGGAATGTGTGTGAGATCAACAACATTATCAGCTGTACTCTTGGGTTTCTCAATCCTCTCATCATCTGAAAAAGTCCCGTCTTCATAAAAGACCACATCCCTGCTTCTGACAACCTTCCTCTTCAATGGATCCCATAACCTGTATCCAAACTCCTCATTTCCATAGCCTATAAAAATACAAGGAAACGCTTTGTCATCAAGCTTCGATCTCTGTTCCTTTGGTACATGTGCAAAAGCCTTGCACCCAAACACCTTCAAATGGTTATAGGAAATATCCTTCCCTGTCCACACTTTCTCAGGAATGTCAAATCCCAATGAAACTGAAGGAGATCGATTAATTAAGTAGCAGGCAGTGAGGACTGCTTCACCCCAAAAACTCTTGGGTAGCTTACCCATTCTCAACATGCATCTAACTTTTTCAACAATAGTGCGATTCATCCTCTCTGCCACACCATTGTGTTGTGGAGTGCCAGGTACTGTCTTCTCATGCCTAATCCCATTTTTAGAACAGTAGCTCTCAAATGGCTTAGAGGTGTACTCCCCACCATTATCAGTTCGGAGGCACTTTAGAAGCTTCCCTGTCTCTCTTTCGACCATAGCATGAAACTGTTGAAAGATCTCAAACACTTGATCTTTAGTCTTCAGCAAGTAAGCCCAGACTCTCCTTGATGCATCATCAATGAAAGTAACAAAATACCTGTTACCACCCAAAGACTCCACCTCAATGGGTCCACAAACATCAGAGTAAACCAATTCCAAAACATTAGTTTTCTTTGTAGAGGATTTAGAAAACGAAACTCTATGATGTTTACCAAATAAACAATGATCACAAGGGTTAAGAACTTTACCTTTAGCAAATGGAATGAGGGATTTCTTTGCTAATATTTGCAACCCTTTTTCACTCATGTGACCCAAACGCTTGTGCCACAAATTTGGAGATGTACCATCTTCAATGGAGTTCAACCCATCTCTGCACACTTTTACATTTGTCTTGTAGAGTGCAGAACAAGCCTTGCCTCTTGCAACAACAAGAGACCCCTTTATAAGCTTCCAAATACCATTGCCAAAGTAGTTCACATATCCTTCTCGGTCCAAAGCAATACCGGAGATAAGATTAAGTCTCAAATCAGGAACATGTCGTACATCCCTCAAAGTCATCGAGCAACCAACACTAGTGTGTATGCAAACATCACCAATACCAACAATCTTTGAATGACTTGTGTTACCCATCTTCACTGTACCAAAGTCCCCTGCCTTGTATGATGTGAAGAACTCTTTGTTGTAAGTAGCATGGTAGGAAGCACCCGTGTCTACTACCCACTCAATCTCATCGCCAACATGCAAACACTCTTCTTCTCCACAAGATAAGACCACTACTTCATCACCTTCAAAAGTAGCTGTAGTGTTCTTTTCTTCATTCTTCTTTTGATTGTTGCTTTCTTCTTTTTGTTCCCTTTTCCACGCGTAGCAATTTTTCTTCATGTGCCCCTCTTTACCACAGTGATAACACTTTCTTTGTTCAGTGAACTTTCCTCTAGATTGTGATCTTCCTTTGGATTTCCCACGTCCCTTGTAACCTCTGCTTTTGCTTCTTCCCCTGTTCTCACTAACAAGAGCTTGAGCATTGTCTGTACCTGCCAGTTTTCTTCTTGTCTCTTCATTGAACAAACTACTACTGACTTGTCCCATGGATAGCTTACCATCGGGAGCAGAGTTACTCACAGTCACCACCAAGGTTTCCCAACTATCCGGCAAAGAGCTCAATAATAGCAAAGCTTGTAACTCATCCTCAATTACCATCTTCATAGTGGCTAATTGATTTACAACACTTTGGTACTCATTCAAGTGATCTGTGATAGGACCTCTTTCCTTGAACTTCATGTTAACAAGCTTTCTAATTAAGAAAGCCTTGTTTGCTGCTGTCTTTTGTTCATATCTAGCCTCTAACTTCTTCCAAAGAACATGTGCATCGGTTTCATTAGACACGTGACTGAATACACTGTCATCTAACCATTGTCTAATGTTCCCAATAGTTTTCCTATGCAACCGCTTCCATTTTTCAGCATCCATATCCTTCGGCTTGGCTTTGTCCCCTTCAATTGGTTCATACAAATCCTTACAGTAAAGGATGTCTTCCATCTTTGGCTTCCAAATCAACCAATTCATGTTGTTAAGTTTAATCATCGTGCTAGGACTTCCTTCCATATTAATTCAAACACTAGATAACCACAATCCCAACCAACCAAGCTCTGATACCACTTGTTGGGCCACAAACACTATTATCTAATATATGAATTAATAAATAAAATATTATCTCAAAAACAAAAATAAGTCTATTGATGAATTAAACCAACACTAGTAATTTAAGAATGCACTAGTACCAAATTTCCAGCCAAGCAACCAACACCAAATTCAAGAATGTCTATGGAGCAATTTATCAAATACTTAGAGAGTAGGAATAAAATCACACAACAAAGAACACCCAAAAATTACGTGGTTCGGTGAGAAAAACTCAACCTACATCTACGGGACAAGCTCTGATCAATCCACTATATTAAATCATGAATACAATGGTTTTTCTATCTCAAGTTTATACCCAAAACAAGAGATTAACTCAAGAAAGGGAAAAATACAGATTTACCTCCAAAGCTTTACAACCCCAAGTTCTTACCACAAAGTCACCTTCAAACTATCAAGTTGAAGAAAAACAAACCCTCTTTGTAGCCTCTTGCTCCAACGGATTTGAGTGAGAAGTGGTGGAAGTAGGAAAAATAGCTTCAAGACCAAAACCCTTTGTTTCCCTCCTTTTCGTCTTTTGCTCTCTGCCTGATTCTCTTTTGTTCTCCCACACGGACTGCAAAGAGAAACATATAATATATATAGGGCAGATTTCTTACTGCCTAGGTTTAATGAGAACAATCAGCCTTTGGGCCTTGGGTTATTAGAGAACCCATATGGGCCTGGACTACAAGCCAGCCCACTAACCAACAGCTCTCTCTCATTGAAGCAAATCCAGGCTTTATGTAACGTACGCCAAAACTCGGCGACAAAACGAGGATCTCTGTCGGATACAATAGAAACTGGGGTTCCATGGAGTCTAACGATCTCATTAATGTACAACTGGCTTAAGGTACTCAATGAATCTCTGACCCGAATAGGCAAGAAATGTGCTGACTTCGTCAACCGATCTACGATCACCCAAACTGCATCATGACCCTGTCGTGTACGAGGTAACCCTGTGACAAAATCCATTGTGATGTATTCCCACTTCCATTCTGGCACTGGTAATGGTTGTAGTAAACCTGCTGGTCTCTTATGCTCTGCTTTCACTTGTTGGCACGTGAGACACCGTGAAACAAATCTTGCGACGTCCTTCTTCATACCGCTCCACCAAAATTGTCGTTTCAGATCCTGATACATCTTCGTACCGCCTGGATGAATAGAGAACCTAGAACGATGAGTCTCACTAAGAACATCTTCACGAATCTGACCAGTAGGAACGTAAATCCTACCCATGAATCGTACACTGCCATCACTAGAAACTAACCAACCTTCTGGTGCAGTACCCTGAGTTATCGAATTACGAATGGCCATGCACTCTGGATCGTTTTGTTGTGCCTCTATCACTCTGGTGATGAGATTTGGTTGTGCAACTAGATTGCTCAGATGAGTTGTGAAAGCATCTTTATTGGGGTGTAATTCAAAATCCTTGAATGCAACCCACATCTTCCACCGTTGAACTGCTAAACAGCTCATCATTGCTTGTGACTTCCTGCTCAAGGCGTCTGCTACAACATTCGCTTTACCCGGATGATAATGAAGTGAAAAATCATAATCATCAAGGTATTCCATCCATCTACGTTGCCTCATATTCAATTCTTTCTGTGTAAATATATACTTCAAACTCTTATGATCAGAGTATACATCAAATTTCTCACCATACAAATAGCATCTCCAAATCTTCAATGCAAAGACCACTGCTGCTAACTCCAAGTCGTGTGTTGGATAGTTCACCTCATGCGGTTTCAACTGTCGAGAACCGTATGCCACAACACGCCCATGCTGCATAAGAACGCATCCTAACCCTCGATACGACGCATCACAATATACATCGTAACCCTCACCACTAGTAGGAACAATAAGAACTGGAGCAGTAGTCAACCTCTTCTGCAACTCCTTGAAAGCTTCCTCACAAGCATCATCCCAAATAAATTTCGCGCCCTTCTTTGTCAATTTTGTCAACAGTGCAGCAATGCGAGAGGAATTATCGACGAAACGACGATAATAACCAGCTAATCCCAGAAAACTGCGAATCTCTGTAGCATTGGTCGGTCTTCCCCAATTAAGTATTGCCTCCACCTTTGCTGGATCTACTGAGATGCCTTTCTCAGTAATCACGTGGCCTAGAAACTTCACTTCATGAAGCCAAAATTCACATTTCTCTCTCTTTCCATATAACTGATGCTCCCTCAATATTTGCAACACTTTCCTAAGGTGCCTCTCATGCTCTTCTTGCGTCTTTGAGTATATGAGAATGTCGTCCACAAACACCACGACAAACTGATCCAAGAATGGTTTAAACACCCGGTTCATCAGGTCCATGAATGCTGCTGGTGCATTCGTCAAACCGAACGGCATCACCAAAAACTCGTAGTGCCCGTAGCGAGTTGCAAAAGCTGTCTTTTGGATGTCTTCCCCTCTGACTCGAAGCTGATAATAGCCAGAGCGCAAATCAATCTTTGAAAAGAAATGCGACCCCCTTAACTGGTCAAATAAATCATCAATGCGGGGCAAAGGATAACGATTCCTAATTGTAGCTCTGTTTAGCTTCCTATAGTCTACGCACAATCTGAAAGAACCGTCCTTCTTCTTAACGAACAATACTGGTGCACCCCATGGCGAAGTGCTAGGACGAATAA
Organism: Liquidambar formosana; assembly: GCA_039720395.1. NCBI lineage: Eukaryota > Viridiplantae > Streptophyta > Magnoliopsida > Saxifragales > Altingiaceae > Liquidambar > Liquidambar formosana. The sequence goes on from JBBPBK010000026.1 coordinate 281,927, forward strand.
AACCTTTACTCTCCAACTCTGAGAGCTGCTTTTTCAACTCTGCTTGCTCTGCAGGAGCCATCCTGTATGGAGCAATAAAAATAGGAGATGTGCCTGGATATACCTCAATGGTAAAGTCTAACTCTCTTTTAGGAGGTAGACCTGGCAACTCTTCTGGAAAGACATCTGGAAATTCCCGTACAACAGGAATATTTTCCAATTTAAGCTCAACATGTTCCTCCAACTCCAAGGCTGCCAATGAGCTAAGCAGACCTGCAATTTGAATACGGCGAGCAATCTTCTTCAATTGAGGAAAAGGAAGAGAAACACTTCTTTCTCCGTAGAAGTGTAAAATAGACCCATCCATTTTATGGAGAGTCACCTTTTTCTGGAAGCAATCAATAATTGCATGGTACGACGATAACCAATCCATGCCTAAAATCACATCATAACCAGAAATACCTAGAGCAATGAGATCTACCGTTAACTCCTGATCACCAATTCGAATGAAGCAGGAACGACAAATCACACTTGTTTGGATACCCACACCCATTGGTGAGTCAACACTGAGCACGTGTCCCAAGGGCTCAAATGTCAAACCCAAACGAGAAGCACAAGAAACATCTATAAAGGAATGTGTGGCACCCGTATCAATTAATACTCGAACCCATGAACTATAAAGAAAAAATGTACCTTCCACAACTGCATTTGATGTCCCAACACCTGGTGGGATCAAAGCGAACACCCTGCCTGTAGTATTTGCACTATGCCCTCCTCCTCTAGGCTGTTGGGTCTGAATTGGGCGAGTAGTCGAGGCTTGCTGAGATCCTTGTGATCGAGAGAACTGGCGCTGGTTTTGTTGTTGTTTCTGCTGTTGTTGTAAGCCAGATTGCATTGTGTGTGGAGGGGATCGTTGGTTCCCAAAAGATGGGCAGTCAATCTTAATGTGTCCTGGTTGTCCGCACTGATAACAAATGATTTGTCCACTAGAATTCCTCCCAGGCAGAGTAGGAGGTTGATAAGGGTAACTCCTTTGTCGCCCATCTGAGGACCCATAACTAAAACTACCACCGCTACCCTGACCTCGATTTACGCGCCGTCCTCCTGAGTGATACCCATCAGATTGCTGACTCTTACCCTGCTTCTGGCTAAAGCTCTGATCTTTCTGGTCCCCACTTCTAATTCTCTGTTTGTCCCTTATCTTCTTGGAGTCTTCTAAAGTCGCCTCCACTTCCGTGGCGCTGTCAACTAGCTCTGTATAATTTCGAATCCTACTTCCTGCAACAAGGTCTCGAATCTGAGGCCTCAATCCCCATTGGAACCTTTTTACTTTGTCAGCTTCCGTTGCCACGATAGATGTAGCATAACGAGAAAGTTCTGTGAAGCGTGCATCATACTCTGCCACTGAAAGATTCCTTTGTACCAGGTTAAGAAACTCTTGTAACTTCTTATCTCGATATGATTCTCTGAGATATTGGTTTAGAAACACACCCTCAAACTGTATCCAGGTCATGGCTCCCACATCTTGAGAGCGCACCACCTGCTGCCACCAAAAGTCACCATCACCCCGTAGGTAATGAGAAGCAAACTCTACCTTATACTCCTCGGGTATACCAACAATCTTAAGTAGCTTGTGGACCTCTAGAAGCCAAATTTCAGCTTCCTGCGGATTTGTCTCACCACGAAAAGTAGGAGGATCCATCCGCCGAAAATTCTGAAAATGTGTAGCCTTGGTTAATTGTGTGTCAGGAACTGCAGCTCTAAGAGTAGGCTGCTGAAGTATCTCATTCTGACGTTGCAATAGGGTAGTCAACTCCCGTATAGCATCAGTCATATCGCCCCTTTCTTCAGTATGAGGAGCGGAAACTCCACCTCTAGTTCTAGCTTGTGAGGTGTGAGAAGGCTCAGGAGAAGATCTATCTCGAGCACGTGGCATCCTATAAAAATCATTTAGTAAATATTCGAAACTATCTATCAAATACTCACGTTAAAAAAAAACAACTGGGATTGTGTAAGTTACAAAAATCACGTCAAAATGTTAATAAAATCGTAATATTCCTCTAATTTCTTGATGTCTACCCACAAGCATATGTATGATGCATGAGACACTTCTAACTCACCTAATTGACACATATGAAGTGCATGTAATCCCAATTCGGATCTACTAATGAGCTCTGATACCAAAAATTGTCACGCCCCGACTCGGAGAGTCGACACGTGGATAAAAGTCAAAGTAAAAAGGTGTACACGTGGATAAGTCAGAGTATAAAAGTTGCGGAAGACTTAGTCAAATCCACGTGTATTTTTTTTTCAATATTTTTAATAATAATGGTGCCAGCTCATCAATAATACCCAAATAATTAATATGAAATGTTATGCTCACACATCATGCCCATAATAATATATGGTCTCAAAATAATGCCAACATCCCTGGCACATAGGTTGGATTCAAACTATTCAAGGTTCATTAAGTAATAATGGTAATAACAATAATAATAATAGAAATGTCCATACATCAAAATAACATAGTCTCTATGTAATGCACGTGCATCTATCCTCATCCATGACTATGTTAGTATGCCACCTTCAAGTTCCAACCTCAGATTATGCCACTAGGCATCCGCCATCGGCAAACCCTCACTCATCACCTGATCATCTGAAATAATAATAGGATGAGCTGCAAAGCCCAATAGGAAATATGTGTGGATTCTATACAATTAATATATGTGCAGATACATGGTATATGAATTAAAATTATTTAATAACTCAAAATCAAATATCAGTCACAAATCAATGCTTTATGTGGGTTTTGAGTTAATTTCCCAAAATTCTCATAGTATCTCCAATTCCCAAGACTATGGGATCAAACCATGCATCAACCGTCGCTAATCACAGGTTACGTCGTCACGTCAACCCCCGGCTCAGCCAAGCACGAAAATAACCAACACCTACGCGGCGTTCTTCCTCGAGGGCTTCAGGGTCTTTCACCCAAGGGCACTTTACCCTGCTTGCTATTCGCGGAGTATTCTCAACGCAGGACACCACTTCATTGTGATGCCCCCACCCGTTTGATGCATACTAAGACCCAAGGTCCATATATCCAAAGCATTTTCCATCATTCAAATAAATATCCGAGTGTCCAAAAGTATCCATAAACATGTTTGATAAATTTCTAGAATTTCATTAACATTTCTAAAGCATTTCCAAGTAACCAACATTTATAAAGCATTTTTCCAAGATCCAAGTATCATGAAAATTCCACATATTTAACAGATATTTCACAATAACATTTAAACGAGTATATAACCATGTATCTTTAAGTAACAATATAAAACGGTCGTATCAAATGATATATTGAAGGATTTCCTAAATTTTGAACAAGTAATAAAAATATTTGGTTATAAATCAGTGGGAAAATCCAAAAATATCATTAAGGCATTTAAAATCACATTTATAGAACAACACCATATTAAATGTAAAGAAGCCACATTTCCTACCTCAATTGCGAGCAATACCAACCCAAAACCACGTGATAGACACTGACAATGCGAATGCAGCGTTAATGCTCCCTAGGGTCCTCCCGATGACCGATAAAATCTTATAATTATACATAAGTAATCTTTAGGTAAATTTCAAAATAAATATAACACACTCAAAAATTACTATTGGCCTTCTAACAGTAAACTATGGTCCCAAAATCTTCAAAATAATTTTTAAAACACTCTCTATAATTTCTGGGAATTTTCTGTAATTTTTGGAATTTTCTGATATTTTCTGGAATTTTTAATAAATATTAATTTGGCCAAAAAATCAAACTACAGTCAAACTTGGTCAAAATGATCAACTAAGGGTCCCACATGGTAGGGCCTTCCAAGACGAGTCCAACGGTCAAATTTTGGGGTTCATATGATTATCGTATGGCTTTTAAATGCGTGAGAACACGGTAAGGTACACAGATGCACCCACACAGGATCATAGACCTATGGGGTCATCTTCAACCTCCCGCGGGTTGAATTGTGTAACCGGGTTACACCGTGTGTTCAACGGGCCAACTTCGACGATTAATATCTCCCTTGTTTCTTAACCGTTTTCAGTGATTCAAGTGTCGAATCGAAGCTCATGCAGAGTACTACGTGCGACTATAAATTGTTCATTCAGAATCTTATAAAATCATATTCGTTTTTAAGCCTAAAGTTTCGGGTTTTCATGATCCAAAATTCTAAAATTTCTAAAACTTCAACCTACAGTCAATTTCTCTAAAATTTGACACGACCATTGTGTTCCTTGGTCCCAAAAACATAAAATATGATCATCCTTTCTAAGAATAACATAAGAAAATAAAATTGCATATACATATATATATATATACACAGTACGTGATATTTATATATATATATATATATATATATATATATGAAATCAACGATAGAGGAGGTGAGGATTTTACCTCACTAAGAGAGCTCCACGAACTCAGCCAAAAACCTCTACCAGACCACTCTGTTTTTTTCTCCTCTATTCTTCCTCAATTTCTCTCTCTGTTGCTCTTTCTCTAACTCTCTGTCTCGATCCCTCTATACATATAAATATAACCAAAGCAGATGCAAGTGGTGGGTGCAGCTAATGATCATTCTATACATATATATATATATCCAAAGCAAACGCAAGTGGTGGGTGCGGCTATGGGTGCGGCTAATGATCCCTCTATATATATATATATATATATATATATATATATATATATATATCTGAAGCAAATGCAAGTGGTGGGTTCAGCTAATGATCCCTCTATATATATAAATAATTCAGGTCATCACACCTTCTCTCTCTCTCTCTCTCTCTCTCTCTCTCTCTCTCTCTCTCTCTCTCTCTCTCTCTCTCTCTCTCTCTCTCTCTCTCTCTCGTTATGTAGGCTTTTTACTCGTAGCTATATGATACTTGCCTAAGGCCAATTCCGCTTCACACTTAAAAGGAAATATGTTTCATTCTTTTTTAGGATTTTAGGAATTTATAGCAGCATTCTGAGTCTGATGATTTCTTTCATTGGTAAGTTCAGTTGCTGCCCTTTGTTCTGTCAGAGGATTGGATAGAGAATGGAGAATAGAAGAGAATATGAGCGAGATCATGAGAGCTTGCCCAGACTAGGGCCGGCTCTATCTTTATAATGTTTCTTTGAAAGTGAAAGTACAAAAAAACCCTCAATATATCTCTCAACAGCTTCCATTCCATATTGAAGCTGTCCATTTCATTTGTTACTCTGGTAGAATGTTTTGTATGTGTTCTTTTTCCTGATGGTGAGTGGTTGGGAGTGGCATTGCTTGGGGTTAAAGCAGGAAGCAAAGCTGAAAGCATCCACTTAGCAACAAAAGCAGCAGCAGAAAGCATCCAAATCTAGCAGAACTTTATAATCAACATTTTCTTGGTTTCTTTCCTAGAGAACCCAAACCTAGCTGGACACTTGAAAGCTTTATGTGAGAGACTGCAAGGATTCTGTCTGATACAAAGTGACCTTTTAGATATCCTTCCTGATGTCTGGTGATGGGATTACGTTGTACTAATTTATTGTCTTATTGCACATCAATAGGTTTGAGGTGTTATGTTCAACTAGTTGGTGCTTGACACTCTTTAACGTCATTTGGGTATCAATAGTTGCAAAAATTGTCATGCATTATGAAAGATTATAACGTAGTGATCTTGTTTCTGGTTATCCCCTCTTCTTCTTTATTTCAACAAGCCTCAAGTATTACATGATTTACCAATCCAGCTCAGTTATTTATTTATTTAGTTTTTCTTTTCTTGTTCAGAACCTTTAAAGTGACTTCAATTGGAGTATAATTGCTGCAAGAAAGCTGAATAAGGTATGGAGATGTCTGAAAAGTTTACCATTGTTCTTTAATGTTGAAAGCTTGTATGCATTTTTTTCCCTGCTCCAGCGTTGTAATCAAGAGATTGGCACAGAGGTGGTCAGAGTACTTGTATGGAGTGTTGTTTAGACAGACATGGTTTAGTTATTTAAAATGCAAGCAGGTTATATCACATATATATGTAATTAAGTACCAGAATAGAAGTAGCTGGAATGCTCTAATTCTTTTTGAGTGAATATGTTAGATGTACAATTGATTCTTTCACACTCAAAGAAAGTTTTTCATAATCTTTTAAAATCATTATTTTATTTAATTATTGATTTTTATTTTTATTTGACAGACTAATTCACTGAATGACATAATGAAACAAACAAACTTCTGTTCTTCATTGATTGCTATTTTAATAGAGCTATTAACAACACTAATATGTCATTTTATAGTATCTGCTTGAAGGTAGCCAAAGCTGTAGCACCGTGATAAAGGCATTTGGATGATTGTGGTTGATCTAGGGATCAATTCTTGCGTGTTAACACACACACACACACTCACAAACACAAAGTTGCTTAATGATAGAGGAGGTTGAATTAGACCTGCTCCCATTTTTTTATCTAAAAAGAAATGAAGATGTGTAGACAAGGAAACTATGTACGACTCTATAACATGGTATCGCTAAAGGTAGCTTCATGACCTCTCCTAAGGTAGAGAGTTGTGAATCGAACTCACTTTCCCTGTTTTTCACTATTTTTTCCTCCTCTCCTCTGTATAAACCCAAGAAGATATATTTCACTTTCTTTACGTAGTATAAGAGTGTTTTGATTAGATAAGGGGATTTATCATGGAGAAGGAGCTAGTTGACAGATCATTGATGGTATCCATGTGGATAATGAATTGCACACGCAGGAACACCCTAGAAAGGATATTAAACCCTTTGATTTGGTTTGGTTTGGTTTGGTTTCATTCGATTATACTATTGCAATTTTCACGAGAATTTTCACATGTGGTTTGATTCGTCTTTTAAGCCCATGTTTTGTTTTGTAGTGGAATCAAGCTTGTTTTCATTGATTACAGAAGGGCTAATTCATGGGGGTTGTATCTTTAGGGGCCATTTTCATTTGATGAACTTAGGGGCTGATAGTTTTGTTTTTGTTTTTTTTCATTTGATTTGAGTTTGATGGAGGTTTGACGAACTCTCAGCTCTTTTGTAAGTGTCGGTGAGCCAGATGTGTTTATTTTCTCTATGGAACCTGAGATACATCGTTGGCTTTTATTTTCGTAGGCAGCAAAAGAGTTTTGGGATGCAACAGCCCAAAGTAGTGAAAGGCGACAAATAAAATCTCTCTATTACGGCAAATCTCTACATAACAGAAGTAGGTGAGCACTCTAACTTCATCGTTGGAGTGCTCTGTTTCGGGTCTTACTACATTGTCTGATTATAATTGGTCTGATTGTAAAATCCCATAAAGCTTAATAATATAGCAAAAGCAGGTGAGCTCCCAAGACCATTCAAATTTGAATCGGCGTGGATGACGTATGCATCAAGCTCAACTATGGCGATTGACCTTGCTTCAACCTCTAATGGGCTCTCACTCTTTAGAGTTGGTTAAAGATATCAAAGCATTAGGAAATAGGAAAAGAAAAATGCTTTGTTATTGATACCACTCATCAAACAAACTGCCACTCATTTTTTTTCGTTTTATATGCGTACTCACTTATCAAAAGAGGGAAAAAAAAAAATCAAAGCATTAAAAAAATGCTTTATAGAGAAAATTTATAAAATCTAATCTGGGCAAAGCCACCTTGTTATTGATGCCATTATTATGGTATAAATGAACAACTATGAACATAAAATAAGAACAACTTCGAATATATCCCCCTACGTTTCGAATCTGATTGGCCAATAATTTCACAAGGCAATACTGCAAATGATCGAACACCTACTTCCTCTTGGGTCATTCACTCCTCTTTCAGTCCTATCGACTTGCAAGCATATACAACTCTAAGCTTTCTTAGATTTTGATCTGCAACTGATCGAAATGGCTGAGGCTTTGCTTAAAATTGTGTGTGAGAATTTGAACTCTCTGATCATAAGGGAGCTTCGCTTGTTTTGGGGTGTCAAAAAGGAGATGGAAAAGCTTTCATCTACCCTCTCAACAATCCGGGCTGTCCTTGAAGATGCTGAGGAGAAGCAATTGAAGGATAAGGCCATACAAAACTGGTTGCGGAAGCTCAAAGATATAGCTTATGATTTAGATGACATCTTGGATGAGTGCGCCACAGAAGCCATGCGATTGGAGCCAGAAGGCCAAAGTTCTGGATTGATCAACAAGGTACACACTTCTTTTTTAACTTGTTATCATCTAGAAAAGGTCATGTTTCGTTTCAAGATAGGAAAACGGATGAGAGAAATTAGAGAGAGGTTAGATGAAGTTGCGGCAGAGCGGATGAGGTTTCATTTGCGTGAGGGTGTTGTGGAGAGGCGAGTTGAGGCCATAGAAAGACGCCAAACTTGCTCTGTTTTAACTCAACCACAGGTGTATGGAAGAGATGGAGATAAAGAAAATATTGTTGATCTTTTGGTGAAGCATGTAAGTAATTGTGAGGATGTCTCCATCTACCCTATAATTGGTATGGGGGGCTTGGGAAAGACGACGCTTGCTCAGCTGGTTTTCAATGATGAAAGGCTAAATAAGCATTTTGACACAAGAATTTGGGTGTGTGTTTCTGAGGATTTCGATGCAAAAAGGGTGATAAAGGCAATTATAGAATCTGCAGGTGGAATAGCTTCTGAAGCCACAGATTTGGAGCCCTTGCAGAGACGCCTTCGAGAGATGTTGAGTGGGAAAAGATACTTGCTCGTGTTAGATGATGTATGGAATCAAGATCAAGAGAAGTGGGATCGCTTAAAGTATGTACTAGCATGTGGATCAAAAGGCGCTTCAATTATTGTCACTACCCGTATTAAAAAGGTTGCATCAATTATGGGAACTCTTCCACCGCATCACTTGTCAGGTTTGTCAGAAGATGATTGTTGGTCATTGTTCAAGCAACGTGCATTTGGAAATGAGGTAGAAGAACGTCCAAACCTCATAGCAATTGGTAAGGATATAGTAAGGAAGTGTGGGGGTGTACCCTTGGCTGCAAAGGCTCTAGGAAGCTTAATGCGCTTCAAAAGGGAGGAAAATGAGTGGCTTTTTATTAAGGAAAGTGAAATTTGGAATTTACCACAAGACGATAATTCCATCTTGCCTGCCTTGAGATTGAGTTACTCTGATTTGCCATTAGAGTTGAGACAATGTTTTGCTTATTGTGCCATTTTTCCAAAGGATTCTATAATTAAAAAGCGATATATTATTGATCTTTGGATGGCTAATGGATTTATCCATTCCAATGGAAAGTTAGAGCCAGAAGATATTGGGAATAAAATATGGAATGAATTATATTGGAGATCTTTTTTCCAAGATCTGCGCAAAAATGATTATGGGGAGATTTTAAATTTCAAGATGCACGATCTTGTGCACGATCTTGCCCAATCTGTGGTGGCAGATGAATGCTGTATTATGGAGGGTGAGAAGGAAGCTAATGTTTCAAAAGGAATTCGTCATGTTAGATTGGTTACTAATTCAAAATCATTGTGTACGTTTCCGGAAGCTTTATATAAAGTTGAATCCTTGCGGACACTCCACCTATCAAGGCCATATGAGCTTTCCAATTACTATTCAAAATTTGGTTTTTTGCGAGTATTGGTGGCGAGTGAGACCAGAATAAGAATGCTACCATCTTCAATTGGCAAGTTAAAACATCTACGGTATTTGGACCTTTCTTTTACACAAATCAAAATACTTCCAGAGTCAATTTGTAGTCTTCAAAATTTGCAAACTTTGGATTTAAACTCTTGTAACAATCTTCAGAGCTTACCCAAGCAGATGAGACGCCTGAGAAATCTTCGACATCTGTACATGGATTGGTGTAACTCACTAACTCAGATGCCCCCTAAAATTGGGCAATTAACTTGTCTTGCGTGGTTGAGTTTATTCATTGTTGGTGAGAGGAGAGGTTTTCAGCTAGGCGAATTGCAAGGCTTGAATCTCAGAGGAGAACTACGAATCAAACACCTTGAAAGAGTTAAAAATCTGAAGGATGCCAAAGAAGCCAATTTGGTCAAAAAACAGAACCTCCGCTGCTTAAACTTGTCTTGGGAAAGTAACGGAGAATCTGACTCGCATGCGAATGCTGAAGATATACTAGAAGCCCTTGAACCTCACCCAAATCTTGAACATTTGTCCATAGAAGAGTATAAAGGTACCAATCTCCCACTTTGGCTGAGGAATCTAAAAAATGTAGTTTGCATTCGGCTCTCAAACTGCAAAAATTGTTTAGAACTTCCACTGTTTGGGAAACTAGCTTCTCTGAAGACTCTTGACATATCTGGAATGAATCATGTGGAGTACATCGACAATGAATCCAATGGTGGAGGGGTGAGAAGCTTTCCATCTTTGGAAACACTCAGCATATGGGATTTTCCAAATTTGAAAAGATTACCAAGAGAGGAAGGAAGAGAGCTACTCCCTCGTCTTACCAGGTTAACCATTGGCAAATGCCATAAGTTGACCTTGCCATGCCTTCCGTCACTCAAAGAATTAGTAGTGCGGGGAACAAATTATGGCTTGCACATTGATGTGGATGAGGTAATTTCTCTTGCAGATGGGATCCTGCGAAACCTCACTGCTCTTCAATCACTACGTATTGAAGACTTCTCCAAGCTTGAGTGTTTGCCAGAGCAAGAGCTTGGAGGACTGACCTCTCTCCAACATTTGGAGATTCGTGAATGTATGAAGTTCAAATCTTTGTCGGAGGGGTTGCGGAAACTCACTGCCCTTGCGAGGTTGGATGTTAAAAGCTGCCCGGAGTTGGTGGATTTGCCAATGGGCCTCACTTCCGTTCAACATCTGACCATGGCGGGTTGCACTACGTCTACAGCAAAACCTGGTGGTCCATGGATTCCCACCATTTGTTCTGAGTTGGTGGTTTTGCCAGAGGCCTTACAACATGCCCCTGCGCTGCAATCTCTACGTATATGTGGATATTCAGATCTAGCATCATTGCCTGACTGGCTGGGAACCTCACGTCTCTTCAGTCCTTATTTATTGAATTGTGCCCTAAGCTTGCATCACTTCCGACGAGCATTCAAAGCCTAACCAAACTCCAAACTTTGAGCATCCGTGATTGTCCTGAACTGGAGAGGCGATGTGAGAAGGAAAGCGGAGAGGATTGGTACAAGATTAATCACATACCAAACGTCAAGGTTTGTAAAAGCTGGCACCCATGGGAAGCGCACACTAGAAACGGTCGCACGCCATTGAAAAGAATGGCCAGCAGGTTTTTTAATTCCTTTCCCTGTGCTTAAATTCAAATTTACTCAAAATTTTTCCTTTTTCCTTCTTTGGGTGGATACATCTTGCTATGAGACTTCTCGTTAAGGATCCATCCAAGACAACCTTTTCCTGCATCCGCCGTGCCCAAAAAATGAGATGTTTTCCAATCTGATGGACCTTTTTTGTTCTGTTGGAGGTACTTCGGCTCTGTTTTTTATTGTGTAGTGTAAGAATTTTTCTTGTATGCATGCTAGATGTTTGGTTTATTGACTACGAGTTGGGTGTATTTGGCAGAAGTCTTGTTTCACTTGGTGCTGTCTTAATGGAGTACTGGGCTGTCTATTTCTGTTTTGTGGGTGTGTTGGTGGCTGTTGTTCTAATGGTGCATTCAATCATGTTTAATTCTAATAAAATTTTCTTTGCTCATCATAAAATAATAATAATAAAAAAATAAAAGTGAGATTTCTACAAGAAGGAAAAAGTCTACAATCCAATTTTTTTTTTTTTTGTTTGGTTAATGGGGAAAACACCGGATAAACCACCCCTCACATCGAGCCTTGTTGAAGAGGCCTAGTGGTTTATGGTTTGATACAATCGGGACCCAATAAGCCTCGTTGCTCTAAAGTCACTAACAATTGTGCGGTGTGAAGAGCTTGAATGATTGCCAGAGCAAGCAAGAGCTTGGAGGACAGACCTCTCTCCAACGCTTGGAGATTCGTGAATGTATTAAGTTTAAATCTTTGTCGGAGGGGTTGCAGAAACTCACTGCCCTTGCGAGGTTGGATGTTAGCAGCTGCCCAGAGTTGGTGGCTTTGCCGGTGGGCCTCAATTCCCTTCAGCATCTGACCATGGTGGGTTGGAATGAGTTTAAATTCATATCTGGTGGCCCATGGAATCCCACCATTTGTGTTAAGCTGGTGGTTTTGCCTGAGGCCTTACAGCATGTCCCTGTGCTGCAACCGCTACATATCTCTGTATATCCAGATCTAGCTTCATTGTTTGACTGGCTTGGAAACCTCACGTCTCTTCAACCCTTATCCATTATTGATTGCCCTAAGCTTGCATCACTTCCAACTAGATAGGCGAGGTGAGAACGAAAGAAGGGAGGATTGGCACAAGATAAGTGATGTAGAACAAATCTAGTTAGATTCCTAACTACATTTGCTTAATTTTCTTATTTTGTTTATTTTGTTTATTCCTTTCCTATTTTATTGTTTTCATAAGTTTAGTAGAATTCATTTTTCTAGCTTACTTAGAGTTTAAGTATTAATTCTTTATAAATAGGTTTGTAGATTTTCTTGAAATGTTTCCATTTTCTTATGTGGGTGAACGCATATTGTGCCGACACAGATGTGGAATAGTATGGATGTTTTTGGGTGTTGTGCCAACATGGAGAAACTGAGAAAAGAGAAGGGACTCAAGGGAGGTAGCTCTTGCCGAGCATATGTAGCTTAGATGGCATTTCCCATCCAATTGGGTGTGGGGGGTATGGGGGGATTGGAGGTCGAGGGTTTGACTCCCCGGGTGTGTGTTTGGGTGTGTGAGTTTCTAATAACGAGTGAAAAAAAATAATAATAAATAAATAAATATATATATATATATATATATATATATATATATCATAAAAATAAAAATAAAAATGGGGAGGTGGCTCTTGCGTTTTTTTTAGGGTAATGGAAGATGAATGAAAGACTTAGATTAATGGGCTCCACAACTTGGGTGCGGCCCCAATTTGTTCTGTGTCTTGTCTTGTGTTCCTTATGGGAACGGCTATTGCAACCCCCGAAAGGGTTAAGTTGCCCTCATTTTTTTTTAATTAAAAAAATTATTATGGAAAATTACCAAAAAGGGCTTAACCCTCATCCATCCCCTCTCCCACACCCCTCCTCACCGGCGACTCTCTCCGGCACCCACCCCTCGCCGGAACCCCGCACCCCTCTTCTTCCTTCCCCCTCTTCCCTCTTCTTCTCTGCCTTTTTTTCTTTTTTCTTTTTTCTTTCCTTCCCAGAACCACTCTCCCGCACCCCTCGCCGGAAAAAATGGAGGTCTTGAAAAGAAAACCTCCCTCGCCGGAACCCCGCACCCCTCGCCGGAAACCCACACCCCTCTTCTTCCTTCTTCTTCTCTGCCTTTTTTTTTTCTTTTTTTCTTTCTTTCCTTCCCAGAACCACTCTCCCGCACCCCTCGCCGGAAAAAATGGAGGTTTTGAAAACAAAACCTCTCTCGCCGGAACCCCGCACCCCTCGCCGGAACCCTGCACCCCTCTTCTCCCTTCCTCCTCTTCCCTCTTCTTCTCTGCTTATTTTTTTCTTTCCTTCCCAGATCTGACCTCCCTTGCCGGAAAAAATGGAGGTTTTGAAAAAAAAAACCCTCCCTCGCCGGAAAACGCACAGATCTGACCAACAAGAGGAGGAAAAAAAAAAAAAAAAGAAAGAAAGAAAGAAGAGGAGAAGAGGACGTCACCGTCGCCGTCCTCGCCGTTGCCATCGCCGGTCTTCGTCTTCCTCGCCGTCGCCGGAACGGGGCTGTTGGAGGGAGTGGGGTGGGTGAGGGTTAGGGTTATTTGAAAGAGGGGTAGGTTAGACTTTTTGGGGGGTGGGTATATATTTTTTTTGGGTGGGGATAACAGGGTGGGGCAACTTAAGCTTTTGTGGGGTTGCATTAGCCGCTCCCGTTCCTTATTTGTCACCTTAGTACGCTATGAGACTCTTGTTGAGGATCCATCTAAATAACTCTTTCCTGCATCTGTCGAGTCCACAAAATAAGAAATTATTCCCATTCTTCGACTATCTTGGAATTTCGGGCGTCTTCCAGCCTGATGAACCTGTTTGTTCTGTTGGAGGTAATTCGGCTCTGGCTTTTATTTACTAGTGTAAGAATGCATGCTAGATGTTTGGTTTATTGCCTATGAGTTGGGTGTATTTGGCACAAGACGTCAAGTCTTGTTTCACTAGATGCTATCTTACAGGAGGCCTAGGTTGTCTATTTCCGTTTTATGGGTGTGTTGGTGGCTGTTGTTCTTTATAGTGCACTGAATCCTCTCTAATTCTAATAAAATTGTCTTTGCCAATGAAAAAAGGAAATAAATAAATAAATAAAAAGTGAGGTTTGTAATTGTGTCCAAGGAGGACAGAGTCCACCAAACCACCCCTCACATCGAGCCTCGCTCATACTTAACTGGGCTGATGGGGAAACTCCATTCCTGCATTGCAAACCAATAATGAGCACTAGAACAGCAAACGAAATTAACATGATCACTATAAAGCCCTCCATTAAACATCACGTCCTCAAGCCTTTCTGGACTGAGATGCGTCCACGTCCAGCATAACGTGAATGCTATGTATGGGCTATTGGCACTGGGGAAGAAATTAAATTGTGTCTCTAGGCTTTATATATCTGTCACAGCCAAATGGTCTAAATGCACGTCTTCCATGATATATATTAGGAAGTTAGGCCATTTACGTTTTTGCCACTACAACAAAAACACCATATTGCCACAATACTATTGCAACAATAAAAATATAGAGGCAATTGAGTCAAGTATTGCAATGATTCCTTATTAGTCGTTGCAATAGGTACTAAAACATGGCATTTGTTGCAACGGATATATTGCAACAACACTAACTGTGGCAATAGGATAAAATTTTATCCCACCAATATTCTCATCAGTCGCACCATTAGCAACCACATCGACGTGGTCTGTTGCAATAGGTTGTCGCATCGATCCAATTTGTTGCAATACGTTATCGCATCGACTTCTTTCATTGCAATAGGGCTGGAATTTATTCCCACAAAAGTTTCGTTGCAATAGGGCTGACATTTATTCCCACAAAGCTTCACTTCGTTGCAGATGTCGGCCATGGCACCCCCAAAATTATAAAACTGCACGGAAACACACAAAATCAGTTGTGGGCAGACAAAGCCTAAAGTGGGTTATATATACTTGGCAAAGTCACATTAAGATGTGAATGTCACAACCATTCTGATCTCAAATAATTGCAAGATTTCAGATCTCTCTCTCTCTTCTTCTTTTCCGGTCTTCTCTTGCAACCAAACAAAGCATAAAAATATGTTGTCAGGTCAGAAACACAAAAAGATGGCTTATGCTTGGTGGCTTTGCCAATGGGGCTCACTTCCCTTCAGCATCTGATCATGGAGGCTTCGCATTCGTTTATAGCAACATCTAGTGGACCATGGATTTCCGACAGTTGTTCTAAGATGGTGGTTTTGCCAGAGGCCTTGCAACATGCCCCTGCGCTGCAATCTCTATTTATATATATATATCTGGATATCCAGATCTAGCATCATTGCTTGACTGGCTGGGAAACCTCAATCCTTATCCATGGAGAGTTGCCCTAAGCTTGCATCACTTCCGACGAGCATTCAAAGCCTAACGAAACTCAAAACTTTGTGCATCAGTAATTGTCCTGAACTGGAGAGGCGATGTGAGAAGGAAAGCGGGGAGGATTGGGGCAAGATAAATCACATACCAAACGTCCATTTTTATAATAAAACCGCACAGTAGAAACGGTCGCACGCCATTTACACACAATTTTTCCTTTTTTCTTCTTTCGGTGGATGCATTTTCCTATGAGACTTCTTGTTAAGGATCCATCCTAGACAACTTTTTCCTGATAAACGTTGAGGGTAGTGACGTGAGAAAGTTGCGAACTGGGGGAATGCTTAGTCATGGGAGAGAGGGGGAGAAAATGCTCTGTGGAAGAGGGAAAGAAGAAAGGGAGAATTACAGATTGGTCCGGCTAAAAGTAAGTAATTATAGTTCAATTTCATATGACTACTAACTTCTTAGTGAATGAAAAATAACTTAACTAAGGATGACTACTAACTCCAAAATCGGCAGTAGTAACACCACTTTTAGCACAATTTTAATTTTAATTTTAATTTTTGGTTAATTTTTTTTCTATAACACAAACACACAACATTATTTTTTTAAAAAAAATACTGTAAAAAAGTAAGACCATATTTTATACATGTACGGTGTAATAACCAAAAATATATATATGTGACTAATATATCGGGGGTAAAAAAGGTAGCCATGCTTTCACTCTCTCTAGGTATGGATACTCGTAGATCTGCAAAACCCGATCAATCCGAACCGATCCATAGCTATATGGGCGATTTTCAAGTGGTAATGTAGGTAGGTAGCGGGTTAAGATTTAAATTTTCACGGGGTCATGAGCGGTTTGTGGGTCTAAAAGTGAAAATCTGACTATAACCCACCCGTCCGCATTAGTGATTAGAAAAAGTATACACTACACAGGGGTGACCTATGTGTATAAAGCTTTTCATGGAAAACTTTTAATATAAAATTGAACCCATGTTTTTAATTTGCTTTGTGATTGTCCAAGCTTGAGATTTGGCTTTAGCAAAGTAGTGTTGTGAATATATTTACAGCGTATAAATATAATGAAAAGCTTTATATTTAATGTACATGGAGTAAGTTTATCATGATAAAGTATACAAGACAGTGTGCTAGGCTTGTTAAAATATATTTTTAATCACATACACAATATAGTTCAATATTATTACGAGTTCTCATGGTCAAATTTTATTGTCTAAAGAGTAATACTGCATATAATTATTCAACCATGCTACAAAGAATTTTTGATGGCCCAGCACAATCCAACACGTAAATACAATCTTGATTTTAAAAAATCTTTAAAGATACTGTGGTGTCATTACATGGGTAAAATGATTGGGTTTCTTAAACCTGTTGGTACCAAATGATGGACTTATTACATTTAACGTCTTAACTCTAAGGCTATGTTTGATAGGCCGGTTAAGATAAACATATCATTTTCATGTGTTTTGTATTCTTTTCAATCACAAGTATATCCGTAGGAATGGTTATATCCTCCATATACGAGAGATACAAAAACCAGTGAGGGAGGTGATATATTTTTATCTTAGGATACTTTCCCATTTAAAAGAAACATAGGGATATAAAAATATATCTCTAAGGGACCATCTTCCCTATTTCAAATAAAGCAACAAGAGGTTTCTTCATCCACCAATTCTATTATATCCAATCTTTTAATCCGACATACCAAATATGGCGTAAAAAGTATAATAAAAAAAAAAGAAAAGAAGAAGAAGAAGAAGAAAACTCCTTGCAAAGATTGTTGTCTGTGTGGGTATAAAGCATCTTGCACGGGCCGTTAAGGAAATAATCTGGACCGAAACCTCGATGTGAGTAAAACCTGGGATATCCATAATAGTTATAAAAAAAAATAAAAAAAATTTAAAAAGGAGAAAACTCAATTCTTCCCCTATTACTCATAGAGGTAGAACCCATTCTTGTTGGTAAACGGTAGGTCAAGAAATAACCTTTGGATCTCATGCATCAATAGGCGCATCACTACCACACATTGTTACACGCTATTATTGCTACTATTCCTTTCTTTTTCATTTTTCTAAGCAGAAAAGAGATAATTATTGCTACAATTCTGTTATTCCTTGTTTTCTTTTTCGGAATAGACTCCCTATGGATGATCAACTTCAAAAACAGGACTGCTCTATGGATTCTTGTTGTAGTTTATGCACCTCTTGAGGATGTCGATCTGTCACTTGTTCATTTCTTGTGACTTTGCTACAGATTTGTGGAGGTGGTTAGCTTCAATTTTCCTGGTATCTCTCCCTAGCCAGAATATTTCTATTTTGGATTTTTGGCAGCATGTTATTTCTCGTACTATGAGTTCCCAGGTGTACAATTTGTGGATAGCTGCGGTGTTTTTGGTGTTTGAGGCTATATGGCATTCTCATAATTCATGTCGTTTTGAAGGTCATAAGTTATTTCTCAAACGGTCTTGTCTTCATATTCTTTCTATGCTTTCTACTATCGGAAAAAGTAGTGTTGGAATAATGGATAATTTCATTTCTGATTTATTGATTCTTAGAGCTATTGGTGTTCAAGGTCTATATAGAAAGGCTCCTTCAATTATTCCTGTAAAGTGGTATCCCCCTCCTAGTGGTTGGATTAAATTGAACACGGATGGTTTAACCAAAGGTAATCCTGGGCTGGCTATTGCTGCTAGTGTTTACAGAACTAGTAGGGGTTTCGTTAAGGGGGGTTTTTAGTGAATTTTTGGGTGTGCACACTGCTTTCTATGCTGAATTAATTGGTTGAAGTTATTATTGGTATTGAACAAGCTTGGCATAAGGGATGGAGATACCTTTGGTTGGAGTTTGATTCTTGCTCCGTCATTTAATGTTTAGCTAATCTATCTTATGACCCACCGGACACCTCGATCCCTTAAAATTTGCTGGCTAAATTGCAGGTATTATTTGCAGAATATGAACTTCCGTTTTAGTCATATCTTTAGAGAAGGAAATGTTGTAGCCGATAAATGCGCAAATATTGGATTATCCTATTCAGGTTTTTAGCGGTGGTGGGCTTCTCCTATAGTGCTTACTACTCAACTATGTAATGACATGTATGGTCTCCCTACGTATAGGTTTAAACCATAGGGTGGTTTTGTGCCCTTTGTGAGCTAGATCGTACGTGGCATTTTATAAGCCACCAGGACTAGTCTTTTCTTTATTTTTCCACTTCTTCCATGTATTCTCTTTCTCTTCATTTAATAATATTCTAGCCTATAGTACATGATTTGGGAGTTACTAGGGTGCCAACCAATTAAGTTGGAAGGCTAGTTAATCCTATGAAGCATGAAGCACAATTTTACTATACTAGAGTTAACCTAGCAAACTGAAAACCTATTATTGGACAAGTAACCAATTCCTCAAAATTAATAGTAAAAAAAATTAAATTGAAATTCAGAATTCCTTTTCCCCCTAAAAGAAAAGGAAAAACGTTGTTATCAATGGTGGAGCCGCCTGTATGTGAAATCAAGAATGAGGAGGAAAGTAAAAAGTATATGAAGCTTCCACGAAATTCCCATGACTAATGAATTCTTCGCAAGGCATCCAATAACTAGAAATAACTAGTGTTATAGATGGTGAGATCGAATATGGTTTTCCATTTTATCTCTATGACAGACATTTTATCTCAATCCTTGAGTGAGAATTATTGAGATTGAATATGGTTTTCCATTTTATTTCTATGACTGACATTTTATCTCAATTCTCATTCCTTCAGTAGTGAGAATTATTACAATTATATATTGAAACAACTTTCAAAGGATAGAGAGACATAGATTGTGATTTTCAGAGGCAACCATTATTAAAGCCATAACGAGATATCCGTCACATTCTTTTTTCAAAAAAACTATATATTGCACCAATTTTTAAAAGATGTAATCAGAATGTGACTTAAAAATAGGCATTAGGTTATAATTAGCCATCATCCAAAAGAAAAGGAGGAATAGAATGCCTTACAACACCAGACTTCAGAGAAGATATTTGAGGTCCTTTCGAAGT
Source organism: Liquidambar formosana (assembly GCA_039720395.1). NCBI lineage: Eukaryota > Viridiplantae > Streptophyta > Magnoliopsida > Saxifragales > Altingiaceae > Liquidambar > Liquidambar formosana. The sequence goes on from JBBPBK010000026.1 coordinate 301,536, forward strand.
TCCTCCATACAAACAAATTGATTTCACATCACAAGGTTTTCCATCATTGCACAGAACATCTGAAATCTGTCAGGACCACAAAATGCAAATTGTGGTTAAAATTTTTAAGAAAGAAGTTCTAATGGATCAAATGAACATAATCAATTCATCCATCTCAGCAAGGCAACAATAGTAACTACAACACCACATGATCATTTCATCCATCTCAGATAATCTATTTCTTCATCTAAAGATTAGCAGAAACATTCAATTCAGTAAAGCTCCCCCACCCCCCCCCCCCCCCCCAAAAAAAAAAAAAAAAAAAAAAAAAAAAAAAGAGGAAAATTTGACTGTGTACTCATTTGTTGCAGACTTGCAGTATGTTAAGGAATGGATTTCCATAACTTTTTTCCCAACTTATGTGGCCACTAATGTGGCACACAATTAGAAAACATAACAAAAAAAAAGGGTGTTGATGTGGATGCAGCCACATAAGTTGGGAACAAAATTAGGGATCAATAGCAAAACTCCCAAAAAAATATGAAAGGGCCAAAGCCAATTACAGTCAAGTTCATAATACCATAAACAATAATGTCAAAATAAGGATGACAAATTTAGGAGTTTCTCCATAGAAACATTGATTTCACACCACAATGTTTTCCAGCATTGCACAGAACATGAGAAATCTGTCAGGACCATATAATTAAAATTGTGGTCACAATTTTCAAGAAGTTCTTACAGATCAAATGAACCTTACAAATACAGTATATTGAGAAAGATGAATAAATTAAAGAAGAAGGAAAAAAAATATTCAGCAATGCGACAACAATAACAACAACAACACAGAACCATATCATTTCATCCATCTCAGATAACGTACTTCTTCATCTAAATATTATGGTAATGTTCAATTGAATTATCAAATCCATACCTTAACATACTGCAACAAATGATTACACAGTCAAGTTCCTTTTTTTATCATTTTATTAAGAAAAAATAATTGAAAGGGACAAAGCCCACTACAAGTTTGTAATAGTGCTAGGAAATTAATTCGAAATAAGAAAGACAAATTTAAAATCCAGATTGTAGATATAAAAACATCGTTACGAGAGTGGCTCTGACAGTTTTGGAGAAGCAAGCATAGACCACGTAGACCAATTACTACTGGGCATTATGGGGGCATAGATCAAGGTAAGGCAAGCATGGAGATTAAATCTATTCACAAATGCAGTGTTCAGAAGAGCATTTACAATGTGTAGGCTAGGATAAGTTTAAGACATGAGAAGACCTTGATGCAGTAAGAAGCCATCAGCGCTCCAGTCCTAAATGAAGCAGATTTGGAAAAAGGGGTTATAGTGATAAATGATCGAGAAACCTACCCACATGGTTGTGTGGAATCCAACTCAAGAAACTTGCATGATTGGGAAATCTACCTAGCAACAATGAAACTGTGCTATCCCAGACATCTTGAAAAGCATAAAATTTTCATAAAAATCTACCATACAGCAGAGAAATTGAAATCCCACAATTCACATGCCATAAACAAGTTGCTTACACAAATAACACACGAATGGGTGCTAAACGAACATGTGGGTTATAAGGGTACGTACCTATTGAGCTAGTTCCCTTGTAGGTGAGAGTACAAGGCAAAGTGGGTTCACCCTCTTCGACATTTTACTCTTTCGCTTACTCAAAACACACCAAATGCCAATGTTTTACCTGATCCCCACAAAAACAAGATTACACACAATGAAACTCACATAGCAATATATATGGCATAAAAATAAAAACGCATCAATCCAAAAAACGATACCTGACCCAGTCGCCGCAATCCCGATAAAATCCCGACCGTCCAACAAAAACGGCCACGCACGGGATTGAATCGGCGACGGCTTGCTGAAATTCTTGCAGCACTCCAACACCTTCTCCGGTAGCCGCGACTCCGCGAACGATTCTAGCGCCACGTACTTCGATTCCTCCGCATTCTTCCCTGATACTACCACCTCCGCACCATCAACCCCATTACTTGCCGACTCAGCTTTACTATTGCTGATCAAGCAATCAGCTTTCTTCGATATCTCATCTTACTGGTCTTCAGCTTGCTTTGCCCCTTCTTCCTGGGTATCACTTTCTCTGCCGTTATCTCTATATGCCTCGTGCTTCTTCTTCTTCTTCTTCTTCCTCTGCTTTTTAAATTCAAATTTACACAAAATATTTCCTTTTTTCTTCTTTGGGTGGATGCATTTTCCTAGGAGACTTTTTGTTAAGGATCCATCCTATACAACTTTTTCCTGATAAACGTTGAGGGTAGTGAGGTGAGAAAGTTGCGAACTGGGGGAATGCTTGCTTGGTCATGGGAGAGAGGGGGAGAAAATGCCGTACGGAAGAGGGGGAAGAAAAAAAGGGGGAATTACAGATTGGTCCGGCTAAAGGTAAGTAATTACATTTCAATTTCATATGACTACTAACATCTTAGTCAATGACAAATACCTTTACTAAGGATGACTACTAACTGAAAAAGCGGCAGTATTAAAACCGCTTTTAGCACAATTTTTTTCTTTTTTTTATAACACAAGTAGACAACATTAATTAAAAAAAAAAAAAGGTACTGTACAAAAGTAAGATGTTTTATACATGTATGGTGCAATAACCAAAAATATATATATGGGACTACGTACATATATATCGGGGGTTAGAAAAGGTTGCCATGCTTTCACTCTCTAAGAAGGGATGCTCATAGGTTTGCAAAATCCGGTCAATCCGGTCAATCCGAATGAATCTGTAGTTATATAGGCGGTTTTCAAATGGTAATGTGAGTAGGTAACGGGTTAAAATTTAAATTTTCACGGGTTTGTAAGTGGTTTGTGGGTCTAAAAGTAAAAATTCGACTATTATCCGCCTGTCCGCATTAGTGATTAGAAAAAATACACACTAAATAGGGTGACCTATGTGTATAAAGCTTTCATGGAAAGCTTTTAATATAAAATTGAACCTATGATTTTAATTTGCTTTGTGATTGTCCAAACTTGAGGTTTGGCTTTAGCAAAGTAATGTTGTGAATATATTTACAGCGTATAAATATAATGAAAAATATACAATGGAATCATTCCATGGGTAAAATGATTGGGTTTCTTAAACCTGTTGGTACCAAATGATGGACTTATTACATTTAACGTCTTAAAATCTAAGGCTATGTTTGGTAGGCCGGATAGGATAAACATATCATTTTTATGTGTTACGTATTCTTTTCACATACGGGGTATATTATCCGTAGGAATAGTTATATCCTCCATATGTGGGAAATATAAAAACCAGTGAGGGAGGTTGTATATTTTTATCTTAGGATACTATCTCATTTATAAAAAAAAAACATAGGGATATAAAAAAAATATCCCTGAGCGACCATCTTCCCCATTTCAAATAAAGCAACTAAAGGTTTCTTCATCCAAAAATTCTATCATATCCAATCTTCTAATCTGACATACCAAATATAGCGTAAGAAGTAATAAATAAATAAATAAAAGGAAGAAGAAGAAAACTCCATGCAGAGATTGTTGTCTATGTGAGTGTACGGGGTAAAATCTACTCCCCAAACTTGATGTTGATAAAGGAGCTTGTCCTCGTGTTTGGACCTACACTCACAAGCTTAGAAACAGAGTCAAAGGGTAGCCCAAGGTGGGTTTTGGCTAAGCCCTCTCCAAAGCTCAAGTCAGCAACTATTTATGAAGAAAGAGGTAAGGAAGAATATGAATTTCAGAGGATTAGGGTACTGTAGCTTACCTCATTTGGCTGTATCGTATTCTTTTTATACCCACCTGTACGGACTGACCATATGAAGTCAGGTAACTGCCTTGGTTAGGTCAGATCTGACCATGGTTAATCAGTAACCGTCTGATTATGGTTTGTTGATCGTGGTTAGGCAAATAACCATGGTTTCCAGTAGCCGCTGTGTCAGGAATTATAGTTGCTGTAACAGTTTTGGACTGTAGTAAGATTTGGACTGTAGTGTGAGTCATACGACAGGTATCCCGAGATGAATGCAAGACCCCGAACTGTAAGATCACGTGAGTTGCAACGGGCCTGGTCGAATTACCTGTGCCACGTGTCAGTACTTTTGGTTTGAGCTCTCTATCCCGAGCTGGATCCTCGGTTCAGTGATATTCCCACACAATGAATATAGAGCATTTTGTACGGGTCGTTAAGGGAATAATCTGGGCCGAAATCTCGACGGGAATAAAACATGGGATACCCCTAATAATTAATAATATTTTTTTAGATATAAAAATAAAAATTACTTCAAAGGAGAACTCAATTCTTCCCATATTACTCATAGAGGTAGAACCCATTCTTGTTGGTAAATGGTAGGTCAAGAAAGAACCTTTGGATCTCATGCATCAATAGGCGCATCACTACCACCCATTGTTACACACAATTATTGCTACTATTCCTTTTTTTTAATTCTTTTTTCTAAGCAGCAAAGAGATAATTATTGCTACAATTCTGTCATTCCTTGTTTTCTTTCTTTCGTCAATTCTTACAATGGACGGGCATGCTAGAGGCAACCTAGCAAACTGAAAATCTTTTATTGGACAAGTAACCAAATCCTCAAAATTAATAGTAAAAATAAATTAAATTAAAGATCGGAATTCTTTTCCCCATTAAAAGAGAAGGAAAAACGTTGTTAATTATCAATGGCGGAGCGGCCTGTATATGTGAAGTCAATTAAGCATGAGGAGGAAAGTAAAGTATATGAAGCTTCCCTGAAATTTTCATGACTAATGAATGCTTCACATGTTGAGGACCTGTTATGTAAACAAATAGTATCACAGAGAAAGTGAACACTTAGTTCCCCTTTTCTTCTCATTGGACATTCCATAATTAACCGTTGGAAGGGTGACATAGCTACATCTCGCATAGGTGATACTAGCATTTTCCCATTTCATTTAGAAAAATAAAAATATAAAAAAAAATTAAATTAGAATATTTTGGACGATCATCGTGAAGGCTTTCATCTAATAGCTCAACTATATATCTAACATATAATACTCCCAGTTTAATTACTTGGATTTTGATTTGCAACTGAAAATATATGGCTGAGGCTTTGCTTCAAGTTGTGTGAGAATTTGAAATCTATATAAGATTTTAGTGGTTGATGAAAATTTTCATATGTTAGTATTAGCGTTATATTTGTTTATATGCAAAATAAGCTTATTAGGTAAAGTATCCTCGCCCATATATATTAGTTTCGATTAGATCAATACGCGTTGATATAAGTCATATCAATACCATGCATTGAAGGTGGAATATTCAACATTGGCCCAATGCCTAGGTTACTCATTCAATCTGATTTGGGTGGTGTTGAGGTAGACGAAGGATAATTTTCCCTCATGAGTTGAATAGTTGGGTGGATGAGAGAGGTTTGATAATACGTGGATGGGCTCCACAATTGTTAATACTAAGCCATCCATCAATCGGTGGATTTCTATGACCCCCATGTATTTATATAGTTTTATAAGAAGAATTGAAACAAATCTGCCAAATTCAAATTTCTGTAATTAGGTAAACTTTCAGCACACTGTTTTCTTAGAAAACGTTGGAATGAGGAAAATTTCATGAAACACAAAATTGAAGGCCTTCAAGTCTTCTTTCTAAAGCCACCGATTTTGTCCAAATCAGATATAGGAGTCAAAAGTTAGGGTCAGATTACTAGAACTTATTCAATCTGTCCAGATTTAGTAGCTAATTTTGAGGTTGCAAATCTCCTTACTTAGGCTTTGAATCCCAACTGCTAAAATCTTCCAAAAATTATTGGCCTAACCCTTACTTAGTCTCCATGTAATTCTATGCAAGTGAGGGACCAACTCCAAGTTACAATAATTGGCTTAAATAGATCCAATTATCATTTTTGGTATAGAATCATCAACCTCCTGCAATTAATTAAAAAGTTTTAAACATATCTATTAAGGCATAATTTATTAGTTGGAAAATATGAGTCATGGAGTTTTTTAAATGAATATTTTGTGATTATCAGTATACAAGTAATTAATATTGCTGCTAGAAACAATCATCATTGATGATTTACAAAGACTTTATAAGATCAAATTTGATATTATTAGTGAGTTCTTAATTACCTCTACAAAGACAAAATTGGCTTGGCCCCCGATTTGCTAGAACTCTTGCTACCAAATGGTGGACTCATTACATTTAACATCTTAAACTACAAGAAGTAAAAACAAAAACAAAAAATAAAATAAAATGAATTGACTTCTTAATTACCTGTACGAAGACAAAATTGGCTCAGCCCTGATTTCTTAGAACTAATCATTCTTAAATTTAACATCTTAAACTACAAGAAATTAAAGTTGAATCATTCTTACATTAAATTTATAAGAAGAATTGAACTAATCATACTTGCTACAATATAATTCCTTTTTTTTTTTCCACCCTCCTAATCAACAAAGAGTTAATTATTGTTACATTTCTTTTATTCATTGTTATCATCGATGAATTCCTCTCATTGGTCAATCTATAATTCCCATTGGCAGGGTGACAGAGCTACATCCTGCATAGGTGCTAGTATCATTTTCCCATTTGATTTTATTTAATTTTAATATTTTAGACAATTGTCGTGAAGGATTTCATCTATTAGATCATCTCGGGGTCATTCAGTCCAATTGACTTTCCATTGGATTTTTATTTTTGCAACTGAAAATGGCTGAGGCATTGCTTAAAATTGTGTGTGAGAATTTGAACTCTCTGATCCAAAGGGAGCTTGGCTTGTTTTGGGGTGTCAAAAAGGAGATGGAAAAGCTTTCATCTACCCTCTCAACAATCCGGGCTGTCCTTGAAGATGCTGAGGAGAAGCAATTTAAGGAAAAGGCCATACAAAACTGGTTGCGGAAGCTCAAAGATATAGCCTATGATGTAGATGACATCTTGGATGAGTGCGCCACAGAAGCCTTGCGATTGGAGCCAGGAGGCCAAAGTTCTGGATTGATCAACAAGGTACACACTTCTTTCTTAATTCGTTATCATCTAAAAAATGTCATGTTTCGTTTCAAGATTGGAAAACGGATGAAAGAAATTAGAGAGAGGTTAGATGAAATTGCGGCAGAGCGGATGAGGTTTCATTTGCGTGAGGGTGTTGTGGAGAGGCGAGTTGAGGCCATAGAAAGACGCCAAACTTGCTCTGTTTTAACTCAACCACAAGTGTATGGAAGAGATGGGGATAGAGAAAAAATTGTTGAACTTTTGGTGAAGCATGTAAGTAATTGTGAGGATGTCTCAATCTGCCCTGTAATTGGTATGGGGGGCTTGGGAAAGACGACGCTTGCGCAGCTGGTTTTCAATGATGAAAGGGTAAATAAGCATTTTGACACAAGAATTTGGGTGTGTGTTTCTGAGGATTTCGATGTGAAGAGGCTGATAAGAGCAATTATAGAATCTTCATGCGGAAGAACTCCAGACGCCTCAGACTTGGAGCCCCTGCAAAGACACCTTCGAGAGATGCTGAACGTGAAAAGATATTTGCTTGTGTTAGATGATGTATGGAATCAAGATCAAGAGAAGTGGGATCGCTTAAAGTATGTACTAGCATGCGGATCAAAAGGCAGTTCAATTATTGTCACTACTCGTATTGAAAAGGTCGCATCGATTATGGGAACTCTTCCATTGCATCGCTTGTCAAGTTTGTCAGAAGATGATTGCTGGTCATTATTCAAGCAACGTGCATTTGGAAATGAGGCAGAAGAATGTCCAAACCTCATAGCAATTGGCAAGGATATAGTAAGGAAGTGTGGGGGTGTGCCATTGGCTGCAAAGGCTCTGGGAAGCTTAATGCGCTTCAAAAGGGAGGAAAATGAGTGGCTTTTTGTTAAGGAAAGTGAAATTTGGAATTTACCACAAGACGAGAATTCCATCTTGCCTGCCTTGAGATTGAGTTACTCTGATTTGTCATTAGAGTTGAGACAATGTTTTGCTTATTGTGCCATATTTCCAAAGGATTCTGAAATTGGAAAGCAAAATATTATTGATCTTTGGATGGCTAATGGATTTATCCCTTCCAATGGAAAATTAGAGCCAGAAGATATTGGGAATGAAATATGGAATGAATTATATTGGAGATCTTTTTTCCAAGATTTGGGCAAAGATGGTTTTGGGAAGATTTTAAATTTCAAGATGCACGATCTTGTGCACGATCTGGCCCAATCTGTGGTGGCGGATGAATGCTGTATTATGGAGGGTGAGAAGGAAGCTAATGTTTCAAAAGGAATTCGTCATGTTAGATTGGTTACTAATTCAAAGTCATTATGTACGTTTCCGGAAGCTTTATATAAAGTTGAATCCTTGCGGACACTCTACCTATTGCACCCGACTGAGTCTTTCTACGACTGTTCAAAATTTGGTTTTTTGCGAGTATTGGTGACGACCTACACTTCCAATATAACAAAGCTACCATCTTCAATTGGCAAGTTAAAACATCTAAGGTATTTGGACCTTTCTTGCTCAAAAATCAGAACACTTCCAGAGTCAATTTGTAGTCTACAAAATTTGCAAACCCTGGTTTTAGATTATTGTCATAATCTTCAGAGCTTACCCAAGCAAATGAGACGCCTTAGAAATCTTCGACATCTGTACATGTTTGGTTGTGATAGAATAACTCAGATGCCCCCTAGAATTGGGCAATTAACTTGTCTTACGTGGTTAAGTTTATTCATTGTTGGTGAGAGGAGAGGTTTTCAGCTAGGTGAATTGCAAGGCTTGAATCTCAGAGGAGAACTACGAATCAGACACCTTGAAAGAGTTAAAAATCTGAAGGATGCCAAAGAAGCCAATTTGGTCGAAAAACAGAACCTCCGCTGCTTATACTTGTCTTGGGAAAGTAACGGTGAATCTGACTCGCAAGCGAATGCTGAAGATATACTTGAAGGCCTTGAACCTCACCCAAGTCTTGAAGAGTTGTCCATAGAAGAGTATAAAGGTACCAATCTCCCACTGTGGCTGAGGAATCTAGTTCTAAAAAATGTAGTTTCCATTCGGCTCTCGAACTGCAAAAATTGTTCAGAACTTCCACTCTTTGGGAAACTAGCTTCTCTGAAGACTCTTGACATATCTGGAATGAATCATGTGGAGTACATCGACAATGAATCCAATGGTGGAGGGGTGAGAGGCTTTCCATCTTTGGAAACACTCAGCATATGGCATATGCCACACTTGAAAAGATTATCAAGAGAGGAAGGAAAAGAGCTACTCCCTTGTCTTACCAGGTTAAGCATTTACAAATGCCATAAGTTGACGACTTTGCCATGCCTTCCGTCACTCAAAGAATTAGATGTGCCGGGATGCAATGAGGTCTTACTAAGTTCGATCTCAAACCTTCATAGTCTCACCTCCCTTTCGGTACGAGATAATAGTGACGTAATTTCCTTTCCCGATGGGATCCTGCGAAACCTCACTGCTCTTCAATCACTGCGTATTGATCACTTCTCCAGGCTTCAAGTGTTTCCTACAGACCTAGCAAGCCTCGTTGCTCTAAAGACACTAGCAATTGAGTGGTGTGAAGAGCTTGAGGGTTTGCCAGAGCAAGAGCTTGGAGGACTGACCTCTCTCCAACATTTGGAGATTCGTGCATGTATCAAGTTCAAATCTTTGTCGGAGGGGTTGCAGAAACTCACTGCCCTTGCGACGTTGGATGTTAGCAACTGCCCGGAGTTGGTGGCTTTGCCAATGGGCCTCACTTCCCTTCAACGTCTGTCCATGGCGGGTTGCGGTTCGTCTACAGAAATATCTGGACAGTGGATTCCTGACATTTGTTCTAAGATGGCGGTTTTGCCAGAGGCCTTACAACATGCCCCTGCGCTGCAATCTCTAAGTATATGGGGATATTCAGATCTAGCATCATTGCCTGACTGGCTGGGAAACCTCACGTCTCTTCAGTCCTTAGACATTGAGAAGTGCCCTAAGCTTGCATCACTTCCGACGAGCATTCAAAGCCTAACCAAACTCCAAACTTTGAGCATCCGTGATTGTCCTGAACTGGAGAGGCGATGTGAGAAGGAAAGCGGAGAGGATTGGTACAAGATTAATCACATACCAAACGTCGATGTTTGTAATACCTTGCACCGATGGGAAGCGCACACTAGAAACGGTCGCACGCCTTTGAAAAGAATGGCCAGCAGGTTTTTTAGTTCCTTTTCCTGTGCTTAAATTCAAATTTACCCAAAATTTATCCTTTTTTCTTCTTTGGGTGGATGCATCTTGCTATGAGACTTCTCGTTAAGGATCCATCCAATACAACTTTTTCCAAAAAATGAGATGTTTTCCAATCTGATGGACCTTTTTTGTTCTGTTGGAGGTACTTCGGCTCTGTTTTTTCTCGTCTAGTGTAAGAATTTTTCTTGTATGCATGCTAGATGTTTGGTTTATTGCCTATGAGTTGGATGTATTTGGCAGTAGTCTTGTTTCACCTGGTGCTGCCTTAATGGAGTACTGTGCTGTCTATCTCTGTTTTGTGGATGTGTCGGTGGCTGTTGTTCTAATGGTGCATTGAATCCTCTTTAATTCTAATAAAAAGTGAGATTTGTACAAGAAGAAAAAAGTCAACAATTCACCATTTTTTTTTTTTTTTGTTCGGTTAATGGGGAAAACACCGGATAAACCACCCCTCACATCGAACCTTGTTGAAGAGGCCTGGTGGTTTATACAATCCAGACCTAATAAGCCTCGTTGCTCTAAAGTCACTAACAATTGTGCGGTGTGAAGAGCTTGAATCTTTGCCAGAGCAAGAGGTTGGAGGACTGACCTCTCTCCATCGTCTGGACTTTGGAGATTCGTGAATGTATTAAGTTTAAATCTTTGTCGGAGGGGTTGCAGAAACTCACTGCCCTTGCGAGGTTGGATGTTAGCAACCGCCCAGAGTTGGTGGCTTTGCCAGTGGGCCTCAATTCCCTTTAGCATCTAACCATGGTGGGTTGGAATGTGTTTAAATTCATATCTGGTGGCCCTTGGATTCCCACCATTTGTGCTAAGCTGGTGGTTTTGCCTGAGGCCTTACAGCATGTCCCTGCGCTGCAATCCCTACATATCTCTGTATATCCAGATCTAGCTTCATTGCCTGACTGGCTAGGAAACCTCACATCTATTCAATCCTTTTCCATTATTGATTGCCCTAAGCTTGCATCACTTCCAACGAGAATTCAAAGCTTAACCAAACTCTAAAATTTGAGCATTGGGGATTGTCCTCAACTGGAGAGGCGATGTGAGAAGGAAAGAGGGGAGGATTGGCACAAGATAAGTCACATACCAAACCTCTCTTTGTATTCTGGGCCTCAAAGAGAAGTGCAGACTAGAAACGGTTGCACGCCATTGAAAAGAATGTCCGGCAGTGTTTTTAGAACCTTTTCCTGTGCTTAAATTTATTTTTGTTTTATTTTGTAATTTTTCTTCTTTCTTGTTGGGTGGATGCATTTTGTGCCGAGACAGAGAATGTGGATGTTTTTCGGTGTTGTGCCGACAAGGAAAGTTTGGGAGTTCAACCAATTTCGACTGTGACTCGTGTTGTGTTCCTTATTTGTTCACTCGAATTTTTTCTGTTGCATTCTCTGGCATATCATCAGATAATAGAACTAGCACAAATACAAGAGGGGTGGGTCGTGCGTGTTTTTTCGCATATCATCAGATGACTTTAATTTTGATTTAATCAAATCTTTTCTTATGTGCCCAAAAAATAAAATTGAATCCCGCATATGTCATGCCCAAAACAGAAGAAGTTAGTCCGATTGAGTTAAGTGAGGTTTGTAATTGTGTAAAAGGAGGAAACAGAAAGTAGGTTTTACAATCCACTTGCAATTAAGCAGCCTCACTCAATCTATTCAATTTCGTAATGGAAACTTATCCATTCTCTCTCTCTTAAAGAGAGTCCTTGGCATCAACTGGGCTGCATTGCTGCATTGTTTTGCGACCTTTATCATGTGTTTCTTTCAGCTTACTCGTACTCCTGGTATCACGCTGGTTATGGTTGCACTCTCTTATACGTGAGAAAATAGAAATAGCATGAACTGCTATAAAAAAAAATTTTAAAAAAACAAAAAAGGACGAAGAAGATGGTTACCGGTATGCTGTAAAGTCCTTAGAAGTTATACCAGAGACCTGAATAGTCCCCCCTACCATCAGGGGTTGGGGGTTTAGTGTTTGGGGCAAGACTAGCGCTTGGGCCTTGCTTCACAGGCCCTTGAGCCTTGGATCTGTTGGATTGCTGTTGGGCCTTAATGGGCTTCCCTTAAGGATCCAAAAAAAAGGTTTTTTTTTTATTTTTTTTATTAAGAGGAAAATTGAGATAAATGAAATTGATGTAGCAAAACATAGACTAGGCGGAAAAAAGGGAGAAAATCCACGCAAAGAGTATTTGCAGTAAGGGACTGCTTGAGAGGAACTAAATTGTGCTGTTGTAATCGTGACTTCACCATCCTCTTTCAGGCCACTTATCAACTGTTAAATCACATTTGCTATGCTAGATTTGAGCACCAAGCTAATACTCCTTCTATCCTGTAAAGATAGACAATTTTTGTTATTGTTTTTGTCTCAAAATGTTTATTTATTTTAAAAATTCAAATGGTAAACTTTTTGAATTTTCCTACACTACTTTTCATTATTTTAATAATAGTTTTAAACACAAACCCAATATCAAATAGAATAGGATATTTTTTAAAAAAATAGAGTTTAATAACTAACAAATAAATTAAATGATAGGGACTAGTAGGTTTTTTAAACTCCATCTTTTGTTAAACATGGCTTATAAGGAGATCCCATTTCTCAGGGGATCCCATTTCTCAGGGGATTAGCCATACCCAGAGCAGAAAAAGACCTGATCGTGTGGACAGGATTCGGCCACTCCAAACGTTCCCCCAAACACTCACATTTCAGATTTCCACATCGATTGTCTGATGTTTCATTGTTCCATTTCCATTTCCCACTTAACAGTCAAACCCTCTTAACTTAACAGATCACTCTACTCTCTCTCTCTATCTCTAGATATATATATATATATATATATCAACTCTATAAAACCATAAAGATCAGTCCCAAAGAGAAGATATATAACAAGGAAAGATGAGTGGTGAGATGTTTGAAGTTTCAGGTTCAGGTCGGGGACATCTCTATCCCTGCTTGGAGCTATGCAAGCACCTCGCATCCCGCAATTACAAAGCTACTCTCGTCATTTCCTCCAATCTCTCCTCAACTGTCCCCGATCTCACCCACTACCCACTCATTGAAATCGCACTAATCGCCGGTTCTTCAGGTCCGCCGCTGCCGGGATCTGATCAACTCCGGCAACAATCGGCTCTCGACCTTGAGGCCCACCTCTCCAAGCGGTCAAATTCCCCAGATATGCCCCACTCTCTCTGTGCCATCATCGACTTTCAACTGGGTTGGACCAAGGAGGTTTTTGGGAAATTCAATATTCCGATGATCGGGTTCTTCACGTTTGGCGCGTGTGCCGCTGCCATGGAGTGGGGCGCATGGAAGGCCGAGGTCGGAAGCATGAACCCTGGTGAGGTCCGTGGGCTTCCCGGGTTACCTGAATCGATGAACCTAACATATTCGGACCTTAAAAGGCGACCGACTGGACCTCCACATGGCGGACCACCAGGTAGAAGCCCACCAGGGGTTGGCTCGAATCAGCCACCAAAGGGAGGCGGTCCACCTAAACCGGGTGATCGACCACCGTGGGTACCAGCAATAGAGGGCTCAGTGGCTTTAATGTTCAACACGTGTGATGATTTGGAGCGTCCCTTCATTGATTACATGGCTAAACAAATGGGTATGCCAGTGTGGGGTGTGGGCCCACTCTTGCCTGAACGGTATTGGAAGTCCTTTAATTCGCTCATTCGTGATGGAGAGACTCGAGCACAGAAGCGTCCAAGCAACTACACGGAGGATGAGGTGATCCAATGGTTAGATTCGAAGCCACGTCGATCTGTTCTGTATGTTTCATTTGGTAGCGAGGCAGGCCTTTCCATGGAGGAGTGTCCTCGTTTGGCTGGGGCATTAAGAGATTCAACGAGGCCATTTATTTGGGTCATTCAACCTGGTTCAAGTGGTGTCGATTATTTCCCTCATGAGGGCGAGAGAGGTTTGATAATACGTGGATGGGCGCCACAATTGTTAATACTAAGCCATCCATCGACCGGTGGGTTTCTTTCACATTGCGGATGGAATTCCACAGCCGAAGCGATTGGCCGTGGGGTCCCATTTTTGGCATGGCCACTACGGGGCGACCAACACTATAATGCCAAGCTAGTGGTGAAACATCTCAAGGTTGGGTACATGGCCACATCAGGAGATGCGTCACAAATGGTTCAAAAGGAGGATATATTAAAGGGAATTGAGAAGCTAATGGGAGATGAAGAGACTTCTAATCGGGCAGCAGCGCTGCGCGCTAAATTCGAGTGTGGTTTTCCAGTGAGTTCTGAGACTTCTTTAGATGCGTTTGGGGATTTTATCCATCAAAAAGCAGATTAAGTACAAGTAATTGTAGTAGCCTTGTTCATTATTTAGTGTGTCGGAGGGATATGCCACTTTGGTCATTTTTAGGGGTGTTAATGGTTTTGGTTAAAACCGAGAACCAAACCGAACCAAACCAAACCGGACGGTTTGGTTTGGTTTTTTTGTCATTAGGTTTGGTTATGGTTTTAATTTTAGAAAACCGAACTCAATTGGTTTGGTTTTGGTTTTCAGTTTTCAAAAACCAAACCAAACCGAATTAAAAACCGAAAAAACCGAAATATATATATATATATAAACTTCAAGTTTGTAAATTCCCAATTCTAATAAGGGTAAAATAGGTAATGGGCTTGTTTTTGTTGATTTTAAGTTTCTTATTATTTTCCCTTTTTTAGATTGACATGTATTAAACTAGCTATTAATATTGTGTGTGATATTAACATATTGATATATGTCAATATGTTTCTATTTTGATACAATGTTTTTTTTTTTAGTTGCTAATGTAATGCTTTTATTAAAAATGTTTTTATTTGGAGTTTGGCATGTCATTTTTTTCATTTTCAATTATTTGTTGTTACTTGATGGGTTAAAACCGAAACCGAACCGAACCAAACCGAAATATAATGTAATGGTTTGGTTTGGTTTGGTTTTTTTATGGTATGGTTTGGTATTGGTTTAGGGGGAACAAAACCGAAGTATAATGGTTTGGTTTGAAATCTCTCCTAAAACCGAACCAAACCGAACCATTAACACCCCTAGTCATTTTATGTGTTCTTTTGTGAAATAATGAGACCAATTTTAACATCATAATGCCAGTTTCTTGAAGGCTATTGCATATGCTGCTTAATTCGAAACTTCCTCACGAATTCGAAATAGTCTAACAAATCCTCTAAATTGAATTTGGTCAGGCAGCTGAAGGATGTGTTCTATTGATGTTGATTTTTCTTGGACCCATCTGCAGATGCGATTCATTTGTAAAGGCGCCAACACATGCAAACGCATTCATTTGTAGACCAATTTTCATGGAACAACCAAACTAATTTTTTTCCTTTTTCTTTTGTACGTGTTATGCTACATGGATCTCTGATATAAAGGACAACCCCGCAAGCAGTTTTGGAATAGTAGTGTCGGGGGGCATTGTCCTTGTAATTGCATCAAGAAAGCAAAACCATTACGACTCCTTTGGCGGTGGTGTCACAGATGTGCAAATGATCCGAATTGAGTGGCCCCTTTTTGCTTGAAATAAAGGGTTTATCAGATGAGTTTGCTTTTGTAGACTACTGCATGTTGAATCGGATCAACCCAGTCCCACTTTACACCTATATTTTTTTTCGATAAGCCCACTCCACACCTATATGCAAGATATTTGTATGGGTGATCACATGCATCACATGCAATTTCACGGTGGCATTATTTAAAGAAAAGATCCCTTGAAGATGCCAAAGTGAAGAGGGTAAAGTTAAAGAAAATGAGGAGGCAAAGATTTGATTTGATTGAAAATAATTCCATCTCTAACACATTATTAGAAGTTTCATTGTCATCATTTAACTAATTTGATTAAAATTAAATTGTCAATGGTCCTTAGATCTAATGACATGTATCATCTTTATAGGAACGTGGGGTTTGCAGAGATTTTGATTTTGATTCCATATCGTATATTCTCCTAGTCCTACCAAAAAAAAAAATTTGATTAAAATCATTCAATCAAATTATTTTAGAAGGGATAATGTAATCAATAGTATTAACTATTTAGAGAATTTTAATAATTATTAGTGGATTAGACTGATCAGATTAACCATTGTAAGGGAAGCACAGGTTCTTCTTTGGGTCAATCAACACAAGTCTAGTATCGATAATTAAAGTCAATGATTTTTGGGTTTAATGACAATATCTTATTTCTAAAAGGATATAGAGTTTACAAAAATCTTAATTTTGACTTGATAGATGTATTCTTCTATAACTTGGCAAAAAAATAAAAATAAAAATAAAAAAGGGATTAGTTATTTTCTCTTATCATAGACTATGGCCACCCTCTATGCCACATCATTTCTTCAGAGCATGCCACTTCTCGCTGAGCATTCACACTAACAGGCTAACAGCACAGCACCCCTTTATTCATTACTCATCCGATTCTCGTATTGGACTTCGTTTTCATCATGCCTTCTTCCACCAAACAGTCAAACCCTCCGAAAGAACCACTTCTACCAGTATACCTCTTCTTCAACAGTTCATGCCTTCCTTCATACCCAAGTTTTCTCCCCTCATCTTCTTCCTATAAAAGCTAGTAAACAAACAGTATAAAAGAAAGAAAGAAGATCAAAGCTTAGAAAAAAAGACCATCAAAGATGACAGGAGGTGAGATTTTGGTGGTTCCATTTTTTGGGCAAGGCCATCTCTTCCCATCCATGGAGCTCTGCAAGCACCTCGCATCCCGCAATTTCAAAGCTACCCTCATCATTTCCTCCAATCTCACTTCCTCTATCCCCTCCTCGCTCCGCCAACACCCTCTCGTTGAAATCGCAGAAATTTCGGCTTCTCCGCCAATGCCTCCTCCTCAGCAGCCGTCGCCGGAATCTGACCCACTCCGCCAGCACCACCGCCATCACCAACAAATGGCTATTGGCCTTGAGGGTCTCCTGTCTACCAGATCCGGAACCCAGGGTTCCACCCGCCCCATTTGTGCCGTGCTCGATGTTATGATGGGATGGAGCAGCGAAATTTTCCATAAACTTGAGGTGCCGACGGTTGGGTTCTTCACCTCCGGCGCCTGTGCCGAGGCCATGGAGTATGCGGCTTGGAAGGCTCATGTTGAAGATATTCAACCCGGGGAGGTCCGTTTGGTACCCGGGTTACCGGAAGATATGGCTTTGACTTACTCGGATCTCAAAAGACGGCCTCACGGGCCTCCGCACCTTCAGGGTGGTGGTGGTGGAGGCGGACCACCTGGAGCCGGCGGACCAGGAGGGCCTCCCGGTTTTGCTCGACCTCCGGGTGGTGGTGGTCCACGAAAATTCGGCCCTCCTAGACCGGGCGAACAACCACCATGGGTAAATGAAGTGGAAGGTGCAATCGCATTGATTATCAACACGTGTGATGATCTTGAACGTCCATTTATCGATTACGTGGGTCATCAAATCGGGGTACCGGTTTGGGGTGTGGGTCCACTCTTGCCCGAAGAATATTGGAAATCTGCGGATTCAATTCTTCGCGATCGTGAATTCCGACCCAATCGACAATCCAATTACAGTGAAGATGAGGTGATCGAATGGTTAGATTCGAAGCCACGTGGGTCAGTAATCTACGTGTCATTTGGTAGTGAGGTGGGTCCAACCTTGGAGGAGTATGCTCAATTGGCTGTTGCATTGGAAGAGACTGACCAACCATTTATCTGGGTTCTCCAACCCGGTTCAGGTAGATCCGGTCCACCTCGCGCTCTTCTGGGTGGTCAACCCGGATCAGAAGCAGAAGAAGGTTACTTTCCTCATGGATTGGATAGCCGAGTGGGTAAAAGAGGTTTGATAATACGCGGATGGGCACCACAATTGCTGATACTGAGCCATCCATCGACGGGTGGATTTCTTTCTCATTGTGGGTGGAATTCTACGGTGGAAGCGGTGGGGCGTGGGGTCCCATTCTTGGCATGGCCCATAAGGGGTGATCAGTACTATGGTGCAAAATTATTAGTGAGCCATTTGAAGGTGGGGTACATGGTCTCTGCAGATTTGTCACGAGTGGTTAGAAAGGAGGACATTGTGCAAGGAATAGAGAGGCTTATGGGTGATGAAGATATCAAAAAACGGGCGGCGACGATTCGCGAAAAATTCATGCATGGCTTTCCGACGAGCTCTGTGGCTTCTTTGGATGCTTTCAGGGATTTTTTAACCAAAAAGCAGCTTAGTCACAAATAAATGTGAAATCCCACGTTTATATGAGGATTGTTCATTTTTGTGTCTTTCTATTGTAGGTTGAGAAAAATATGTGGTGGCTTACATTGATAAATAATGAGGCCTAAAGTTCATGTGGCTACCAATATTTATCTTGTTAAGGGTTTACTTGTATTTTGTGTTTTATGAATGAATTTGACTATTTTATTTATATTAAGGGCATGCTTGTTTGGCGGAGATGAGGGGAATCGGAATCGGATGGCATTAATGAGTCAATCGAATGGTATTAATGAGTCACTAGCTATTGAAATCTCGTTCCCTTCATGGGATCCGGATAGATTCGACCAAACAAACGTATCATAAAAGGATCCACATGGGATCCGGATTTACTGCACCATACATTAGTCATTGGATGCGCTCCACGTGGCAAGTGGTGCACCATACATTAGTCATTGGATGTGCTCCACGTGGCAAGTGAGAAAAACCAACGACTAGGTTTCAAAACCACCAAACCATATAAATCGTGTTAGACATGCTCTTAAACATATAAATCCTGGTATTCCAAAAAATTGATATAACTGAGTCTCTCTCACAGCTTGACAAATCAGCTAAATAAAAAATGAAGTATAATAAAAATAATCATCCGATTCCTAATCCATGTATATATTTAATTCCACCTTGAGAGAGTATCTGTCATTGGGAGAAAAGAAATCAGATATGGGACTTTTGGGTGTCGGAGAGGAAGACGCTGGAAATGTTGCCGTCTTGATGTAGATATTTGTTAGCGACTACCGCGTACAGAAGTCGGCAACCTATATAAAACAAAACAAAACAAGCTTTGCTAGGAAGAAATGTCTGATTTGATCTTTTGTACATCCTCAGGCGTAGACATAGGATGGTTCAAAAGTGAATTATGGCTATTGGGATGTGGTCTAATTTCAGTATTTTGTCAAATGCATGTTCAAATTTCATACCCTGATTTTCTTATCCCAAAACTTTCTTATCCGCAGCTATCTATCATAGATTTTTCTAGGATTTTTTTGTATGCTTGGACTGCTAAAGTTGGCCCTTTGAACCCCTCTGTAACATAAGCTAAGGCGGTTTGTTTTGGTTTAGATGCTGCTCTTAAGAAAAGTCTTTTGATGGTCATGCTCGAGGGCGATGTGACAATTGTTTTAGATCATCTTTAAGATTGGTCCAAGGCCCCTCCTTGAGAGCTTCAAACTTTGTCTCTGGAAGCTAGGAACCTATTGTCCTATTTCTCTATGTTGGTGGTTCACTCGTGTCCCTGTGTAGCCAACCAAGCTCCTCATCATTTAACTCAATGGACAGCTTCTCTTAATCTTTTTGGTCCCATTTCTATTTCCCAGATCCTAGAATTTATTCTGAATGTAGATCAAGAGATAAAAATTGCAGAGAATTCTACTTTAGGTCCCCTTTCTAATTAAAATATTCTTTTGCTTATAAAAAAATTTAAAAAAAAAAAAAAAAAAAAAGAGCACCAAACGATGCTCTAGTGGTGATGCATATGTGGGGAGACTGACTTAATTTCAAACTCTAAATAGTGGTTGTTTGAGCCTTTGAGGACAGCAAACTAAGAAAAATTTTGGACCCACTATTCGACGGAGCTCATTTCACGAATCAGATAGGCTAAAATCATTTCATCATTTAAAATGTCTCAAGTCTTAACCCTTTAAATCTCAAGTTTCTTTTCCATATGTGTCGTCAATTCAAGTGCATGATACAATGAACAATTTTATTTTACTGTTAAGACCCATACAAACGCAGGTTGTTTGGTTAAAAATCAAAAGGGAAGATAAGTTTGTCAATTGTTTAAAATATTGAACCACCTCCACCATTGAAAACAAATTAAGAAAATGCAAATCCTCCCAATCATTTTGTTTTACTTCCTTAACAAAATGCAAATATTTGGAAAAAAACAAAAAACCAAAAAAAGGACCAGATTTGGATGACTTGTTAGATTCTGGGAGATCGAGCTCTCTGAAAGTCCTCATTTCTACTCTTCACCATGTGGTTATAGAGTGTCTCAAATGGATTTTTAAGGTTCCTAGTATAGAACCTAAGAAACCACTAATCAATAATAAAAAAGACAAAAGAAAAAATACAAATTTTGAGCAACCTACTACTTGATTTGGCTCAACACAGAACCTCAAGAGTTGTCTGTCAGACCTGAAAAACTTGGTCAATTAAGGATAAGTTTACCTAGTTTTAATTTCACACTGTTTGATAAATCTATTTTTCCTACTAATCAATTCAGTTTTGTTACGAAAATAAGATATAAATATAGTTTTTTTTCAAACCAATTGTGATTTGATTTATTTAAAAATAAAATAACAATTATGAATCAAATCCAATCTGATCCAATTTTTAAAATTCTTAAACAAACTCTTATAGTTCGGATTTCATTTCGTCTGAAGAAAAGATGAAAACAAAATTTTTATTTTTAAAAAAAATCCAAAATTATTGAAAAATATTGTGGCTATGAGAATGCCTGGCAGTGTGGGATCGGGTCAACACTGGCACACTGCCTTCCTATTTGTTTGTGAGTGCACCGTCCACAGTCCACACCCCTTTTGCCCATCCTGCTGCTCACTGTGCTCAGTGGACCTCATCGTATATTAGAATAGTTTCATACATACATCATATAGATATATCCTTTCCAAATTTCCATGATATAGAACATGCCTTCCTGTACCGAACAGTCAAAACCCTCAATAGATCCACTGCTACCTGCAAACCCTCTCCGCCAATACCTCTTCATTCCTCTTTACCCAACTCCTCCTCGTCTTCTTATCAATTTCATAAACAAACAGTGAAAAAGAGAAGAAGATCAAAGCTAGGAAACAAAACCCATCAAACATGACAGCAGGTGAGATATGGGTTGTTCTATATTTTGGCCAAGGCCACCTTTTCCCCTGCATGGAGCTCTGCAAACACCTGGCATCTCGCAATTTCAAAGCCACCCTCATCGTTCCCACTTACCTCTCTTCCTACGCCCCTTCCTCCTTCCGCCAACACCCTCTCGTCGAAATGGTCGAAATTTCCTTGTCTTTTCCTTCTCCGCCCCCGCCGGGATCTGACCCATTCAGCCACCACCACATCCACCAACAACTAATGGCTACAGCCCTTGAGAATGTCCTGTCTTCCCGAATCGGAAACCCGGGTTCGACCCCACCCGTTTGTGCGGTGCTCGATGTCATGATGCCGTTTAGCAGCGAGATTTTCAAGAAATTTGACGTCCCCACAGTTGGATTCTTCACCTCCGGCGCATGTGCGGCTGCGTTGGAGTATGCAGCGTTTGTGGCCAACGTGGAAGATGTCAAACCCGGAGAGACCCGTTTGCTCCCTGGGTTACCCGAAGAGATGGCTTTGACGTGGTCGGATCTTAAAAGACGCCCTCGCAGGCCTCCACCCGGTTTTGCTGGCCCACCAGGTGGTGGTGGTGGTGGTGCTCCACGAAAATTCGGTCCATCAACACCCGGCAAACAACCACCGTGGGTAACCGTAGCAGAGGGAGCGATTGCCCTGATGATCAACACGTGTGACGATATTGAACGTCCATTCATTGATTACTTGAGTAATCAAATCGGAGTGTCGGCTTGGGGTGTGGGACCACTCTTGCCCGAAGAGTACTGGAAATCGTCTGGTTCGCTTATTCGGGACCGTGAGATCCGGACCAAAAGACAATCGAATTACACGGAGGATGAGGTAATCCAATGGTTAGATTCGAAGCCACGTGGGTCTGTAATCTACGTGTCATTTGGTAGTGAGGTGGGTCCAACTATGGAGGAGTATCCCCGATTGGCCGAAGCATTGGAAGACTCCAACCGGCCATTTATCTGGGTCCTTCAACCCGGTTCAGGTAAATCCGGTCCACCTCGTGCTATATTTGGTGGTAAACCCGAATCAGAAGCCGAAGAAGGTTATTTTCCTCATGGATTGGATAGCCGAGTGGGTAAAAGGGGTTTGATAATACGCGGGTGGGCACCACAATTGTTGATACTGAGCCATCCGTCAACGGGTGGGTTTCTTTCTCATTGCGGGTGGAATTCTACTGTGGAAGCAATTGGTCGTGGGGTGCCATTTTTGGCATGGCCCATTAGGGGTGACCAATATTATGATGCAAAGTTAGTAACGAGCCATTTGAAGGTTGGGTATAGAATCTCAGAGGACTTATCACAAATGGTCACAAAGGAAGAAATTGTGCAAGGAATAGACAGGCTTATGGGTGATGAAGAGATCAAAAAACGAGCGGCGACCCTCGGCGAAAAATTCATGCATGGCTTTCCGGCGAGCTCTGTGGCTTCTTTGGATGCCTTTAGGGATTTCATTAAACGAAAGGCAGCTTAGTCTTAGTCAAGTGGGATCACTTAATGTATGTGATTAAGCCTGTAATATGGACATTGATATGCTTTAACACAATTATTAAACCAAGTAACCACTGTGTTTTAAAAAATTGATTTTTTTGTGGGGGGTGGGGGTTGTGACTATCTGTCTTTATCCTGAAGAATTTTATTAGCAACTAGCACTTGCAAAAGAAGGCAAACATTGATCTCTTAAAACGAGTGAGGGAAGCAAAGTCAAACTCAAATCTTGTACATGTTCAGGCATAGACACGCGTGGATGGATCAAGTTAAAAGAATGCGATTGAGGTCAGATTGTGTAGGGTGTCGGTACTGTGATTTGAAATTCGATCTGCCGGTGAGGTCCACAGTTGGTCACACCCCACCCACCAAAGTATCTTCCAGCACGTCTCACAAAGTCCCAATCCTTGCCACTGTGCCAATATAAAACAAGATATAAAAGTCTTGTCGATATATGGTTCCACCCACAATTCAAACACCTCTTTATTTGCATTTTATTCATGATCGATGATAATTATGACGATGAACAGTATGGAACAAATCCTATGGTCCACCTCTTTATTTGCCTTTCATTCATGATGATGATGATGATGATGATGATGATGAGCACATGAATTGCCACCACATCAAAGTCTGCTTTGACGTGTTCCCACTTCCCTATCCTCCCCACCAGTGACTCTTCAGATGAAAAAGCATTTGAGGATTTTCCCAGGACGATTCCCTTCATAATGGGACTCCACATGATCCATGCCATTTGTGTCTTACCAAACGGTCCAAACTTTTTTGTACACAATTATACATACACTCCCCACCGATAGTCTTTTCTTTTAAAATTTCCCTTCTATCCAAACAAACTTTCCTTCCTTCGTTTCTTCACTTGTCAGTACACTTGTACTAGGATATTAGGAAGACCCTCGCTTTGAAATTTTCTCTCCATCCAAACACAAGCTTTTCTTTTTTGATCAAAAAAGTAGAAAACGATGTCAGGTGAGGTTCTGGTGGTGCCCAAAAATGGCCAGGGCCATCTCTTCCCATGCATGGAGCTCTGCAAACACCTTGTCGCCCGAAATTACAAGATTACCCTCATCATTGACTCTGATATTTCCTCCTCTGTCCCTCCCTCTCTGCGCCAATCCTCTCTCTTTCAAATCGCCGATCTCTCCTCTTCTCCGGCTACTTCAACGTCATCGGGATCTGACCCACAACCGCCCCACCTCCGCGATCAGCAGAAGATGGCTTTCGGCCTCGAGGCCCTCTTGGCCCGCCGAAAATCCGAAGACCCGTCTTCGACTCGGCCGGTTTGCGCTGTGATTGACCACATAATGAACAAAACCCAGGAAGTGTTCTGGAAATTCGACATCCCCACGGTGATTTTCATCACCTCCGGCGCGTGCTGGGCCGCCATACAGCACGGGGCGTGGAAGATCCAACCCGCAGATATGAAGCCGGGTGAGGTCCGAAAGCTCCCCGGTTTACCCGAAGATGTGGTGCTAACCTATTCGGATCTTAAACAACGGCGACATTGGCTTCCTCCCAAGTTTCGAAGTGGTGGGACCGGTCCAGATGGATCAAAGGGTCGCGGTTTTAGGGGCCCGCCTTTTCCGGGCGAACCGGCTCCATGGGTGGCAGAAGTGGAGAAGTCCGCTGCCATCTTGATCAACACGTGTGATGATTTGGAGCGTCCGTTCCTGGATTACATGGCTAATTTAACGGGTAAACCAGTCTGGGGTGTAGGCCCGTTATTGCCGGAGCAATATTGGCAATCCACGGACTCACTCCTTCGGGATCAGGACATCCGACCCACCCGCGAGTCGAATTACACCAATGATGAGATCATTGAATGGTTAGATTCGAAGGCACCTGGGTCGGTAATGTTTATATCATTTGGTAGTGAGGTGGGTCCATCTATGGAGGAGTACCCCAAGCTGGCGGCCGGGTTGGAGGAGTCGGATCGTCCGTTTGTATGGGTCATCCAACGGAGATCGAGTGAACCGGGTAGAGACCAACCCGATTCAGAAGGATATTTCCCCCATGGATTGGATAGCAAAGTTGGTAAAAGAGGTTTGATAATACACGGATGGGCACCACAATTGTTGATACTGAGCCATCCATCGACGGGAGGATTTGTATCACATTGTGGGTGGAACTCCACAGTGGAGGCCATTGTTCGTGGGGTACCCTTTATGGCATGGCCCATTAGAGGTGACCAATACTATAATGCCAAGTTAGTAGTGAGCCATCTCAAGGTGGGGATTATGGTCTCGGACGGTTATCCGGCTGATATGGTTAAGAAGGAGGATATAATTAAGGGGATTGAGAAATTAGTGACTAATGAAGAGGTCAAAAATCGGGCGGCAGCACTTCGAGGCAAGTTCGAGCATGGTTTTCCGGCGAGCTCAGTCGCTTCACTGGATGCTTTTGCTGATTTTATCAACCAAAATTCTTGTTAGCCCATAAATAAAACGTGGGAATTGTTGTTGGTTTTCCCCTGCATTGGTGGAATTGTATTCCACTTATCTTGGTTTTCATGTGATGCTGAGTTCCTTGTTTTTGGAAATAATTATCAGATGTTTTTTGGGAATTAGGATATGCTTTCCCAGAAGAGGTGTTAATTTTTTTTCGGAATTTTCTTTTGGCATTGAGTGAATGAGTTTTGCTAGACCAAATCATAATAATAATAAGAAGAAGAAGAAGAAGAAGAAATTTGGTCAAAAGTAGTTTTGCCAATTCTGTATCGAACTTTCTCAAAATCCGGAATGATGTTTCCATTATTCTGTGCGGTCCACTCTATGGTTTAAGAACGCGACCCACTAAAATGATTTGGGGGTAATTGAATTGGAGCTACGATCCCTGCCCAAGACACCCTTCGAGTGCACCTCTGCTCCCCCACTAAGCAAAATGAAGCAAATTCGGTTGAGGATGCGGGGATGAGGGAAAAAGACCCGAAGGTCGAACAAGAAAGATTTTAGCGCGCCCCAACGGCGAACAAACCTACGAGCAGGGCTTTATTGGGGACTAGCTCACTTCTGATTATTCGCAATGAGCTGTTATTCCTTCCTGAGCAGCAGCACTCTCATTCTTGCAGTTGAATCCAAAGACCAAATAAGGTAGTCCCACATTTAATCTGGAACCATGTCAGGCGGACACTATACACTTATTGAGTAGGTTAGTGAAAAGTATCTGCTTCGAGTAAATTGCAAGATCATTTCACAATCTCAAATGATGTAGATTGCGCTGGTAAAAATATGAAAGATAAACAACGAAAACAAAAATTTGCAGGGGAAGCGGAAAGTTAACCAGCCTCTGTAAAACTTCTTTGCAGTAGGGAAAAACATCATACCTCTCAACATGAGAGAGATGTCGAGAAACCAATAAATTTCATCCTGGAAGCTAAACTTTGAATTGCAACAAAATAGAAAAACAAAAATTCACTTTTTACTAATTTTATATAGTGAAAAAAATTACATTTGATAACACTAACAACCATATTCCAGTAAATTAAGAAATGGATTGAATTGTAGTGGGAATGGAAACACTTGCATATCTGAACAAATGATTTCTGTATAAAATCAGCAGAGGTCAATGGTGTGACTCAGTTGGATGGATCTGGGACCAGCTTTGGGACTATAGCAGATGACAGCTCTACATGAGAAACACGGACGGCACCAATCAGCCGCTCTGGCAACTCATCTATAGTATTTGCCTGCGAATGAAATATCATGCCACCACTTCCAGGTCAAGATAAATAAGACAAAATTTTGATGACAAAGAATATAACATCATAAACACAATCCTGCAAAAATAAGATTGGGCAATTACTTGGAAATGTAACTTAGTTTGCCAAAAATAATTCAGGTACCCATCCTTGTTTCGAAAAGTACACAAATCCATTTGCCTGCTAACACTAAAACACCCCTCCTATATGACACCACCACTGTGTTATTAAATACTTCCTTCTATATGACACCATTACTGTGTCATTAAATACTTCCTAAAAGCTTATCATACGAATAATTAGGACATACATGCCCTGCTATTCAAAATAAAATATTGCCATTAAAGTTTAGGTCAGAAAAGAAAAATTCATATGGAGATATCCTTTCAAGCAAGGGTAAAAATCATCCTTCAATAAGAGAAGCTAAACTTCAAGCACTTTTGTTCTAAAGAATGATGTCAAAATTATTGAAAAAATGTAGTGACATAAGTGAAAAACATTGTAACATACAGTGTACGTATGACAAGCAAATTAGAATGGTGTGATTTTAGAATGTGGGGGGTATTTCAATTATTTATGCCAAACTTAAAAGGTCCTTACTTAAAAATTAATAATCGGCTCAAACAGATTATGGGACTAAATCTGTGCCCCTTTAAGTTGAGCAGGCTTGAGTTAGACTTAGAAACTTTAATTAAACATTACATGGTTAGATCCCCTATAACCCATCCCTGGCACAAATGTGTGTTACAACTTACAACCTATGACTAATGTAGAGTCTTTCCAGTGAACAGAAGTTGAAAGGATCACATTTATTTAAATGGACAGACCTGTACAAGAAAAGCCATATCAACCACCAAAGTTGTAATTACGCCAATTACAAGCCCCAAAACTCCATTGGCAACAGTAGAAGAACCAATGTCAACATCAATCTGCAGAAAATGCACCATGTTAAAATATTAACGCTTTTAGTAAATCATCTCTACAGTAAGGTCATCTATTATAGAATATCCAAGATCTTTACTTCTAAGTACTTGGGACCACGGATGTAATTGCAGTCGACCGCTTTTCCCAATAAACAAGGAGTGCTTCCAACACTCTGGCGCACAATCCATGAGCCCTGCATCATTCAACACTGAAAATCAAGATAATGCACTACATACTATAGTCAAAAGGAAGAAGGAGATAAAGTCAAAAACAGTAATAGAAGGAACACCCTAGTCAGGACGAGGGCAATCCGGCAATGAGAGCTTTCCGATCCAGGATTAGGAAAAATCAACCTCATTGGAGATAATCCTAACATTGAATCTGCATAGATTTTTATGGACTACCCAAAATCTACATGTATATATCTCATCCCTAAATTTCAACCGAACAACGAAACCACTGTGGGTGCACGTGTGCATACATGATGCAGAGGCAACATTTCCTACCATCATGCTACAAGTGGCAAGCCATGTTTTTCGGCCCGCAGGTATATCTCTACTGGAAACCAACGATCAGTAGATCCTGAGGTTGCACATTGAGCGGGGTTAACCCCAAACCCAGCCACCTAGACGAAACTAAAGTCTGCCAGCCCAAAGTAAGCCTTAGCTATGGATCCAAGAACCTGTGACAATGGAATAGGAATACCAGAGCTATGATTACCTAATCAAGCCTGCTGTACTAAATGCAATTCTACCGCTAGTGATTCTTATCGCATAAGGATCATCATAGAAAGATGAAGCGTGAATAAACAATGAGGTTTGTCTTCTCTTATTTTTATTCATAAACAGAGGCAATAGCAATTCCAAGTGGTCCAGTGGATTAGGCCATTAGTAACCTAAAGGAGTTTGATTTGCCATGTATGCGAGTGCTATACTAATAACATAAAACTTTGATTCTCTTGGTTCCTCTAGGTCAGTGCCTCTATGGTTAGACCTTTGTGATTTGGAAAAGTCCTTTAGAAAAGGTGGTTACCTAGGCTCTAAGAGGTAATCAACAGAATCCAACAGTCCTGACATCCCGACTTTAGCGTTCCACCAAAATTAGAAAAACCAAGACAAATACCTTGGGAACTGAGGGGATGAGCTTCAGCCTACTATTGCGGAACTCATCATCACCATCGACAAATCGTTGCAAAAGGGATCCAGGTACTAATGCCTTCGTCACAAAATAAAATACCATACTGTAGTGCGTAGAACCAGGTACCTGTAAAATACAATGTTATTTCTCTTCCAACCTCCAGATACATAAAGGTTAAAATTCATTATCAGCTGAATGAAAACAACTTACTTGCAGATTTATAATCACAGAGAAAAGTCCTTTTTCTGAGGCAACCTACACAATTATAAACAAAACTCATAAATGTATATTACAGCATATAAAGAAAATTGCAACAACTTACTTGCATAAACAAAGTCTCTAGTATACTTACGATCTTTAAGAAACTTTAAAGTTGTCTAGATCATAAGAAACTGAACATATAGAGTAAAACTCAGAGAAGACTATTTTAAATAAGTGATTACTGATTCAAATAAAACTAACAGATTCCACTTGTCCAGTGATTATTGATACAAATTGGGAGGGCTTATTTCCACACCTTTTTTACCTGCATCCACACCCCTCCATGAGTAAAAGGTGTGAGAAAATAAGCCATGGAGGGTGTGGATGAAGCCAAAAAGAGTGGAAATAGGCCCTTCAAACCAACATATTTCACTTGGACAAAATGAGCTTATATATAGGCAGAATGTAAGCAGAGCTTCCTAAGACAAGTAACATCCAAATTCAGATAATCCACAGTCGAATTTACTCATTCAGTCATAGAAAGAAAAAGGGAACCCCAATCAAGTTCGACACCCACAATGTGCCACATGATCATAAGCTACCAGGCACTTACTAATTCAATACTCAATAGACTGGTAATTCTAAAACTACTCTTAACAACACAATTTTTATTGGACGTGATAACCTATAATAAACCATTGACCTTGATCAGAGTCCATTAGATTAAATCAGAATTTCTGAGAGCTTCTACTCTCCAACAAGGCAAGAATGAAACAGATGGCTAAGGCTATAAGCAGCACGCACAGGCTATGGCAGGTCAGCTTAAATATGATGACAAAGATTCTTTCAACAGAAGAAGACATTAAAAAAAAATTATAAAGTGGTTCATGTGTATCACAGAATATATTTTTAGTTCTACAGCCCAAATCAAAAGTAACAGAGGAAAAATTAGTGAAAATCAATAGAACCAGCACCCATATTCACGGTTTTTTTTTTAATCTATTTCAACCTAGAATCCATCTCATAAACACAATACAGTTTGGGTAGTGAAGAGGAAGTATCATAGGGTTTGTAATTTGTTACAAATTTGAAACTCAATCATTGAGATCCTGCCCAAAAAACCTGACTCCATAGATTCTCATTCCATAATTGATTAAAAGAATCCATTTTTCAGACCAGATTACAGTTTGGCTAGAAAAAAAAAAAACTACTAATGCGGGGTTGTATTTGCATGAGTTCAAATCTAGAGCTTAAATCATTGAAATCAAATGATTATACACAGAAGTACAGACACGACAATAGAAGGGCACCAAAATGATATAAAGAAGAACAGGGAGCCAGAAAGACTAATCTATACTAATATAGAAAACGTTTGGGTTATGGTTGGATGTACGGGGTGGATTAACAAAAAGTCCCTAACAGTTTTAAATATGATAGAGGTTAACAGCGTTACAAACGTTTTTTAAGCAAGGAATTCTAAATTAACTCCATCTTAACCACCCACTATCCTCTCATTCTCCTTTCTTGAACGTTACTTCTCCCACCTCTATCATAACCACCTTCCATTTTCTCTCCTTAACCACTTAATATTAGTTTTTGCTTTGAATTTGAAATCAAGTTTTTATCTTTTATAGCTTTTGTCAATATTATTTTTTGGAAGATCTTTGTCACTTTTTTTTTTTTTTTGTGTGCGCGCCAAAATCTAGTATAGCCACAATAGCACTGAAGCATTTTTAGCAAAGAACTGAAACAAAGTGGAAAGTAATAATAACACCACAATGATTGACTACATCCTACAGTAACGGTGCTTGAATGGTCTATGCACAAAGTGGCTCAAAAGAACATTATTTGAACTTCAAAAACAAAGACGAATGACATGGCGTTCAGACAGTAAGATCAAATAATAATTTTTCTTTTCCTTTTTTAAAAGGAAATCTAGGTTGTAGACTTAGCAAACACAAAAAAAAAAAATATTCCCTCCATACCATTCCAAAAGAATCTCTTATGAACACTCAAAGTCTCAAGCTTCATGTCAATTTAATTTGAATTTCAAATCTTAACCTATAATTGCTTAACAACATGAAAACTAGGTTGTAGACTTAGCAGACACATACAAAATATTCCCTCTATTCTACTTCAAAACAATCTCTTATAAACACTTATAAATCACTTCAATTTCAATAACACCCTTTACTCATCTACAACTACATTTTAATACAATGCCCAAAGTTCTATCCTTTTCATGAGCACCTTGAAAATACAAGACATGCTATATGACTCCCAAAGGATAAGTGTAGTGATCCAGAGCATTGATCCCTGTGGATGGGTGGGGTTCTAGCTAATGTGATGCTGACCTATGTCAACTACTACTGATAATACTGACTCGGATTATCAGTCCTAAGGTGTACTTGTCAAGAGGTGAATGTAAAACAGTAGTAATATAGTCCTTCTGAAATACTAAGTCTTGTAATTCTTAGAATGACTATAGAGAGTAGGCGTTGAGAGAAAGAGTAGGGTAAATGTAGAGAATGCCTATAGGGAGTGACAATAGCAAGTACTTGAGTTCTGAGCCATATTTTAGAATTCTGACTTAGTAAATGTAATGTAATTTGATAGTTGGTTCTTTGAAACAAAGTTGTATAGCAAGGTTTTGCAAGTAGTATGACTTAGAATTATTTTCAATGATTAAACAGTTTTTCCATCTTTTTCATTGTAAAGAATGAAGGCTATTTACAATAGAAGGCTAATAGCAAGGATTGATGTGGTTGTGACATGTGTCTCACATGTGGTTTGCATTAATTGGACCAAAATCTAGTCCAATGCATGTAAGCCAAGCGTTTGGGCAAGAAATTAACACTTGTATTGAAATGGACACATGTCATCATAAATCTGGAGATTTGTGGGTTTAGCAAAGAAGGATTGACACATATTCTAGATAGGTGTGAAATATTATTGGCTGGTTTAAAGGTCCAATAGGAGTTTAACACCTACCAATTGGTGGGTGAATTTGGTTTTGACATGTGTCTTGAATTGATTATGGACACATGTAGCAAAGTTACTTACTCCCCATTTCCCTACAAAAGACCAAAGCAGAATGTCATGTTTATGACTGCCCTGGTTAGCCCTCACTCCAACCACCAAACCAAAATCTCTCAAGTCATTCCACCAGTGCAATTCAGGTAACGTAGCGTGACATCTTAATTGCCCAAACCAACATCAAGTCTTAAGATACTATAAGACTTCCCTAATCCTGTCACAGACTTAGGCAGGCGTCAAGCGTCAGGATGTATACCAGTTATGGACAAGGAGAACACACTAGTCTTGGAAGGGGAAACTTCCTTCAGACGAGGCGCTTCCTTAACGCATACTAAGTATCTTGTAATATATAATGATGAAATAGGCATACCTGGGCTTTATATACATCTCAAGTAGCCTTACTTTTAATGGGAGAGATCTCAACCATTAGTTATAAAGGCGTCTCTTCCTTAAGACGTCTCGTCCTTAAGGTGTCTCGTCCTTAAGGTGTCTTATCCTTAAGGCATCTCTTCCTTAAGGCGTCTTGTCGTTAAGGCGTCTCGTCCTAAAAGCGTCTCGTCCTAAAAGTGTCTCGTCTTAAGGCGTTTCTTCCTTAAGGCATCTTGTCCTTAAGAAGTCTCTTCCTTAAAGTGTCTTGTCCTTAAGGCGTTTCTTTCTGAAAGACATTACGTCCTTAAGGCGTTTCTTCCTTAAGGCATTTCTTCCTTAAGGTGTCTTGTCCTAAAGGCGTTTATTTCTGAAGGTGTTATGTCTTTAAGCACATATGTTCTAAGTTTCAGACTTAATTTCCTTTTTAGTATTTCATTCGAAAATCAACAATTTATTCAAAGTGTAACAATTTATGCCTGAGGCAATGTAAGCACGAGGTGGCACTTCAAGCATGAGGTGTCAAACACGGGGTGACATTTCAAGTATGAGGCGTCAAGCAAGAGGTGTCACTTCAAGTATGAGATGTTAAGCACGAGATGACACTTTAAGAACGAGGTGTCACTTCAAGTATGAGGTGTCAAGCACGAGGTGGCACTTCAAGTATGTAGTTGTTTATGACTTGCCACGTGGCGAGGTGCTTGACGTGCTTATCACTAAATTTCAACCACGTAAAGATAAAAATTATATAAGCATTCTGCAGAATTTCGTGACATGCTTAATGTGTTGCAAAAGATATACAGATGACCACATGGAAAAGTGCTGACATGGTTGTGATGTATCAACAATCCCAAAGTTCTATCCAAATCTCAGCAAAATTTAAACTACAACCTTATACCCATATGTAGCAGTATTACAAGGGTCCAATATAGTATCGACGACTTAAATTGGAAAAAAAAATTCACTAAAGTTGTTCTTCTTCAATGATACTGGCCCACATAGTTATATATCATTCTTATCATCTAAGATCATACCTTCTATGCTGATAAAATTTCATCTGATATTATGGCTGCGGTTGCGGCCGTTGTTATCACTATCACTATCATAATCATCATTTCTATTTTTCCTCTTATCTCAATTCTTCTAGGCATAAACTTGAGATCATAGGATTGTCTCACTTTAAATTTTATTCTAACTGATTTTGAAATTTCTAGCTAAAAACCTCACTTTTTTTTTTTTTTAATTTTGTTCTTCATTCTTTCTTCAATTAACTATTTATAATTTTTCTATTGGTTGCGCTTTACCAAATACAATAATAATAATAATAATAATAATAATAAATAAGCAGGAAAAGAGTAGCATATAATACTTGTGCCGCACAGCATTGACGCCTAGCAACATGGTCCATTCGCTTTGTGTCCTTGAACCAATCAACAGCAACGAGATCCATGAGATGCTTGCCTGCAGGAATCTTCAAATACGTATTCCAAACAATGTAATTAGTGCAATCCTAACAACGTCATAAGACATTCCAAAAGACTCATGGTACATATTTAAATGAAACAAGCAAAGGATCAACAAACCTTTGTCTTGTCATAACAAAAATTCCTGCCACGAACTCTGAAGTTGTTTCCATCAGAAATTCTCCAGCAGTCACGACCATTATCACGGTCATCACGTCGTAGGTTACCCAAAAAACATGACAAATCAATTTGATCTGTCCGTTCTTCTTCCAAGGCTTCAATTCAGGAAGAAAATCAAGATTACAAGTTCCAAGTGATTTTAAATATATAGATCTACTGTCAAATGAATAATCTCTAAGATAGTTTTCATTTACCTGTTCTCCTGACTTCATTCTCAAGCCTAGTTGAGTATGCCTGGAAAATGTGCACACCTCAAGTTCAGAGAGTAGGGGAAGAAGTAGAAGAAGAAGAAGAAGAAGAAGCACAGTGTTACACAATTACCCAAACCTCTTGTTCTGCCTCAGCTATTTGAAATTCTTCATCCTCATCAGAGTATTCATCCAACATCATAGAGTTTCTATTTGCAACACTCATTTGATCCAGAGAAGAGTTAGGATGAACAGAAGACTCCTGCAGCTTTTGACTCTTCTTTGAAGAAACAGAAACTGGGGCCATATTGACCATCACTGGAAGTCTTGGAGGAGCATTCCTTTCATCCGTTTGGGAAAACCATTCGCGCAGGCCTATCATAGAAGAGGAAAAAGGATTCAATTAAAGCAGAAAAGTGAGTACATCATGTTGACAAAATTCCTCCAGACTGAAAGAAATGTGAAATAGGGACAGTTTTTTTAGTACAAACATATATATACATATATATATATATATATATATATTGATAAAAATCATTATCAATTTACTATTAGTACCCATATTACAAGGCCTTATACCCCTTGTACTTCTTGTTCATCTTTCTAACATAAATGCACTTCCGTCAAAATCAGAATGAAATCTATGATGCAAAAGGGTCAGAAAAAACCAGAAAAGATTATAAGAATTTAGAAAATGCCATGCACCCCAACTCTTCCAGGCCTCAAATCCCCCAACTATCTCACATGGGTGTGGGCCCCACCCCCATGTGAGAGAGTTTGGGAAATTGAGGCCTCGAAGAGTTGAGGCACATAGCATTACTCTAACAATTTACAGGAAGATAATAAGAAACATGGCAAAAATATTATGACAAACACTTTCCTATAAAATAGACTGCATTGCACCAAGCATAAAGTATTTCCATAACTATATTTATTAATAATTGCATAAATTAGTTGCTTGGCCTCACTATATAATAATTATCATCATCAAACACACGATTAGGGGAACAAGAAGCTGTACAGAACAGCAACAGCATTTCTCCAGTTCCACTACTTAGCCCACACTGTGACTGGTTAAAATTTATATCATGGGACAAGACAATCTAAATTAATGCAAATTATTTATTCAATACAAAAACAATCCATTTGATTGCCAAGACCCAAATTAATTTCTTTTCCTGTCTTCTCGGAGAGAATTATTATCATAACTATTATATTAGAATTACAATTGTATAGTAAAGAATGGAACAAAAGGAAATAGGATGTAAACATGAATAAAAGGCAATGTAAGGGTCTTTAAACCATCAATGTAATACAATTGGCAACCACATTCTATCAAGAATGAAATAAGGAAAAAACTCACCAGCCACACTATTTAACATTTGAAGGAGACAATGTTGCTGGAATGACGAAATGTAACCTGCACCCCACCCTTTCAGATCAATTTGCATAAGATGCTGCACCTGCGTTCTAGGCCTCCCATTCCGAGGTTTTAGAGGAGAAATGTTGAATCCTCCACCTGAGAACATTATAAAACATGATGTTAGCAAGATGGCTTTGGCAAGAATTTTTTCTTTATTTTTTTTTCTTGATTAGGATTATATTCCTAAAACCTTGGAAAATAATCCTTTATCAAAAGCCTTTATGGCTTGGCCAGAATTATTTTCCTGAAATAAAAAAACTATAGATCTTAAAAAGTCTTTATCCCTTGGATTCTCAGCACAACCAAAGAAGAGGAAATGGAATTTACTCTCGACATGGGCCCGCACAAATCCTGGTTGTGGACCACAGTTCTCATGCTCCCTAGAACGGAATAACACAACTGCACAATAACAAAAACAAAACAGGGATATTTCTGATATAATAAACAAAAAGTTAAAAATAAACAAATAAATAAATAATAGAGGACAAGAGAAACACTTGCCATAACTTCCATCATCATTTCGCCGCCAATAACGCACATAGCAAAGGTCACGAGGCCACACAAACCTGAAAAAGAAAAGATCGAACAAAAACAAATGCCTATGGCTTAAAAGAGGAGGCCTAGTTTAGAAATTTTCTACAATTTTTGAGTCAATGAAATTAGCAGGCTGATAATAATGATGATATGTTAAAAATGGATAAGAATCCAAGGTTCCCACCAGAGAACAAATAAAGGGAGGAAACGTATAAAAAGAAGTTAAAAAGTATTGCACACTCAAAACATTAAAAAAAAAATTGTATAGCAAACATTCCACAATGAATCCATGCCATGCCCAAAAGGCTGCCCTGCAAACCAATTCTGAGCAATAGTAGGAATTCACTCTCTTCATCCACTAAGAGTTCAAACACAGATTAGCTACAAATTTTAATGAGAATAAGTGCATGACATAATTTTCATAAAGTAAACTGGTGGGTTTTTTTATAAATTTTAATTACTTCCAAGGACCTCGGTGTTTCCTTTCTGTTGTTAGAGAGAAGACAGATTGAACCCAAGTTCAGCAACCTCCTAGAGTCAAGGTTCATAGCCTCGTCCGAGATGGATGAGATCTCGCCGGGTTAACCCGGTCTCATTCAGGGGCGAGACGACATCTGAGAACGAATCAAGTATATAGTAGGGTTTTATCTTTTTTTAAAATGAAGTCTTAATGAATACCCATCGATCAAAACATATACTTAATTGTTGATATGTTATGTTTAGTTGTGTTATTTGGGATTATTTTTGGTATGTAAACCAAATTATAGTGTGTTTTCAAGTTATAGTAATGCGCCAGGCCTATTTTTTTTTTTTTTTTTTTACCATATGATGCATCACAAATTATTTGTTTTGCTTATTTAATGGTTCCAATATGGTTGTCCTATTTTTTCTGATTTTTCTATAATTTTTTTGAATTTTTTAAAAATTCTTTAATGCGTAAAGTTATGTCTCACCCGAAACGCGACGAGATGGACGAGATCAAGATGACTGAGACAAAAACATGACGACAACCGAGACCAAGACTTTGAACCATGCCTAGAGTTCAAAAAATGAAATTGTGGCCATATTATATGTGGCACTATGGCATACCTTACACATCCAACAAGCCAAGTGAGAGCACCCAAACATGCTAAACAAGAAAGCACACTTCACTATTTGCATAATAGCACAATATTACCCTTTATCAAGTGTATTGTGCCACATGATTCCTATGAGCTACACCGAATCAAGCCAAATGCCTACATAAGGCAAACGAGGCCTATCACATGCCCTAATAGCCCACTAAGAGTCATTTATCAAGTATATTTTGCCACAAGATTCCTATGAGTCTTGTTATGTGTCCGTGTCCATGTCCATGTCTGTGCTTCTTAGGCATATACTACTTTAGTATATCAGGAAAAAACAAAAAAAACAAAAACAAAAAAAACAAAAACAAAAAAAAAAAAAACCAAACAGTAGATAGTATGTAAAACATAAGCAATAACATGATAAAATTGGAGAGAAAATTACATCGGGAACCAGTCAAGTTGAAGTCTATGATAGAGTATAGCTGTATGTCCATCTACCTCCTCAACTAAGCTACCGTGTTGGAAACTGCAATCCCACCTACACAAGGCATGAAAAATGAATAAAACATGAACAATGCAAACAAATTAGGCAGAAATTGTAAGAAATCCAATGATTTTGGGGCTAATTGAAAACATTCTGGAACCGTTAGGTACCAACAATAAGTATTCAAGTGACTAAACAGCCTTTCCTTTATGGATCAATTCTTTTGCAGGCACGCGGAGTATGTTACACAGACTCTAGGCATCAAGGGTTATACGTATCTAAATGTCAAATCCATCACCAGATCTAAGAATACCAGGACTTACACAAGGACATATCATTTACAAACTATAAAGCTAAAAATATAAATAACTAATAATAATTATAACAAAGAGAAGCAACAAAAAAAATTAAAATTAAAATAAAAAAAATTAAACAGAGCAACAATAAATGTGAAACATCAATATAGAAGTCAACGTGTAACAAGGTTCTAGAGCTAAACAAGACAATACTAGTGTTAACCATTTTCAAAGACCTCTAAATACGGTGTGCTTGACAAGAGATGTGTATGAATCAAATCCTACAAGAATTCCATCTGTGAAATTGGACAAGGATTTCAAAGTGTTCAACACATATCTGATATCCCATTCCCAAAAAAATGACATGTCATATCATGTCCACGCACAACTTTTAAGGATAAGGGTTAGAGTAAAACAATAAAACATATTTGGAAAAAACTGAATATAGAACTATAACAAAATATATAATCAACCAACATATGTCAAATTTTTATACGAAAAATCCCCGGAAAAAAAAAAAAGGTTTCTTTTGTTCACACTTGTGAAAAATAAGGACGCTTGGGTGAGAGATTAAACAGTGGGGGAGAGTGATTCTTTATATTGGAACTCTCTTTTATAGGAGTTTCAATGATTGGGAGTTGAAGTATGATGGATTTTTTTTCAAAAATTTTATGAGCGTAAGATTTCTTTGAAAGGGAATGATACCTTGGTGTGGCGTAAGGACTTTTAAGGGCTAGTCTCAGTGATATCTTTCTACACTATTTCAAGACCTTCTAAGGTGTTGATTACCCAGCTAGATGTATTTGGATTTCTTCAGCTCCTTCTAAAGTGGTTTTCTTAACGTGGTTGGAGGCTAGAGAAAAGTGCTTAACAATGGATCATTTGATTAGAATAAGGTAGGTGTTGCCCAATAGATGTATCATGTGTAAGGAAGAGGCAAAAACGGTGGATTACCTATTCATTCATTGCCATGTGGCTTGGAACATATGGGTGTTTACCCACCCTTGGGTAGCCCAGTTGGTAAGGGCGAACTTGTGATTTTATGGTTAGGCGCACGGTCATGTGTTCGATTCCCCACTAGGACAACCCAAGATTTAAGTGGGGGGCCATAGCAGTGGGTTGCTGCACTAGTCTCCCTAGGGGTTTAGGTTCCGTGGGTGGGTCTAAAGGGCCATGCTGTGGGATGGGTTCACCGTTATCAAAAAAAAAAAAAAAAAAAACATATGGATGTTTATTTTTCACCTTTTTGGGGTTCATTGGGTCTTACCTTCTTCGACTCATGACATTATTTTGGGTTGGTGGATTAAGGTAAGAAGTAAGGATGCCAAATTTGTTTGGAGAATGGTGCCACATGCTTTTGGTGCTTTAGAGCATAAAGGAACTTGAGAAATTCTGATGGGGTGGAAGTGATTTTAGTTCAGTAACCATTATTTATAATTTCCTTTTTGTTGATTTTTTAGCCATACAAGAGGACATAGCCCCTCTTATGTTCTTTATGTAGATACTATTAAGCTCTAGTTGAGGGCTTTCGGCTAATGCTTGTACAGGTCTCATGTACATGGGCTAAGTTTTCTGGTTGTGGAGCCCTTCTCACACCATTACTTCATGAAGAGAGAGAGAGAGAGAGAGAAGATCTATGAATTGGATCTTGTTACAAACAAAAAAAAATGGTCTAGAAAAAGCAAGATCTTCGTGGAATATCAGGAAAATTTCTTTACTAGTGCTCAATTGATTATGTATAAGTCAATATTGTCATTGATCAATCCGTAGTTATCAAGAAAAAAACAAACAAAACAAAAACAAAAGAAGTACGCTTTCCATCATTATGACCACTTCGCATGACAGCTTATTCTCCAAGAAGTGAAGCATACATTGTGATATTACAAGATATTACTAATAAAGAATCCCTTAATGCCTGATTATACAGATTAATGCAAACTTAGTTGAGGACGAGTAATCTGGGACCCATTACTATACTCTTCACGCAATGATGTGGATAACAACTAAGATCCAAAGAAAAATATGGCACATTGAAACATTCATCAACTAATATCCCCATCCCCAGATGTAGAAACTTTGACATTTTGAATAGCCAAGAGCATGTAATAAAAATATGATATATAGGAGCTTAATGATTCACATACAAAGGAAAAGAATATATATAAAAATTTCCAAAGGAAAATGAAATCGAACAAGTTTTGAAATTATATTTACACACTATCAACTTTATTTCACACAACAAGGAGCGTCATAACAATAAACTAGTAAAATTTATCCATGAAAATCTTGGATTGAGCATAGAAATCACTTACTCAAACCGTGTTGCATCCATGCTCATTATAAGCTCAAATATTTCTTCGCAGGTTGCCTCAACAACACCTACAGCCTTCATTGCTCTACTACAGCTCCTTGGCTGCACAAAAGGAGAAGAAAAAATGTTAAAATTAATACTCCCTCCGTCCCACAAAGATAGGCCATGTTTGACAAAATACGCAGTTTAAGAAAAAACTTCATTTTCATTGACTTTATTAAACTATATTTTTCCAAAATTACCCTCTTCTACTTTTTATTGGGTTTTGTGTTAAAAGTAATTATTGAAATAACAAAGGGTAGTATAGAAAATTCAAAAAAAATATGATTTGACTATTCAAAATGGACAAACATTTTGGGACAAAAAAAGTAGCAAATAAGGCCTATCTTTGTGGGACGGAGGGAGTAATAATAATAATAAAAATAACACTATGATTTGAATGCAAGCAACCAACTGCATAGTGTGCATGTAAAGCAAAACAAAGAAACAATTCCATACAAGGTAATCAACTTCAAGAAGCTCTTCAAATATGCGAAGTCCTGCGATCATCCAGGTTAAAATGTTACTAGTGGTTCTTCAATGCCTTTGGGGGAAAATAAAAAATAAAAAAACAAAGCGAATACAAAAGCATCCGATTCCTCTCCTTCGATAACTTATCCTGATTTTTAACCCTGCATCAAAGGACAGAATAATTAAAGAACGATAAGCAATAACTTACCATTTTGGCATTGGAGAAGACGCCAATGCTTTCTAGAGAATGCTTGATTGTCGGCATTCTGGTTCGACAGCTCTGAGTCTAATTCCCTAGTCCAGTCAAATACTGATTCAGGAGGACCTGACAGTAGAATGAAGACGATGAAATTCAGATAGAGAATTCATCAAATCAATCAGAAAATAATAAAACAAGGAAATTAAGAAAACCATTTCCAATTGTCGTTCTCCGCATCAAATTTGGATTATCATCATCTTCATCTTCCTGTGCACTAAACCTACATAAAATTTTAAAAGCAGATGAATATGCGAAGTTTCAAGAAAAAGGCATATTGAGTAGGGGCACAAAGCCACAAACTTAAATTATGTGTGCTTAAAAGTAAATATCAATGCAAGAAATCAATTAAAAAATATGTCTCAGCAAAACAATCAAACACACATTCAAAAGGCAGCATATACCTGGAATAAAAGTGAAAGCAACAAGACAACATAATCATTTCTCAACCACATGAGTGAAGAGTGAAGACTTGAAAACAAATTTCAGCACAAAGTGTCATGAAAGACTGAGCAACATCAAGAAAGAATGGAAACACTAATAATGCAAGAAAGAAGCAATAAGTAAGGAAGGACTCAAGAGGTGTACTAAAGAGAAAATTTGACAGAAATATATCGATGCAACATGTAATAAGACCAGGTCATCTTCCAGAGAAAACTTGAAGATTCTTTGCTTTTGTATTTGCATTTGTATTATTATTTTTTTTTTTTTTGGGGGGGGGGGGGGGGGACCAAAAATTTTAGTCAAATATAGAGGTAAACATGATGCATACACTAAAATGAAGAACAAAACTGCAAGGCCTTAACCAAACTGGATTGAATCTACAAAGTCCAAAAAGGAAGGTTTGACCGCTTTATCCAGCAAACAACCTCAAATAAGGAGGTTCATCTTTAAAATAAAAATGCTCCACGTACTGACGCCCACAAAATAGGACACAACATAACAAACAATGAATAGCTGATCTCCCGAAGAACGTATTATCACAATTCTAGCATCAAACACACCAACCAAAGAAATGCTCCAACATTAACATTGATGAATTAACCCAAACAAGGAGAACAAAACCAGCCCACAATCGCTGATCAAAAAAAAAAAAAAAAAAACCCATAATCAACCCTTTTTTTAGCCTCAATTTCAACCCTAAAACCCTTCTTACCCAATTTAACCTTGAACCTAAAAATCCTTATGCTATCCAGAATTACAATAAGCTCATGGGCCCAATAGGGATTTCCCGATAAACATCTTAAACCTCCAAGTTTTTAGATGAAAAGTACATGATGTCCACCACCTGTCATTCTTAAGGAAATAGGAAATGAAAGTGGCATTCAAGCTCTTAATAAAACTAAAACTCCAATGACATTCCTCCATAACCTCCAGGTTTTCATTACTTAAAAGCCAACATTTAAGGTAGAAGGCCATCGGCGTTCAAATCCGTTAAATCTACACCATCTTCTTCAAAGGTCCCTTCCAACTTTTTTCTCTCTCAGAGATCTATAAATTCAAACTCCAATTCATCAAGCAAACATACCCTCCTTTCCTCTACCTTTTTTTTTTTTTATCAACAGCAAAAAGAAAATTTATTAAAGAACAAAGATAAACTAGAATACAAGAAAGGAGGACAAGATCCTCCTTTCCTCTCCCTTAAAAAATAATAAGCCTATCAAGAAATGCCAGAATACCTTTCAGTAGTTGATGCACATATTTTCAAAACAAGATGGGGCATATGCCATTTTTCAATTAAGAATAAAAATGGACACTGGTCTTAACAGATCTAATTATAACACCCAAGGAAAATGCTTCCCCCGACTCTACAGAAAATAGAATTTTCTAATCTAGCACAATACATATTACATGTAAAGCCGTATACATCGCTGATGTGTACACTGCAGCTTTAAAACACTTCAGTGCAAATGAATGGATGCTCTGCTAGCCCTCCAACTTAAGCTGTACAACTACCTGCCAAACACAATAAAGAAGACTCCCATCCATCTAATAACCCCATTGATGGTAGGCATCAAACAAAAACCCAACACCCTTATTAACATCGCACACTCCATCCATAGGGACACGAAGGAGACTCCAGCTTTGAATCTATTCTGCAACACCAAATTTGGGAGACCAAGCCCCTGATTTTTAATACCTTTCAGCAAACTGAGAAAAAGGAAAATGATTCCTGCCTCCACCATTGTCATATTTAGGGCCCGTCTCCCACTTTGCAGACCCCCACCTTCCAGCAAAATCTCCTCCGCCACTCTTACTTCCTCCATCTCCACATAGCTCCATTGATAGAGTGGAGGACTATGGTGATGGGTGACTAAAAAGTATAGACTAGGTATAATTTTTGGATGACAATCGAAAAAAATCATCCAAATCAATGTTAATCACAACTGAAAATGTCTACGTATGGATATTTTCCAACATCAGGGAAAGAAATTCAAAAAAAGTGTGTATGTTTTTCATTACATTACACAATAGCATTTTCCATAGCATAGCTCAACTCTAACCAGTACAGAGAAATAAAAAAAGCAAAAAAGCTACTTACTGACTTTCGTGGTCTGATGAGGAAGCAGTCCTCCCATTATCCATTCCAGATTTATATTCGAAAAGAAGATTTTTGTTACCATTAGCAACTAGTGACTCCTGATGCTGCACATCATCAATATATTATCAGGCCCAAATGCACACAACCACACAATAAACAGAGGTTAACAGAATAACATGTAATGGAACCAAACCAGCATCTACCATGTAGACAGATAAAAACATAAATAAATAAATATTTCGTACAACCATCGTATAGTCACCAAAAACATTCTTGTTTAGGCTAAAGCAATGGAAGGGAAGCAACAATTTCAAAAACTATCACCTATTGGTCACAGTTTTTTATTAAGCAGGGGAGAGAGAGAGAGAGAGAGAGAGTTACACAGTCTCTAAAAAATGGACCTGATCAATAACTTGCTCGATTTTTTCTTTCCAAATTAGTGCCTCCTGAATGTTGAATGCTGCCATCTGGTACGAGAACACAGCCCATATAAAACAAATTTCTCCACCACATATTTGCATGCCATAAAATATCAGAAATCAACATATAATTATTATGAAAAAATAAAAATAAAGTGACAACGGAAGCATGGAAAAACTAGCAGTAGCCTAATAGTAAATTATACAAATAATATCTTATTTATAGCATGGAAGACACTTTCACTACACAACTTAAACATGCTGCAGGTCATAGAAAGACTTTTAAGCACATTTTAAGACTATATAAGATCATTTCAGGTTTGAAGATCAATATGAGCAAGAGTTCTACTTGATGTTGAGTAAATTAAATATATCAACTTGCAGATTTGATGGGGTGCAAGGTTAGCGAGTGGACAATGAAGTACTTAGGTCTGCCTCTGGATGGAAATCCTAAGCCTATGTTTGGTAAGGGGGAAAAGGGGAAGGAAGGAAAGGGAAGGAGGGAAAAGGGGAGGGAGGGAGGTGATGCAGCGGAAAATACGCGGTCGAGACTCGCTCACCAAATTAACAAACAAGTGTCCACCAATCTGTTGATTGTCACAAGAACAATGACAGATGATAGGCAACCACGATCAATGCTCACACTAGAACACAAAGTAGGAAGAAGAAAAACTCTCTCTCTCGATATTATTAATCTCAAAAAATAATCAAAAGCTCAAAGTCCTTGTCATAAGGCTTACAATCCTTTATATAGAGAATAAAACTATAAAATAGAAAACCTAGTTCTACTAGAACAAGAAACCTAGTTCTACTAGAACAAGTCAAAACTAACTAGGGAACTAATAATTTTAAAGCAACAACTAAATAACAAGGAAATAATTAAAACTCCTAAAAATAACTAAAATAAACTAAGA
This sequence comes from Liquidambar formosana, assembly GCA_039720395.1. NCBI lineage: Eukaryota > Viridiplantae > Streptophyta > Magnoliopsida > Saxifragales > Altingiaceae > Liquidambar > Liquidambar formosana. The sequence goes on from JBBPBK010000026.1 coordinate 346,252, forward strand.
TCCCACATCAGCAACAACAACGAAAGGCTCGTGGTGCATACACATAGTTGAAAGTATGAGTACGCCTTTGGCACGCTACATTAGAAGGTAATTGGGTGTGTTTGGTAAAGGGGAAGGGGGAGGGAGGATTAGGAATCCCTCCTTTTCATTTTTTCTCATCCCTCCATTTTTGGGGGGATTAGAGGAGGGAAATGAAACTTTTGGATTAAAATGACACATTTAACCCTATTCCTATAATAATTTATTCATTACTACTATATATGTGAAGGTAAATTAGTAAAATTAGTATCTATTATTTCATTCCTTCCTTTATACCAAATGCACAGGAAGGAAGAAACTATTTTTCCCTCCATTCTACATCCATCCAACCAGACACATGAAGGAAAAAAGGTCTCCTTTTCATGGGGATGGAAACTTATTGAAAGAAGTGGTACAACCCTGTGAAGTAAAAGCTATCTTCCTGGTCAGCATCCCTATTTGTTATCTTCTCTTCCCCAATATCCCTATAGTGTTGCTAAAAGGGATGGAATACTTCATAGAGATTTCCTTTGGTTGGGTTGTGGTGAGGTCGCGAGGGTATAAAAGATCACTTAGTTGAGTGGGATGTGATGGTGACGTCTATTTATAAGGCATAAATATTTGACACCTGGCATATAAAGTCATCTACTTATAAATAATAATAATAATAATAATAATAAATGAGTGAGTATCAACGCAACAAGGACTTAGGGTAATTCAACACCTCAAAGGCCCATTCCTTATCATTTCTCCGCACCCTGTCCCTCTTAAGCCTGTTGAGGCCAGTGGCACGACCCGGGACTTGATGTAGGCTGAAGCCCTGAAACCTGTTATCTCAGCCTATTCCATTGGCATAGCTAAGATTAGTGACTAAAGAAAGTGCCAACCAGGCTAGTCGAGCGGCTTGCCCCAATACTGAAGTAGCATAGCTTCTATCTTGGTCACTATGGGGGAAACATTTCCATGTTGTCCATGAGATACAGGCCACACATAGTGCAGGCTCATTAATTGGGCTAATGAGCTTGCAGTTATGAAAGCCCATAAACAGAATGAGTGGGAAGGTCTCCCATTGGTCAGAGAACTCAACCAATAGAATTCCACCACATGGGATCGGAGGCTTAAAATCCTATAAGGTCATCCATGGTTCATTTACAAGGATACACAACTTAGGAATTACAAAAACCAAGAGCATTCCCATTCTTTGGATCCTCTCTTCCCACCATACCTCAAGGCTCCCCCTGGTTGCTTTGATCTCCCCTCAACAACGCCCTCTTGCTATCTCATCAACTAAGATGTCACTAGCTCAGTTGGGATAATTGATAGAGGTGTTCTAGATATTTGCAATAGTTGTGTTTCTATTTTAGAAAAGATGAGATTATCAAGGATTATGTGTTTATCTACGAATATTAAAAGAATTACCAAGGAGAACTACAGGTTTCTGTGATAGTTTCCTTGGAGTCCCAACCATTGTGATGCAAGTCGTATTTGCTTTGAATAATTGATTGCCACAAAGCATCTTGTCCATTAGAAACCTGCACAACTATTCGCCCACAAGGGCTTTGTTTTAGCAAGCACATTACCCAAATCTAGCTCCTCTCTAGAACACCTCTATCACTTGCACCAACAATTGCAAATTTTGTCAAAATTTGAATGATCCTGAAGTTGAAGAGCATTCCTCTCTCCTTCTTCCTATTAAAGATGTGCGTATCTCTCCTCTTATAATGATAAGAAATATTGGATACTAGAGCCCAACAGATTGTTTTCTTGTAATCATTCTTCAATTGCCATAATTTTAAATGACAATTTGGAGCCCCCTTATTTTTCCTCTAAGTTGATGTAGGATTTGAGAGTACAACCTAAACTTAAGCTTGGACTTGGACTGTTGCCCATGCTAAGATACAAACTTTTGATTTCCTTCAGAAAAGAATGCCTTATCAAGGTCTTTCCCCTAAGGTGCTAATAAAGAATCACTTGATCATTTCTTCTTCACTATCCCATAGCAATGATGTTGTGGCATAATTTGTTTCATGTGGCCAATGTGACATGGATGTCTCCTATAAATGTTTCATCCATCTTCGAAGCCCATTTTTCCCAGCTTTAGTGGAAAGAGTGGTAAGGTGCTTTAAATTAGTGCAGTTCTAGCCATCATTTGTAGCATTTGAAAGGAAATGACCAAAATTTTAAGACCAAAAAGGCAGCTTGAACTCTCTATGGGTACAAGTTAGAATTCATCTTCTTTTTGGGACATAATTTCCAAGGTATTCCAAGGCATGCCCTTTGATTTATTTTGATGGATTGGAAATAAGCATGATACAGTGATTGGATCCCACTGCCACTAAATAAGGTGAAGTTATAGTTTAATGGTTGTTCCTTAATCCACCTCCAAGTGAGACTCATACAATCAAGGATCTTGCTTTAGTCTTTCTTCAGGGAATCAGTTGAGGTACCGCTCAGACCCCTTCACAAGGGTTCCTTGCTCACAGTATTAGTCCTAAAAGGAAGACAAGACCAAAAAGAATATGAATGTCATGCAATCAAGAACTCAATCTAGAAGCTTATATCTATAGTTATATGAGGTTATATGCAGTTACCTATAGGATAAGCAAAGGCCCTTTAAGAGAGATAATAGTGATGCTAAGGTATTAAGCTTTGTATCTCTAAGAGGTAAGGAGTGGAGTTTTGTTGAATGATCATTTCCTTTCTTGCTCCCTTACTCTCCTAACTCTTCTAACAAGTCCTTTCAGTCTTAACGTTTATCAGTTAGTTTCAGGGGGGCATATCCCCCCGAACTCCCTAGTTACATTACGACCTCCAAAATAGAACGATAAATAAATTCTTGTGGAGGGGGACTTTTCTATGGTCACCTCTTGAGTGAAAGTAGGGGGGGGAAATTGGAGATATTGGCATCTTATGAAAGAAATTTTGGATACCACGAGACTTCTCAACGCTTCTGTCTCTTTGGCATATCAATCCGCAAATGGGTAGGCAAACTTTCTAAGTGAAATGAGGGGCGACTACTTGGAGAGGTTCATGGGTCATTTCTACCCACCATGATCATTTGGATAAACAATTGTCTTTCACTTTGTCCCTTTTACTTATAAAGCTTGAGTATTATCTCACTTGTACTTTTCGGCCAACCTCTTGTCCTTCTCATTCTATTAACATTATCTTTATTTCTTACCAAAATAAATAAATAAGTAAAAATACTACATCTTTCCATAAAAACACGATTTTTGTAAAACGATTTCACGTAAATTCTGTAATATTGTTGTTATTGTATATGCACTTCTCTTTGCTAAGATCTCTTATGTTCATCTTTATATGTCTGGGTGTGGTGTGTACTCTATAATGTTGAAAATGGAGATTGCTTAACACTTTTGTTTCATTTCAGGGAACAAAACATGACCAATGTACGCACCAATAATATGGAGTGGTGGAATGTTTGACTCAAGTTAAAGGTTCTATGAAGACAAGATGACGGCAAAAAGAAACATAAATTAAAGTGGTTCGAAGTTCGAAAAAGAATTCACATTACTGGCACAAGCAGATGGGATCAAGGCTCTGTTGAGTAGTTAAGTATTGACAAGTCTTCAAAACAACATTTCTATACCATGATTCAAGCCTAGTTATCAGCCTGAACCAGACAAGGGGACGGGTCATTGGGTCACTGGTTGAACCATGGGTCAACCAGTCCAACTGTATATACTAATTATATTTTATTTTAAATCTATATTTAGTGTTGTAATGGTGAATGATTTTGAATATATAAAACAATATTTAGAGCAATACAGAAAACAAACAAAGCATCTACTAGTGGTAGACTCGTTAAGGTGTTTGCTGTTAGCTATGGTTTAAGTGTCAGCGCCCACAAGAAATGTGAATTTTTCAAAAACAAAGCATGTCATAAAAAACCGGTCTAACCAGTCCAGTTTGAACTGGTTTGATTAAAAACATCTGCTTCACTCAGGTTCCACCGGTTTAATCTGGGCTGCATGCATAACTGACCCCCATAAATGAACCGAAATGGATCAAGCACCGGTTTACCGGTCGGACCGGCCAGTCCGGTCCAATTCTGATAACAGTGATTCAAATTTTAATTATTTCATTCGCAAAGGAAAAGAAATGAAAACACCATAACAGCCAGATTTACAACGTGATTAACAAACATTTAATAGTGCAATAGACTAGAGTGGTAGTACCACATATATAGCACTTTGGGGCCACTTAGATGTAAATATATGCTTTTTTTATCAATATGATTATCTTTATTTATATTTCAATAAAGGTAAATTTTCATGATGTCTTCTTGAAATATTACCGTATACTATTTGTGTGTTGCTGTGATTCACCAATCAAGCCATATCAGCAATATTGAGTCAATTTGGGCCAATAGATAAGGAAATTGATACGATGCTTAAGCTATCATTTCAGATCAAATAGATCTCCAAGATACAGTAATGCAGTCCAACCGTTATGTGATTGCAACAAAATAATGACTCAA